>JAPXFY010000014.1:88163382-88380882 GCA_030674185.1 Monoplex corrugatus
AAGTAGTAGCAACAGTACGTAGAGGTGGTAGCCAAAGTGGTGATAGTAGTAGTAGCGCTGGTAGTAGTACTAGTACTAGTAGTAGTGGTAGTAGTAGTAGTAGAAGCAGTTATACAGTAACAGTCACATGCGCCGAAATGAAGTCCTACATATGCTTGCATGCCTGTGATTGGCTGCATGTGGTGACATCACTTGGTGACTTGTATTTAGTGAACTGGTGTCCAACCCACAATCCCACACTTTTCACCTTTGGGTTGGTCTCTTCCATGAATGGGTCGTTTGATCATGAGGGTGAGGATTATGAGTTGGGCTTTCGGCTAGACTGGAGTTAGGATTAAATTACCGGTGGGTTGTCTTGGTTCTTTAGATATAGAGCCGTGGTGACTCTAGGATCTGATTATCTTTTGAGTTCTATGGTCCCAGCCCGCAACATCAAACATTGGGTTAATAACTTTTGCTGCCCACCTTAATGTTTCTGTCATTCTGCTGG
This sequence comes from Monoplex corrugatus, assembly GCA_030674185.1. NCBI lineage: Eukaryota > Metazoa > Mollusca > Gastropoda > Littorinimorpha > Ranellidae > Monoplex > Monoplex corrugatus. The sequence continues at coordinate 88,163,873 of JAPXFY010000014.1, forward strand.
TGTCAGCTCAGTGTTTCAAAAATCTTCCTCCTTTCCACTTCTCACTTCAAGACCTTCCAGCGCATATGGTGTGTGCAGACTCAGGGAGCCTGCTAGATACTTGCTGGCAGGTTTCGGTTCCAGCGCATATGGTGCTGTGCAACTCAGGGAGCCTGCTAGATACTTGCTGGCAGGTTTCGGTTCCAGCGCATATGGTGTTGTGCAGACTCAGGGAGTCTGCTAGATACTTGCTGGCAGGTTTCGGTTCGAGCGCATATGGAATTATCCGAGTGCGATGAATCCCTCTTAAACAATCTTCAACCCCCCCTCCCTCCCGGATTAAATTAGTGTTAGCGTTGTCTGTCGGAGTGAAGTTCAGAATCAAGATGGCGGTGGTAATTTTCCAACACTAACCAATGACAGACATGTTACTTTTTGTTTAAAACCCAGCCGACTGCGTAGAGCCATATCAGGGCTATAACCGTTTCAATACACAAACAATACTTCAACCGGAAAAAAGGAAAAGCAAATGAAGTACACATACCAATGCATTCGCGCACATAATCTAAAGAGATGCCCCTGGCGTTGACCACTCCATCCAATCTGTCACACAAGGGATTTAAAAAACAGACCTGAATATAGATTTAAACATAACTAAGGACTCTAAAACATAACAAAACAACAACAAAATGGGCCTAAATCACCTAAAATTGCTTCTGCGTATTTCATTTCCCTAGAGCCAAAAATGCACTGAATATCAGAGGCATGTGTATGGTTTCAGTTTCAGTTTCAGTTTCTCAAGATGACGTCTCCGCGCCCTGAAAAAATCCACATTCACTAACGTCACAGGTGTCATGTGATGGAGAAGATCCAGACTGATCACGGCACAAGCCTTAAGCCTGCACATGAACCCATGAGCTGGCTAGGTCCTGAGGTCCTACCTAGATAGTTCCATAACCCTGGGGTCGTAGGGGAGTGAGGTGGCAGAGACCTCAACTTATCCTGGGGCCGGCACCACGAAGGTGGTGCCCATCCCCTCTCCCTAGAATCAAATTCATATTCATATTCATTTTTTTTCTTACCAAGATTCAGAAAGGCAAGAAGGCTAGTTGGTCTTCAAGGGGGTGGGGCCTGGGAAATCAACCTATCTCTTCACTGTTTTATACCAAGGCAGCCGGGCAATGCCCTGCTCTTCACGAGTTTCAACTGCTGTGAAATCTTTAGCTTGAACAGCCAAAAGGCACACGGGTCCAACTCGTTTTTCGTCCCCTTCCGAAGGTCTAGACGTTCAGTTCGATTTTTCGATGAAACTGAGGAGAAAAGTCAAGGCCTCTACGGGGAGCGAACCCTGGAACCTGGAGTTTAGTTATTGGCAGGCAAACGTCTGAACCATTCTGCCACTGTTCTCTCTACACGTTAAATCTGTGTATGGGGCGGTGTTCGGATTCAACGTGTAGCCGGCGTGCAGTTTGGAGGTTGGAGTTCGTTAACGAGGGATTCGTCGCACTCGTACATCTCCATACACGCTCTCGCCAAGCTGCCTGTAATTATCTAACTTCTTAAATCTGCACAAAACCCTATGTCAGACGGATGGAAGGTGTGTGTGTGTGTGTGTGCATGTGTGTATGTGAATGTGTGTGTGTGTATGTGTGTATGTGTTGTGTGTGAATGTGTGTGTGTGTTGTGTGATGTTGTGTGTGTGTGTGTTGTGTGTATGTGTGTGTGTGTGCTTTGTGTGTGTGTGTGTGTGTGTGTGTATGTGTGTGTGTGGTGTAATAGACAGAAAGTGAATGAGACAGACATACAGACAAACAGACGCGCGCGCACGCACGCACGCACGCACGCACGCACACACACACACACACACACACACACACACACACACACAGAGGCAGAGACAGAAAGAGACTTAGAGAGATATGCAAGCGTCGTATACAGTATCACTGAGTGATTTAGTGCATGATAAACATGAACAGGAGTCTCTGCAGAAACAATTCAGGCAAGTTCATTATTTTCTTTGTGTAAGTCATTCATCAACCATATGTTTTAGGGCAGTATGGAAGGTGTGGATTTTTTCTTTTTGCTTTACTCTAAAACCTGGTCGATTTGGGTGAATGAAATCAAATCACTTTAATGAAAATATGAAGATTTCTGATCCCCTTTCTCCCCTTTAAAGGTTTGAACAAATGATGAATCAGGGTACAGGTGTATGGACGACAATAATGATGACAGTGATGATGACGGATGATAAAGACGACGATAATGGCGAAGATGACAGAAACAGCAATGATGAAGATTACAACGACGATGACGATGAGACGATGATGATGATGATGATGATGATGATGATGATGATGATGATGATATGGACGAGAGCGATAGAGATTAGTATCGACAACGGTGATGATAATAAGAATGAGGAAAAGGATTAAGAAAAGGACAGTTATGACGATGAAAAAGATTTACCTGGAATAAGGACTCTCAGAAATCCAGTCAGTTCACGGTTGAACTGTGGCAGGGGCTGATTGAGAGCCACAGCTACCAAACACAAAACGACCACCACCTTTAACATCCTCAAAACTGTGAAAATACAAATGATTTGTTTGCAAATGAATATAGCTCATGGCATGTAGCCTATCTCCTTTCCACCCAAACACACGAACGTCAAACACAAAACGATTAATAATAGAGCATCATCTAGTTTTTCCCTTGAAAGTTTTTAATCTCTTCTGTCCTTTCTTTTGGAACAAAGCATGGTTGTTATCTGTCGTTTGAACTATAGATAAGTCATGCATTTGGACAAGAAGGTGACCTACTTTTGAGCTAATCTTAACATTTTAGCAAGTGACTGAGTTATGAGACCTATTCGGTTTGAGTTTGTTCAAGAGGGATTCGTCATGCTCGGATGATTCCATATGCGCTCCCCACAAATCTATCAGTGGTAATCTGACAACTCCATGATAAGCCTTGCAAAGCCCTGTTTCACAGCATGGTGATACAGATGGACTCAAACGTCACTTGTTTCAATGTTTGTGTCAGGTTCGCCTTGTATCAAAGCTGTCGAAGGCACTTGAAGATGGATGGAGCTTTGATCTGCTCTGTGACAACATGTGAACTTCAAAACACAACTGTGAAACTGTTTTGTAACATACAAACACCTTTTTCAAAAACAAAACAAAAAACAACAACAAAAAAGTGGCTCGTTCAAAAAGGAAAATGCTAAAAGAAACCCAAAGACTGAATTACTTTCACATGTAAAACCCAAAGACTTTGAATTACTCTCACATGTAAACCCAAAGACTTTGAATTACTCTCACATGTAAAACCCAAAGACTTTGAATTACTCTCACATGTAAAACCCAAGACTTTGAATTACTCTAACCAAGACTTGATACTCTCACATGTAAAACCCAAAGACTTTGAATTACTCTACAAACCATGTTAAAACACCAAAGACTTTGAATTACCTCAATAAACCCAAAGACTTGAATACTCATGTAAAACCCAAAGACTTTGAATATTACATCTCACATGTAAAACCCAAAGACTTTGAATGAATTACTCATCACAATGTAAAACCCAAAGACTTTGAATTACTTTCACATGTAAAACCCAAAGACTTTGAATTATTCTCACATGTAAAACCCAAAGACTTGAATTACTTTCACATGTAAAACCCAAAGACTTTGAATACTCTCACATGTAACCAAAGACTTTGAATACGTCAAATAAACCCAAAGACTTTGAATTACTCTCACAACATGTAAAAAACCCAAAGACTTTGAATTACCCCATCACATTTTGTAAAACCCAAAGACTTTGAATTACTCTCCACATGTAAAACCCAAAGACTTTGAATTATACAGTCACACATAAAACCCAAAGACTTTGAATTACTCTCACATGTAAAACCCAAAACTTTGAATTACTCTTGGCCCCACCCCACCCTGTGGAATGGTCCGTTCAAGCTTTGTCAGTTCCATGCTTTTGTACTTTTACCACGTTGATACCAGAAGGAAAACTCAATGAAAGAAACTAGGAAATAGAAAAGTTTGAGACGGTAAACAATTGTTATGTAAAGGATGTCACAACAAACAGTCCAGAAAAGGACAAAACTACAGATCACCACGTGTGAACGAGGTGAAAAGATGTGGCGGAGGCTGACATGGCAGAGATGGAGAGAATGGCTGGCAGTTTCAGATCAGAGGCCTTATATTTGATTAAAACACGACCTACAGATGCAGTTGTTGTGACCACTTTGAAAATAGTAATTTATCGTGAAAGCTACATATCTATTTATTTGTTTTTGATGCATTCATGATCTTGAGAGAGATCTACTTTCGCTTTTTACACACACACACGCACGCACACACACACACACACACACACACACACACACACACACACACACACACACACACAACACACACTCTCTCTCTCTCTCTCTCTCTCTTCTCTCTCTCTCTCTCTCCTCTCTCTCTCTCTCACACACACACACTCTTCCCTCCCTCCCTCCTTCTGTCTGGTTCATCTGTCATAAACGGCAGTGGGCATAGCGTTTGATATGTGGGTGTATTTGTGTATGCGAGTTACATCTTGCTTTCAGTCAATGATGGACGAACAGGGATGTAAATCACTGATGTAAACAAATAATCATTGTCATTGGCAGACGCAGAGCTTCCTTCTGTGCTTTCAGTTTGTGTGAACAGATGCTGTCTCTTACACAGAACACTGAACTGCTTTGTTTCCATTCAAGTGTGTGTATGTCCGTGCTCTGTGTGTGTGGTGTGTGTGTGTGTGTGTGTGTGTGTGTGTGTGTGTGTTGTGTGTGTTGTGTGTGTGTGTGTGTGTTGTGTGTGTGTGTGTGTGTGTGTGTGTGTCTGTGTCTGTGTGTGTGTGTGTATGCACAGTACCTTATATACATCAATACACAGCCTACTTTTAAAATTCTGTGGAAAACTTTATTTTCAAACCTTTTTATATTACACTGGATACCAGGTTTATTCAACACTTTGAATTGTGGAACTTGTTTAACATGGCATATTTTCAACACCAAACACAACACACACACACACACACACACACACACACACACACACACACACACACATACACACAAAAACACACACTCACACTCACTCAGTTTTAATTTTGTTAATGATGTCTTATAATTTATGTCCATATGAGTGAAGTCTTGCATTACGGATATCTCTAACCCCAGTTGGAAACCAGCTCTGAAGCCTGGACATGAGGACCAGAAAGACGTAAAAGAAAACAGGTGTTAAAAGAATCAAACAGAATTGATAACAGTCAGAAAAAATCAGCCTGAGCTGGTGATGAAATCACTAATGTGGAAGGTGATGTACATCTTGGAACACATATTTAGTCTGATGATGGAACTGAGACCAGCTGAAATAACCGACAGCCTCACCACTACTATGTGATAGAGATGAGTTTGGTACATTTTGTCAGATGATTCACAAATGAGCAACCTCACAGCAAAGGAAGAACAATTAATGACAGATGAACTGAACTGAACAGACTGACTCAAGGAAATGCGTATTTTAGTCAGGCACTTGCTTGCAAAGAAATTACTTCAGAATCTTTGCGTAATCAGGATGACACAAGTATTTTACAGGACTTTACAGCACTGTCAGTTTTGTTTGATTTTCTTGTTTCTCATCTACCTCGGCCAGATAGAGTTAGTATTTCTGAGCGTACCAGTTCAGTTCAAGGCATATCCATGGCAATGTTGCCATCAATAATTGACTGTTTTGAAATATTCTTTGAAAGTTCTTCTAGTTCAGACACAAGTGCACTGGCAATGGTCACATTACAACCATGACAACAGAATCAAATAGCTCATAATAGTTACGTGACAGGAACATATTTCTTTTACATCCAAATGATATGGTAGTGGATTATTGGGGAAAAAAAGCGAACAATGGGATATTCAAACAACTGCCTGTCAAATGATATTGTTTTGGCAGACAAGTTTTGATATATTTGAACTGGTTGCTATGCAAGGGGCTGAAGTAAAAATTCCTGCTTTCACAAAAAGTCAACTTCCACAGAGTACACTACAAACTGAGTCAACAAAAGATCTAGCATGCTTACAGTTTCATGTTGAACATGTGACTGGAATGGTTTGCAGAAAATACACAATTCTCAACATCTAGAATTACTGTTTAATCATGCTGAAGAACAGCAACAGCACTTGATTATGATTGTGTCATGTGCTATTGTTAACATGTGTCCCATTGTTTCATAAAAAAGAAATGGCATCATTAGTACTTTTTTTTTTCACTTGTAAGCATGTTTCCGCGCAGTCCATGTCTGTCGTAAGACCAAAACATAATCTTCAATAACAAAATAACACTAAACTGTCTTTTACTGACAGTTGTGGAAACAAATGTAAACACCACACACACACACACACCATATGCGTGTGCACCATACACACAATCAAACAAACACACACACATACACATGCACACAGATGCGCGTGCACACAATCCTCACACACACACACTCAAACATACACACACACACACATGTACATTCATGCATACACATATGCACACACACACACAGATGCACGCACGCACGCGCACAACACACACACACACAAACACAGATGTACATCCATGCACACACATATGCACACACACACACAGATGCACGCACGCACGCACACACACACACACACACACACAAAAACACAACACATACACAACACACATACTTAGGTATCCGGTCATATCAACAAATTACTCTTTCTGCTTCTTGTGATTAGTCGTTTTACAATGTACAATCTTGGCAAAACCATGAACCTGTTGGAGTTGTTTTCAGTTCTTCTTCTTCTTCTGTTGTGTGGCCACAATCAACACTTTGATTATTTTGCCACAGGGTAGAACAGGGGGTTCACGAACTGGCTGCCTGACTTAAAAAAAAAAAAAAAAAAGCTCCTCACATTCACACACTCCCTGCCCACTAACTGGATGAGAGGGGACGAGAAGTGACGGGTAGGCATCCTAATGATGGCCCCCGGCACCCACCGCCGCAGCGGCCCTCCTACCAGCACACCCCTACCCACTACCTACCTGACCAAGCACTCTCACATTCATACAGGACAGTTTGTGTTTTGTGTTTGTTTGGGCTTACTCCTGAAGTTTCGCAGTAGAGAGACTGTCAAGAGCGTCAGCATTGAGGTGGGAGGTGACTCTGTTTTTAAAACTGTCGGGGGAGTCTGCCTCTACAATATGTGCTGGGAGTTCATCCCACTCACGGATGGCTCGGGGGAAGAATGAGAAGAGTCTGTATTGCTGTTTGTGGTCTGCAAGGCGTTTAAACTGCTGGCCATGTGATCTTCAGTTCAACACATGCAAAATGAAACCACTGCAATGGGCAGTATTATCACAAGCAACTTTGGGCCCATATTTCTCTAGTCTGCCAAAGCAAAACTGAAAAATGTACGATCTGAATTCGTCCTCACTGTAAGCGCTCGTCTCGTAAACAAACTTCACGACGCCGATAATACTTTAGCCTACATCAGGAAGATTGCTCGGGTGCCCAGACCACGATTTTTCTTTTTTAATTTCATATGGATAAACTCCATAATATCCACAATTTTTCAGTAGTGTCGTTATCTCTCTTTTGGATTGAGCTTTTCCGCATATTTTTAATGCCAACGATGGTTGAGTTGACATTGTGCCGTCCACCGATACGGCCGTCGCGTCCGAAGCCAAGGGAAGCAACTCTCGATTATTCTCGATCTGCACAGAGCCACAGTAGTTTCGTAAAGATCTCAGAAGTTTTGAAAAGCCCGATTTACGAGTTTGTTATATGACTTTTTATTCATAAAATTTATTTTTGAGAGCTTTTTAGAGCGTTTCTTACTATATTTTGCCAAATCAAGGGCAGTTATCTTTACGCAACTTACTACTTTGATGAGACTCTGCTTGAAGTACAAACTTTCATTTGTACGCCTGAGAGTCGAGTTGGGTGTAATGGTCTGGTGCGTTGCAGTTTTGAAATCATTGCGCTCCAGCCCTCAAGTCTCTGCGAGATCGCAACTGTGAGCATTCACCGAACACTATTCGCTTGATTGCGTAGATTGATTGCTAATGTCTGACGTTGTTTACCCGTCATGTATGTCGATCAAATGTAGTAGTTAATACTAATAACAGTACTGTAGACAGTCACAGTCTGTGACAGTCCAGTGCAAGTGTAGTAGCGTACAATCTTTATTAGGGTATTTAAACTGATCTAAATCAGACCGATTTAGGCACAAGGTTTGAAGGTACAGGTTTTGTGCCGTGTCTTCAGAAATATTTCGTAGATGACTAGCTAGAACAGCTTGATGCCTATACTAACTATTATAGGGCCTAGTTAGCAATGCCGCATGAAAAATTGAAATTGGGTTTAAAGATGTAGATCTAGCCTATATGGTTCTGAAGATATTGTTGTTCTGAGTAAAAAGCAGTTTAAATTTTTCAAATCGGACCAATAGTTCACGAGATATTCCAATTTGAAGCGTCAAAAATGTCTTAAATTTTGGTACCACGTTTTAGTGGGACAAAGAAGAGATGTGTGGGACCAGCTGTCACAGAACAACCCATCAAATGGCATGGTATGCTGATTTTGCAGGAAATGACATTCATTTTGTAATTCTGAGAGACAGACACGATCCAATGTCATGAAATTTTGTATGCCGAATTGAATGAAACCATTATTGTAACCCGCGACGAGCCATTTTTGTCTTATTACAGGAAACATGTGGTATTTGGCATGTTTTATCAGTTTTTCATTAATAATTGCCCATATTGTATTAATAACAGACAAAAATGAGGCTAGAAACAAAACAAGGATATATAATCATTTCATGAGATAGATATAAAATCATTTTGCTCATCGTTCAAGTGTCTTATTACTGCAATACTGCAAATCAAACCAAAAAAGTTGACTCGCTACTTCAGTATCTTATGAATAATTTGTAATATTTCATCAGTTTCTGTACATATAAAAGGAAATCTGAGAATCATTGACTTCTGGAATCACTTAAATAATTGAAATATTAAAAATTACTGCATGCTTTTATGCTGCAGTCTATCCAAAAATATCCGATCAAAATTCTTCTAAAAACTAAACACACATACACATGCACACACACATAACACACATACACATACATACACACAGAGGAAAACATCACAGACAAGATTGTTGTACATTACATTTGATTTTTATTTTATACATCAGTGTTTAGAAGGAAAAAAATCAGTAGACTGTGGATGAGTTAAGTCCCCGAACATTTAGCACAGCCAGAGTCCAAAGAAAACTTCAGGAAGGATATGGGACCACTTGCCATTCAGGAACAGGTCACTTAACTCCTGCAATAGAGAAATATATGAATCTCTGCATAATATATACTATTCATTGAGAGATTGGAAAGGAAAGGAAACCTTGATGCGTAGTCTTCACATCAATATTACTTTAACATTAAGCCCAAACTCGCGACTTTGATTTTTAGCATATTACTTGTAAAAATCCACCAAAGCTGAGTAATCCTGCTAAGTATTTCCAGTGTAATTTTGCCCTTTAATACAAATCAATAACAATAGGCTACTACTAAATAAGATGCAATCTTCCCTTTAATTAAAACAAACTGATGACAGTAGGCCTATCCTTTTCAGATACTGACAACAAATTCAAACAACTATGTAAGCTAATGGATGGCCTACTTTACAAATAATACAACTCATAGCCTTCTATTCAGTTGCAAAACCTAAATAAAGAATATTATAACAATGACAGAAGAATTTGTTTTGTGACATTCTAAATCTCTGTGTGTGTTAGTGTGTGTGTGTGTGTGTTGTCTCAGAGAGAGAGAGAGAGAGATTTGATTTGATTTTATCAAGATTTTGTGCTATATAATTTATAAATATTGTAATTATTAATTATTAGAGAATCATGCCTGTTAACAATGATTTGGATATGAATGTATTGGGGCCTATTTACTTATTTATTCATTTCTTGATCTCTGGAGAGAGAGAGAGATTCATGTCAAGGAAGTATAATGACTTGCACAGAATTGTTTGTTGATTTGAAAAAAAAATTATTTAGTCCTATTTATTCGTTCATTCATTTATTTGAGAGAGAGAGAGAGTTGGGGAGGCAGGTATGCGCACCCCTCTGTTTGGGCAAACCCATTTTCCACGGCTCCGCACATAGTATTTTTAGTAGTAAGCTCGCCCGTCGTGGGGTGAGCAGGTCTACACAGCGACATGCAAATTAGCATGACCTCGGGGGAGGAAATGGTTGACGAACCTAGCTTCGGCTGACAACTCCGAATCGAGTTCAAACGCAGTTGTCCTTTTCTTGAAAAATACAATGTTACAGATAAAACAGAACTTGATCTGTTGGTTGCTAGTCTTTGTCTGACAACGCGAAACTTGCCGAGCTGAAACTTGCACACTGTTCTGTTGCGCTCAGTAGGCCTATGGCGTCAGCACATTGCGATGTTGTTTTGCTACTGATCTGGTATAGATCCTCGTGTAAAAAGTTGCCGTACGGCCGTATTTTACATCAAATTGATTTCATATTACACATGTATATACTTAGAAAAAAGCATGTAAAATCGAATCCCGCTGACGACAAGTTCCAAAAATTGCGACTTACCTGCAAACTTTTCCGATGAAAAAAAGCAAAAACTTTGGAAGCGTCGATCTCGGTTCGAAACTGGCACACATAGCTGTCATCGATATATATCATTCTGTTACATTAATTCTCATTGGCTGTAAAATTACAATGTAATTGGTTCTCAAATATAGCCGTACCGACTGAAATAGTGAAGCATCCCAAACAAACTTCGATTCTAAACGCATACCGTCGCCGCGATTGTGCCTGAAACGCGGATTTTCGACTTTCTCATCAAATAACTAATTCCATTTTCGCTCTAAGTATATAAAAAGGCAATCATTCAAATCTTTATTCATTTCTTATTCACATAAGACAAAAAATAAGAATGAAACACTGATTAAAGAGGCAGTAATACTTGATTGAACTGAAGACCCCCCCAGTTTTGCGGCCGGCCCCGGTTTTCCCAAGTTTTTGGTACCACAAATTTGACGTCGCGTTTCGGTTCGCACGGCATTGCTACTATAGTAGGTTTTCTGTGATTGATTATTGGGCTTTACAAAGTTATAAGGGGAACCGATACGGCCGATGTGTGTATATGGCCCAAGGGAAACAGACAAGACATCCTTGTCATGGATTTTGCAAAAGCATTTGATAAGATCAACCACTCACTCTTGGTCCACAAGCTCCACCATTATGGCATCCAGGGAACGCTCCTCACATGGATCTCTTGATTTCCTTAAAGACCGAAGGCAGGCAGTGGTAGTCAACGGTGTATGGTCAGACTTCATCAATGTCCAATCTGGAGTCCCACAAGGAAGCGTACTTGGCCCCTGCTTGTTTCTGGTCTACATCAATGACCTGCCAGACCTACTGACTGCCCATGTGAGACTGTTTGCGGATGACACAGCTGTGTATGACGTGGTGGCATCACCTGACGACCAAGATCATCTGCAATGGAATCTCAGCCATCTTGCAGAGTGGGAGAAGAGATGGGATATGGTCTTTCACCCAGGGAAATGCACCACACTACCTGTAACCCCAGCAGGAAAGGCTTACTTCATCCCCAATACCAGCTACACAGGCACACACTAGAAACTGTCAGCACGTAAAGTACCTTGGTCTGACATTCACCAAAGACCTCAACTGGAATGAACAAATCAACAGTGTTTGCTCAAAAGCCAACAAGACCCTCGGCTTCTTAAGGCGAAACCTGAAAATCAGCTCCCGGGGAATCAAAGAGACAGCATACAAGACCCTTGTGCGACCCATCATGGAATATGCTGCAATCAGTCTGGGATCCCTACACACAGGAGAGTATTGACAAGATTGAGAATATCCAGCGCAGAGCAGCTCGATTCGTTTTGAGGCGCTATCGCAACACCTCCAGCGTATCGGACATGATTGACGAACTGCGATGGCCCTCGCTCCCAAGACAGACGTCAGACTGCCCACCTCACCATGCTATACAAAATCCGGAACAATATGGTGTGCATGAACAACATGAAGCAAAGGATGGAGCCTGCCATAGCCCGCCAGAGGAGAGGCCACGACCATCAATATAACCAACCGAGATGCCGCACACAATACCAACAACAGACTTTTCTACCACGAACAATCCGCGACTGGAACCGCCTGCCCCAGAGCGTCGTGGAGGCCAAACCATCGACACCTTTGTGTCAAGGGCCTCCAAACTCTCTAAATAGGCTCTTTTTTTTTTTTTTTTCCCCACATGCTTCCGACCTCCTCCAAAGTGACAGAATAATCAACTGGTTGATTGCGGTCACTTCCCTGGAAGAAGAAGAAGAACTGCAGTCTGACAATACCATGAATGTGCTAAAGAACGAAGTAGGCGCCTCGCCTCTCACATGTCGCAGTGTCGGCGTCACCGGGTTCGGTGTTGGCCCAGTGAACCTACAGCACACTCAGCTTTTGGTAGGAGTCAGATGGAGCCAAACAGTTCAACAGCGATTTTGAGAAATGGGATTCATACTTATGCCCTTCCAGTCAGTAGTACGTTGTACTATTAGTAGTACTGCTAACCATTGCCACTCGATGACTGGTCCTGCATTCAGCAGCATTGTCTTGACGACTTGGATTATGTTCTCTTCTATGCAAAGTCACTTAATTACAACTCAACTAGGGCTTTTGTGCCAAACTCTGCCAAATCATCATCATCATCATCATCAGGTGCCCTGCCGCATGGCGTTGGCGACCATGGACTTCCAACCATCTCTATCTCTCGTTGCCCCCAGCATCTCCCCCACCCTCCTCATCCCCAGCCACTCTGTAAGTGCGTCCAGCATTCTCTCCCTGGGTCTACCTGGTGCTCTCTTTCCCTCCAGCTTTCCCGTTGTGACCAGGTGCTCCAAATCCCCCTTACTCATAAAATGGCCTATAAATGTTGATTGTCTTTTCCTAATCTTCCTTATGAGTGATCTACTTGTGTCTGCCTCCATCAAGACTGTCTCGTTTGTTTTCTTTGCTGTCCATGGAACTCTCAACATTCTTTTGAGAAACCACATCTCGGCTGCCTCGATCCTGCTTTGGCTTTGCTTGCTGACTGTCCACGCCTCGCATCCGTACAACAGTATTGGTTCTATATAACATTCAAGGACTCTCTTTCTGATGTTAATTGATAGGCATTTGTTGGTAAGAATGCTTGTCATCTTCTTATATGCTGTTTTGGCTTGGCTGATTCTGCCAGCTATTTCCGATGTGCATCTGCCGTCTGATGAAATGACCGTTCCCAGGTATTTGAACTTATTAACCTGTGTCAAGGTTGTGCCATTTGCTGTTATTTTGCATTCATGAGAGGATTTCATGTTTTTTACTGATCACCATGACTTCAGTCTTCCTGCTGTTTAGTTCCAACCCCTTACTTTTGCTTTCTATTTCTAGTATATTCACAAGGTTTTGTAGGTCCCTTTCATTTTCTGCAATTAGCACGGTGTCATCTGCGTACCGAATGTTGTTTATCATTTTCCCTCCAACCTTTAATCCAGGGTCTTCTTCTAGGTTTCTCATGGATGTTTTCGCTATAACGTGAAAACAGATCTGGTGACAAAACACAACCCTGTCTGACTCCTCTTTTGATGTTTTGAAAAGAGCTTATATTGTTTTCTATTCTCATTGCAGCTGTTTGTTCCCAGTACATATTCCTGATTATTCGTAGATCTTTTCCATCAGCATTGAGTCTCTCCAGTTGGTTGATCAATCCTTCATCAGTTCATGTCGTACCCGATCGAAAGCCTTGGTATAGTCAACAAAGCATAAATACAAATCCTTATTCATCTCAATTGACCTCTCTATGATAGTTCTTAGGATGTATATGGCATTAATAGCTCCTTTCCCTTCCACAAATCCACACTGTTCTTCTGCTATTTCTCTTTTGATTCTATTCCTTGTCCTCATCATGCTATTCAGTATTCTTAACAGGATTTTTGTTACATGACTCATCAAACTGATTGTGCGATGGAGTTCGCATTCTATAGCCCCTGTCTTCTTTGGAAGTGCAATGAAAATTGATTTTGACATATCTTTGGGGATTTTTCCAGTGTCATAAATTTCATTTAGGAGGACTGTTATTTTTTCTAACTCTGCCAAATGCATTCTTGAAATTCAGAAAGTTGTGGTAGACCATAGAGATTGCAGTTTTGTGTTCCAGTTGTTTTTCTGTTATTGATGCAACAGTATCTGCTTAGCTATGTGCCTGTCTGGTCTGAAGCCAGCCTGTTCCTTGGAGAGCAATTCCTCCATTCCTCTGTTGAGAATAATTGAATGTTGCATAGTTGTGGCATATTATTATTTAGCATTTCTAAAAGAGATTTAATTGCATCAGTTAGATTGTCAGTGTGCAGGTGCATCATCACTTAACTTTGACATTTACATGAAATTTTATTGTTTAAATCCTGTTTAAGGACTGAAGTATTTGTTCATAATGTAATTGTTGTGTCTGTTTTCAGGTTGTCACAACTTAACAGAGGACTGATCACATGGGTTGAAGGTGATTGGCCATGTCTGGCAAAGCGGGAGCGCACGATTCTGTTTTCAATGTCATTTCTTTGACTTCTGGAGAACTGAGAACTTTTACAGGTATACTACCCACATAATGATAATGATTATGATAATAATACCATCACCATCACAATAGTAATGACAGTCATCATCATAATTATCAACTGTACAGCGTCTCATCTCACATGAGCCCTAAGTGCTTTACAAAGGCATGAATGACAGAGGCAAACATGTATTATAAAGCAAAATAAATGTCAGCTCATACACTGTGATGACAATGAATGAATTTTGACATACAAGCTCACAATACTAAAAAAAAAAAAAACAATAAAAATAATGATGAAATAATATTTTCAAGTAAACTGTCGATTGCAAAATGCTTTATAAAAATATAACTAACAGTAATATAGCTACTTACGTTACACTCGAAAAACTGCTCTCAGTACGTGCATTATAGTTTTAGCCCTGGACCTTCTTCAGATTAGAAAAAAAAGTGATGATATGGCATGACCACTTTTACAAGGTTGAAAACTTGAATTCATCTCATTTCCCCCAAGACATCTATTTGTCCCCACTCTTCCCAGTTCTTACTGCTACTCACAAACATGTTAAGATTTCATGTCAGTCATTTTCTCCTACTGGACAAAGCAGCAGGGACATTTTGCTTTTTCTCCTGATTTTTGTTTTTGTTGTTTGATGTTTGTTTCATGTTTTCTTGTGTTTACACTTGACAAAGGCCAGTTAGCCGAGAATTTGCACCTGTCTTGTCTGGTTGTATTTTAAACACGTGCTCTGATTGTTTACACTTGACAAAGGCCAGTTAGCCGAGAATTTGCACCTGTCTTGTCTGGTTGTATTTTAAACACGTGCTCTGATTGTTTACACTTGACAAAGGCCAGTTAGCCGAGAATTTGCACCTGTCTTGTCTGGTTGTATTTTAAACACGTGCTCTGATTGTTTACACTTGACAAAGGCCAGTTAGCCGAGAATTTGCACCTGTCTTGTCTGGTTGTATTTTAAACACGTGCTCTGATTGTTTACACTTGACAAAGGCCAGTTAGCCGAGAATTTGCACCTGTCTTGTCTGGTTGTATTTTAAACACGTGCTCTGATTGTTTACACTTGACAAAGGCCAGTTAGCCGAGAATTTGCACCTGTCTTGTCTGGTTGTATTTTAAACACGTGCTCTGATTGTTTACACTTGACAAAGGCCAGTTAGCCGAGAATTTGCACCTGTCTTGTCTGGTTGTATTTTAAACACGTGCTCTGATTGTTTACACTTGACAAAGGCCAGTTAGCCGAGAATTTGCACCTGTCTTGTCTGGTTGTATTTTAAACACGTGCTCTGATTGTTTACACTTGACAAAGGCCAGTTAGCCGAGAATTTGCACCTGTCTTGTCTGGTTGTATTTTAAACACGTGCTCTGATTGTTTACACTTGACAAAGGTCAGTTAGCCGAGAATTTGCACCTGTCTTGTCTGGTTGTATTTTAAACACGTGCTCTGATTGTTTACACTTGACAAAGGCCAGTTAGCCGAGAATTTGCACCTGTCTTGTCTGGTTGTATTTTAAACACGTGCTCTGATTGTTTACACTTGACAAAGGTCAGTTAGCCGAGAATTTGCACCTGTCTTGTCTGGTTGTATTTTAAACACGTGCTCTGATTGTTTACACTTGACAAAGGCCAGTTAGCCGAGAATTTGCACCTGTCTTGTCTGGTTGTATTTTAAACACGTGCTCTGATTGTTTACACTTGACAAAGGTCAGTTAGCCGAGAATTTGCACCTGTCTTGTCTGGTTGTATTTTAAACACGTGCTCTGATTGTTTACACTTGACAAAGGCCAGTTAGCCGAGAATTTGCACCTGTCTTGTCTGGTTGTATTTTAAACACGTGCTCTGATTGTTTACACTTGACAAAGGCCAGTTAGCCGAGAATTTGCACCTGTCTTGTCTGGTTGTATTTTAAACACGTGCTCTGATTGTTTACACTTGACAAAGGCCAGTTAGCCGAGAATTTGCACCTGTCTTGTCTGGTTGTATTTTAAACACGTGCTCTGATTGTTTACACTTGACAAAGGCCAGTTAGCCGAGAATTTGCACCTGTCTTGTCTGGTTGTATTTTAAACACGTGCTCTGATTGTTTACACTTGACAAAGGCCAGTTAGCCGAGAATTTGCACCTGTCTTGTCTGGTTGTATTTTAAACACGTGCTCTGATTGTTTACACTTGACAAAGGCCAGTTAGCCGAGAATTTGCACCTGTCTTGTCTGGTTGTATTTTAAACACGTGCTCTGATTGTTTACACTTGACAAAGGCCAGTTAGCCGAGAATTTGCACCTGTCTTGTCTGGTTGTATTTTAAACACGTGCTCTGATTGTTTACACTTGACAAAGGCCAGTTAGCCGAGAATTTGCACCTGTCTTGTCTGGTTGTATTTTAAACACGTGCTCTGATTGTTTACACTTGACAAAGGCCAGTTAGCCGAGAATTTGCACCTGTCTTGTCTGGTTGTATTTTAAACACGTGCTCTGATTGTTTACACTTGACAAAGGCCAGTTAGCCGAGAATTTGCACCTGTCTTGTCTGGTTGTATTTTAAACACGTGCTCTGATTGTTTACACTTGACAAAGGCCAGTTAGCCGAGAATTTGCACCTGTCTTGTCTGGTTGTATTTTAAACACGTGCTCTGATTGTTTACACTTGACAAAGGTCAGTTAGCCGAGAATTTGCACCTGTCTTGTCTGGTTGTATTTTAAACACGTGCTCTGATTGTTTACACTTGACAAAGGCCAGTTAGCCGAGAATTTGCACCTGTCTTGTCTGGTTGTATTTTAAACACGTGCTCTGATTGTTTACACTTGACAAAGGCCAGTTAGCCGAGAATTTGCACCTGTCTTGTCTGGTTGTATTTTAAACACGTGCTCTGATTGTTTACACTTGACAAAGGCCAGTTAGCCGAGAATTTGCACCTGTCTTGTCTGGTTGTATTTTAAACACGTGCTCTGATTGTTTACACTTGACAAAGGCCAGTTAGCCGAGAATTTGCACCTGTCTTGTCTGGTTGTATTTTAAACACGTGCTCTGATTCTATTTTCATGTTTTTTCTGGTTCCTGTGTGCTTGGAACACGGGTGGTTGACCTTGTTTTTGGATTTCTTAGTTTATGTGCGCTTATGATAAGAATTAAGATGTATTTCTATTATTTTTATACACATGTGTATGTCTTATTGGGATATTTTTGTTTCTTATGGTATTAATCCATTTAACTTAACCAGAAAGTATAAAATCTATGTCAGTTTTATCTATAAGTCTTTATCTTTTAACTGATAAGGAGATATAGACCATTTCTATTTTTGTGTATGTCTTATTGTGGTATTTTGGTTTGTTATAATATTAATCCATAATATAATCAGAAATAGTGTAAAATTTATCTCAATTTTATAGTTTTTTATTTTTCAGTTGAATTGGCCAATGAATTCCAAGCTATGATAAACGGATAATGCTAGATTTCTGTTTGCTTTTTGTTGTTGTGGGTTTTGTTGTTGTTGTTAACTATTACCCTACCTGACCTAAAATCATTGGCAAATAACAGACATTAGCAAAACAACAGTTGGCACTGCAAGGGTTAATATTGTTGAACTTACTTTTTACTTGATTAAGAAGTCTGGTACCTAGGACCACTTATGGGTTTTGTTTGCTTCTTTATTTGTCCATATGCTGTTTTTGCCATATATCATTTTTGTAGATGTATATATATATTTTGGGATCATCGCACTCAAGGAGGTTACCTTTGTGCTCACCTTTTTTTTTTGTCCAATTTTCTATGCCACTTCCTTGGCCACAGAAGCGTGATGGTGATGTTGATGAGGATGGTAATCATGATGCTATGGAGTTCCATCTAGGATTTAGACTGCATATCAGGGCTATACTCTATGCTTACCATCATAACATATCTGAGAGATACAGACACCTACTTTGCAGGTCAGAAGTTTTGAGCAGCACCCTCAATGACGTATCCGTGAAGTGGATGAGACTGGAGTGTGTGGTCCCAGTCTTCCCAATGAGCCCATAGCATGCCCAACTCTGGGTAGGAGCTAGTTAGAATCAGAAAATCTCACAATTATTTTTGAAGGGACTGATGGGGATTTGAACCGGCAACCTTCCAATTGGTATTCCCTTGTGCTAACCACTACACCATGGCGACTGGTCATCAATAGAATTTATTATTATGGTTTTATGTTTCAGAAATCTGGTATTCTGTGTTTTTGTGGGCGTTGTTTTCGTCCCTGTTTGTCCATGTGGGGGCAGCACTGATTGCCTTCTGCCAGCTACGGAAGCACAAGCAGGGTCGATGGTTCTCTCTGGCCATCCTGGCCATGGGTGTTCTCTCCCCCTTGACCGGTGGTGTCATCAGCAGTAAGTGTGTTGGTTGTGATGATGCTTTGTGTGCTTTTTTGCTGTGTGGGGGAGGATGGCTGAGTGGGAAATACATGTTTTGGATATGTTTATGGATGCGTTTGGATATGTGTATTGGAGGGAGTGATCGTGTGCATGCATGTGTCGTTAATGTGTATACAGTGAAACCTTAATTTGTTATAATTAGAAATCTTCCAGCTATACTCACAAGACGTACCTAATGTTGAAGGTCCTTGATGGTCTGAACACCCTGGGGTGTTTTTGATTTTTTTTTTTTAAATATGTAATCATACATATTCCCTCACCTTTACCCCTACCTCTTTTTGTCCTTGAGCAGTTTGCATACCTGGTTTTCAATATCTTGGCAAGGATATCTCAATTGTTAGTAAATGGGTCTTAACTTTTGGGGAGGGAGAACAGCCAAGAATATTGTCATGTGATTTCTTTCACAGATCCCATATTTTACTGTGTCTTGATGTCGATAGTGTCTTGTGGAGTCTAAATACTTGGACTGCCGTGAAATGAACATTTTCTTCTCAAACTTAAAAAAAAGATGGTGAAGACAGAGATGGATATTCTTACTTTTGTAAAATAGTTATTGTCTACAGAGCATAAACAACAATAGCATCACAAAAGTTCAGCATTAAGAAAGGATGCACATACAGTAAGTGCAATCGATTTTGCAGAAACAAAAACACACAAAATTATGGGTAAATCACAGAACAAATGGGCATTTTTGATGTCTGTTGACTAGGATGTTGTGACAAATAATTGCATATTAAACCCTTCAATGCTTTATACCATGTGGCTCTTTTCTGAATCGGGGCCAATTGTAGATTTGTGTGAAAGTCTCTGTGCTTACATTTTGAAGTCTGAATCGTCTTGAATGACATCCAGAGAACCAGAAGGTAACTCTTAGGTGACTGATAGACTACAGGTGACAACTGTTTTAGTGATTTCTTTAATAAAATAAAAAAATAAAAAAAAAAAGGTTTGGAGAAAGATTCTAAAAGACTTGAAGGCTTTGTATTTTATTCAGTAGCAGTGGATATTGAAGGCTTCATGACTTATTCAAAGGAAACAGACGTTGCAGAGGCATCAGGTTTTGTTTTGTAGTTAGGTACTAATAATGGTAATGATAATGGTAACAAGATTAGTAATAGGTAATTGAATGTAAAACAAATTTTTTTTTAAATATGAAGTTTGTAAAATAGTGTGTGTTTGTGTACCAGGTGCTGCCATTGCTGGAGTGTACCGCGCCTCAGACTTTATCATGATGCCTTTCTACACTTTGGTGTGGGGAGTGGGGCAGACAGTGTTGGTGGTGGTCATCTCTTTCTCACGCATTTTGGCCACCCTCTGAGAACAACCTGGTGAGTTCACATCAAAGGATGAAGACCAGTCAAGAGAGACTTGCAGAGAGAAACACTTCAGAACAGATACTGCTATGTCAGTTGACTTTGATCACAAAACAGTGCAGTGTCCTCATACCTTTCTAATGCTACGTTTACACGGAATGCAACTAACGTGCAACCCACTGGGTTTTACCAGTTGCACGAGGAGCCGTGCAACCGCAAAGTTGTGTGGAGTTGCATTCGTGTAAAAGGAAACGTGCAACCGTTAGGCTCCTCCCCTGTTCCCGCCGTTTCTTGAGGCTCGCGCTGCGTGTGTCAGCCGCTGGCTGAGTGTTTGGTTGTAGTTTGGTTGCACATATTACATGCAACCGCTGCTGCAACTACGTGTAGTCGCGTGTAGGTTGCACGGAGGTTGTACATAGAAGTCCGCAACCGTCTGTTGGTGTGCCTTTCTCCATTTGAGGTGGGGGTTTCCAGGGGTTTTCTGGGCTTTCCTGGGGTCTCCAGGTATCTCATGGGTGTCGTGTGGTATTGCAACCGTGCAATCTGCGGCAACTGGGGTGTTGAGACTCCTGAAGGTATAAAAGCACCCTGTTTGAGGGAGCCTCTTCATTCCATCTTGATTCTTCACCATGGATCCTGCTCTACCTATTCTGATTGCGAGATTTCATCATGATCTGCATCACCACCACCGTCACTGTGCCGATGGACAGGAGGGGAGGCGACGCAGGAGAACCATGTGGGTTCGAAACTGGCTCACTGAGGAGAGGAGGAGGGAGATGGGCCACTTCTACACCCTGCTGGACATGACCATGCAAGATCTCGACCAAAGGATGTTCAGGAACTACACAAGGCTGACACGAGAGATCTTCATGGAAGTCCTGGACAAGATTCGTGCCACAATTACCAAGCAGGACACCAATATGCGAAATGCCATCGAGCCTGGCCTGAAGCTGGCGGTCACCCTGAGGTATCTGGCCACTGGAGACAGCTACTGCTCCTTGTCCTACGCTTTCCGGGTTGGAGTAGCCACTATTTGCCTCTTCGTGCCTCAGGTATGCAACGCCATCACGGACGCCTACAACTTGGAAGCCTTCCCCGATGAGTGGAGCGAAGATGGCTGGAAGGCCATTGCTGACAAGTTCAACACCCGCTGGAACATGCCCCACACAATGGGTGCGTTGGATGGCAAACATGTGGCAATCAAAAAGCCCAACAAACGGGGACTCTGTACCACAACTACAAGGGTTTTTTCTCCATCCCCATCCTGGCGCTCGTGGACGCAGACTACAAGTTCCTGTGGGTTGAGGTTGGTGGACAAGGGCACATGTCAGATGCCCAAATCTTCCTTGAGACTACGCTGCGAGAGGAATTAGAGGACGGTACCATCAACAGGCCAGCTCCATGCCCTCTCACAGATGATCCTGAGGACACCACCCCTGTACCCTTCTTCATTGTCAGTGACGATGCCTTTGCATTGAAGGATTACTGCATGAAGCCCTACTCTAGGCACAGCATGGCACCCCGGGAGCTGATCTTCAACTACAGGCTGTCACAGGCAAGAAGGGTGGTGGAGAATGCCTTTGGGCTGTTGGCTCAACGCTTCAGAGTGTTGCTGCGTACCTGTGAACTGAAGCCAGAGAATGTGAGGAAAGTCATCAAGTGTTGCATCATACTCCACAACGTCTTGCTGCAGCGTTTGCCACCACCTCAGGATGCAGTCGACAGGGAAGATGCTCAGAAGGACTTGCTCCCTGGTGCCTGGAGAGAGCAGCTCATCTGGGAGGACCAACCTCAGCCACAAGCAGCTCGTGCCAACACTGCTGGGAAGCGAGTCAGGGAGACTCTGGCTGACTACTTTGGGAGTCCTGCAGGGATTGTCCCGTGGCAGTGGGAGAAAGCCAATGTCCTCCAGCCAGCCCGTGCTGCGAACCCTGACCCTGCTGCTGCTGCTCCATCTGGACCTGATGGGCCTCCTGCTCAGTCTCCACCCTCCTCTCCCTCCTCTCCAGAGTGAGATGCCTCTGGGTACCACCTCAAATCATTGGCCCTTTTCAGGGCCTACACATTTCCCAAGAGTTTTAGGTTGTTTCATGCTATTGCTGCATTCAGTCCTTGTCAGGGCTACAATTCTTGTTATGTTGTGTCTACTCTCCCCACATGCACAAACCCAAACACTCCCCCCATCTCCTGGCCTCTTGTGTGAAAGCTAATCCAAAATTCCCTCTCCTGGCTGAGAAACACTTGTTTTTTGGTTTTGGTTCTTTGTCTTTGGAATTTTTAAAAAAAATATTTTTTTGCTTGCTTTCTGTCTCTGTTCTCTCTGTCTATCACACACACACACACACACACACATGCATGCATGCATGCACACATACATACAATCACATCATCCCCCCACCCAAGCCCACCCCACCCCAAAAACACCTATCTTTCAGTCAAAAAAAATACTCCCTGGGTACAGGGCCTTCCAAGAACATAAACAATCTTTTTTTTGTTTTAATCTTTCATTTGTATGTGATATTCACACACATGCAACAATACACAAGGCAAACAAACATGAAGTGTTTCTGTTTTGGAAGGCCTTTGGAGCCAGGGGACAGGGCCAGTGTTAGGCTGTGTGCATGTTGGGGGATGGGGTCTTGGCATTGTGAGAGTACTAGAAAGGATTCAGTGCCTTTGCATGTCAGTCAACTCTCTTGGCATAGTTTGGGGGGGGGGGGGGGGGGGGAGTTGACAGTAGACTAACACCAACACAGAACTCAGTCTCTCGGTGAAGAATTGTGGCCCTGAGAAGGGCCTAAGGCACCCAGGAAGGCACCTAGGCACTGTAGTCAGTCGGGTCAAAGTTCATGCCCATCTCCTCTGCTGTCAGTGAGCAGATAGTGGAGGTGGCGGTGGCTTGTGGGGGGACCCTCCTAGGTGTGCTGGTCTTCCTGGGTGAGATCCGTGGCATGGGGTACGAAATCGGACTGCCGAAGTTCCGCTGGTAATAAGCCTCAAGCCCATCATCTCCTGCTGTCCACGGACCTGCCACTGGCTGCTGGGTGGCATGAGAAGCCACATTCCTGGGAGCCCCAAATCCACCTCCAGACACTCCAACCGCAGGTTGATATGCTGCTGTAGAGACGTGGCGATTTTGGTGGGTTGGTTTGGGACCAACCATCGCAAGATGTCTGCTCACCAAATCCCACACATCATTCTGCAGCCGCAGCATCTGGTTGGAGTCGAAGTGGTCAACCCTCCACTGAATGTTGCTCCAGAATTGTGCCTGGGGGCTGGACAACCGCTGAATCATATTGTCCTGCTGGGTGCACAGATGACCGCAGCAGTTCGACTCAGAGGCAGCATCAGCAGCTCTTGAGGAGGACCCCACAGGACGGACCGAGGGAGCAGCAGGTGCTGGGGGTGTGGCAGAGGCTGCAGGTGTGGCAGAGGCTGCAGCCTGACGTGGCACCTTCCGACTTGGGTCTGGCTGGTCAGGGTCGAAGTCTGCCTCAGTCTCAATGGGGTCTACAGCAGCACAACTTCTCTTCCTCGGGCCCATGGAATCCGAGGAAAGTGACGATATGTATGGAGTCATAAACGCCATATGGTCCCAGACCCATTGGAGCGAACGGGGAAGATTGGCACTGCCAGACCCACTCTTGGACTTTGCCTTCTTCGCTCTTGCAAACATGGTCCGCATCGATCGATACCAGCCGATGCATGCAGCTGCTTCCACTCCCAGTCTGTCTGCCAACTCCTTCCAATCCCTGTTGCGTTTTGCTTGGTCCTTGAAGTCCTTGTGACTCTTGTTGTAGAGGTATGGTCTCTCCTTCAAAAACTCCAACACCTCTTCCTTCTGGGCCTCAGTGAGTCCGGACTGCTTGGTCTTCTTGCGTCCCTTGCCTCGCCCGCCAGCACTCTTCTGGGATGGGGTGGATTGGGCCGCCTCCTGAATGTGTTCCTCTTGCTCTCGTGCAGCCATCGACACGTCAGTAGTAGCAGTATCTGAGTCGGAGCTTGACATCTTGACTTGAAAAAGCAGAATGTCGACAGTCGTGGATTCGTGTAGCAGCCAGGAAAGAAAGAAAAATATCACTCAAACGGCCAGCTTATATAGCATTCGCACGACAACCAAACTAGTTGCACACGGCACTATGCAACGCCAGACAACCCCAGGCAATCGGTTGTGTGTAGTCGCGCGCAGTTGTACACAGGACGTGCAACCGCACTGCGTGCGTGTGAGCCTTGTCTGCCACGCGTGTCACAGAGGCACGCTGGCGCGAAACTACTTCCTGCCTACAACCCCAGCCAACTCCAGGCAACTCGTGTCAAAGTGTTCCCAACTCCACACAACCGTTTGGGGCCGTGCAACTGATGCAACTACGAAAACATTATCGCTCTAGGACAATATTATTTTCGGCCGTGCAACTACACGTACAACTAAAAATGGGATTTTACCGAAAAACTGACAACTCCAGACAACCTCAGACAACCGATTGCCTGGAGTCGTCTGGGGTTGTGAATAGGTTGCATGGTAGTGCAACCGATTAGTTGCACGTCGTGTAAACGGGGCATAAACAAGTCAGTAAGTCTGGTCCACTTGCGCCATCTTCAGGCACTATGCATGCATTTGGCATGCTTTCCATCCTTTTGGTTAATATGTTTTCTAGTCTGCTAAATTTATGTTCCCACTTCACATCAAATTTTTGGAGGCCAGGCATCGGTGTCTAGTACAGGGTTTGCCACAGGGGATTTTTTCCACAAGCTCCATACTGTAAATTCAGAATGTTGTGGTGAGGTGAAAGCTTTCCACAAGCTCCATACTGTCAATTCAGAATGTTGTGGTGAGGTGAAAGAGCTTTCCACAAGCTCCATACTGTAAGTTCAGAATGTTGTGGTGAGGTGAAAGAGCTTTCCACAAGCTCCATACTGTCAATTCAGAATGTTGTGGTGAGGTGAAAGAGCTTTCCACAAGCTCCATACTGTAAATTCAGAATGTTGTGGTGAGGTGAAAAGAGCTTTCCACAAGCTCCATACTGTCAATTCAGAATGTTGTGGTGAGGTGAAAAGAGTTTCCACAAGCTCCATACTGTCAATTCAGAATGTTGTGGTGAGGTGAAAGAGCTTTCCACAAGCTCCATACTGTCAATTCAGAATGTTGTGGGAGGTGAAAGAGCTTTCCACAAGCTCCATACTGTCAATTCAGAATGTTGTGGTGAGGTGAAAGAGTTTTCCACAAGCTCCATACTGTCAATTCAGAATGTTGTGGTGAGGTGAAAAGAGCTTTCCACAAGCTCCATACTGTCAATTCAGAATGTTGTGGTGAGGTGAAAGAGCTTTCCACAAGCTCCATACTGTAAGTTCAGAATGTTGTGGTGAGGTGAAAAGAGCTTTCCACAAGCTCCATACTGTCAATTCAGAATGTTGTGGTGAGGTGAAAGAGTTTTCCACAAGCCCATACTGTCAATTCAGAATGTTGTGGTGAGGTGAAAAGAGTTTTCCACAAGCTCCATACTGTCAATTCAGAATGTTGTGGTGAGGTGAAAGAGCTTTCCACAAGCTCCATACTGTAAGTTCAGAATGTTGTGGCGAGGTGAAAGAGCTTTCCACAAGCTCCATACTATCAATTCAGAATGTTGTGGTGAGGTGAAAAGAGCTTTCCACAAGCTCCATACTGTAAATTCAGAATGTTGTGGTGAGGTGAAAATTTTCCACAAGCTCCATACTGTAAATTCAGAATGTTGTGGTGAGGTGAAATGATGGCTAGACTTTCACACTGAGGTGAAACATGGGTGAAAGTAGTCCGGAATTCCGGATTGAAAATATTGGCAGAAAGTGTTTTCCGGATTGGCAACTCAGCATCCTGATTACTACCCTCCCCCCCCCCCCCCCCCTCACACCCCCAATAGAAAAAAAAAAAGTAGAGGAGGGGGAACCAAGGTCAGACAGGTGTTTCCAAACTCGCCTCAATTCATTAATCGGCACAATGCAGATGATAACAACTAAAGTGAAAAAAAAATTTCCGTCGGAAAGTGTCGGAAGTATTGATTTTCCGTTGCTTCTTGGCAAACCTATTGATTCAGAGAGGCGAGAACAGTAACGCGCATGTGCAGTTTAACACCGGAAACACCGCACTCGTGTGAGCAGCAGTTCGAAAGAGGCGATCTCATTCAGGTCTGCCACCAAAACCACCGCATGTGCACCATCTCCTGTACCAGCAATACTGACCCCCTCCCTAGTACTAGTAGTACTACTATATCTGCAAAGAAAGCTGCTAAAAACGGTGGTGCAGGGCTCCCAATTTTCCGATTTTTCTCAAAATTCCGAGAAAATCCACAGGCTTCTTTCGACAAAAAGATTGTGTGCTTTCCGAGAAAAAAATGGACTGATATTTTTTTCTTCTGTGAAACAGTTTGTCAGACTGTTGATCTCTCGTAGCAGACGATGAAACATTGAGAAGGGGGATAAATCCTGTATCAGTTTCTGCTAAAGTCTCTTTTAGAGTTCCTTTTTTTTCTGTGAAGTGCGGCTTGTCCTTGGAGCCAATTGAAAAACTTTTGTGGAGCGTGACCATGTCTTGAGCCGTATTCTGGAGAGGTGGTCTGCCACAGCAGAAACATTTGACCAAGACTGCAAAAATAAGTGGTGTTGGGAGTGAGTTTCACAAAAAATTGAGGTTGTCGAAATGAGCACATGGCTCTCAAAAATAGCAGAGGCTGGCATAGCCTACTGTGCCTTGTGCCGCTGCAAAGTTAATTAACTATAGTTGAGCAGGCATCCACAAACTTTCAGATCATTTCAAGCCAAAGCAGTAGCAGATGAGATAAAAACGGAGAAGAACCACGAAGATGTTCAGTCTGTTACATAATGTTATTGCAGCACATGTTAGAAAAATACACTTTTTTTTTCTTGATACCTGACACCAGTGTGTATAAATTATTTGCTTCAGTACAGAGGATCACAAACAAGCCAAAAAGTGTCCTTAGATAGCATCAGATTGCACTATTTTGCATCTATAGTCAAAAACATTTTTGGGCGAACAATCCCTCAGACCCTCCCCCCCACACATTTGCAGAGATTATTTTCATTTGCCATTGGGAGGCCTGGTGGTGGGAGTACAGGATAGACTTACGTCAAGCCAGGCAAAAAGAGAAAAAGCTGAAGAAGAGCTGAAAGACATTAGATCTTTCTTCAAGAGAAAATTTTAGATTTATTTGATTAAGTGCGCTGTAAACTAGTGCATACTTACAAGTACAATGACACTTAGATGTCTATGACTGACTTAAAATGGTGTAGTTTAGATTTGTATGGTGGGACTTCCTCTACTTTAATTTCTGTATGAAGAGAGTTGCTACCAGTGTTGAGAAGCTGACAATCAAGAACTTAATGACATTGGAACATTTTTGTACATAATGCTTACTGGTAACTAGTTTTGAAATGTTGAAAATGATCAGAGTGAACTGTAATTATCAAAACAATGCCTGCGACTTACCATCTGCAGCTGGAACTCTGTGTGTGTGTGTAGACCAAGAATCCTCAGATTGTTCTATTTTGCTGAAAGTAAGATGTCGATAACATGATTTGTTGCTCATAATTTGTTTTTCACATGTGCAAATATTGTATTGTGATTAAAGCCGTGTATGACAGATTGCAATGTCCAATGTTTCCATTGCTTCAGGAATGGTGCAGGTTTTCAGGATTGGAAACATTTAAACGACATGGAAATTTAAGGTTCAGGATTGAGAGATTTTTTATTTCACCCAGGGGGTGAAATAATGGCCAGACTTTCAGACTGAGACTTAAGTGGCAAGAGAATGTTAACTGGGTAACAAAGAAGTATACGTAAGCCTTGTGCAGTATGATCTCTGAGGAGCAAGTGACTACTGTTTGAGGTGTGTAAATCAATATTATCTTCAAAGCCACAATTACATGCAGTGGCATAAACTGATCACTGCTTACTTCTGAATCTTCTATTCTGAATCTTCTATTAACACACACACACTTGCACATGACGCGATGAATTGTGTGCACAAGGTAATATCTGCATTATGGCGTCAGTCTGCACTCTCGTATGTCTGACTCGGAGCACATTTGGTGCTAAACTGACTTCAGATGGAGAGGGGTGGGGGGAGGAGGTGGGGGATACATCTCACAATAGTTCGTAAGTTAGTCATCACTGGGGGACAGTAATTTGAAGAGAGAGCACCAATCCATTGCCAAACTTTGTGTACTCAGTGACTAGATGGCAAAGTAACATGTCAACATAGCTGAAACTGTAGAACCCATGGGAAGGCTCAGATGAAGAAAAAGAGTGGATCATTAGTAATAATGAGAGTGCTCAATAGGAAGATTTTGTTGCTGATAGTCCCCAAAATGATGGAGATCAAGGTTTGAAGATGTTGATGGTGCACTGTCAAGTATCAATGGTGAACCGTGTTATCCATGTATTCCAAGACAAGGAAATATGTGTGTGTGTGTGAGAGAGAGGGAGAGAATGTCAAGAAGAGATTGTGTGTGTGTGAGAGGGGGAGACAATGTCAAGAAGAGATTGTGTGTGTGTGTGCGAGAGAGACAGAGAGAGGGAGAGAATGTCAAGAAGAGAGAGACAGTGTCAGAGTTTTTACCAAGTTAGCTGTGGTTACCAGTTCCTTTGCTGTTTGTCTGTTACTCATGTATCTGTGTACTTTTTGACCATCTTCATTTGTTATCTGTGATGAAATAAAATATTTTGTGTATTCACACTTAGCTGAATGAATGTTTTGTCGTATCCAAGTGCTCCACACCCATTTATTACCTACAGTACATCATACTGACGACTTGTACCATCTTGATTTTAACTTTCAGAATTTCATTTTTGTGAAGAAAAGACTATTTTCAAGAGTGTCAAACAAAGAAAAAGTAATTACTTTTATTTGTTTAAAAATGTATCAATGAAAAGACATGAAGGTATTCTTATCACTCGTGCACTGACTACTTACATGTGGCTTGTCTAAAACAATTGCAACTCATTTAAGTTTTAAGCCCTACTTTTCATTTCCACTAATGGATGATAGTGTGGTCTCCTCTGGAAAAGATGCCATCTTTACTCCACCTGGTCTCAATCAGTCCTGTTGCACTGATGTTATGTTCCTTCAGTTTTTCCAGAAGCAGATCCGGCTTGTCCAATTCTTTCAGAGCTTGCATATTCCAAATGGCCATGATGACATCTCTTTTCTTCTTCTTTTTTGCTCTGCTTGAGGAGTGTTTACATGCCTGCGTCTTCCTGTCGCCATCGGAAACATTCGTCTTGTCATCATACCTGTCTTGTACAGTCATGGATTCATCCATCCCCTGCATTCCAGGACTTCTTGGAGAATACCCTTCCTAGGGGTTCACGGCAAGCGAAACTGAGCCAGATAAGACACTTTAGTTTCCCCGCCACAGGTGGTAACTCTCACCCCTCCTTACCCCTTCCTGCTACTGCCCGCACTGGCCGGTTGGAATGCGGTCACGGCTAGCACTGGAATCCCTCTATGTTCTCTGCTGTGCTGCTGTGGTTGTGGTCAATTTTCTCTTGTCTTTGAATCGTTATAACTTCAGTTTCGCGGTTTTTATGGCCGTTATGTTTTCGATTTGAACTCTGCTGTATGTGCTTCTGATGTTGCAAGCAAAATTGTATGGGGGAGATTTGTGTGTGTGAAGTAAATGACAGATAACTGCAGTGTGTTCTTTTGGGTTTGGCCTGGGATTACATGAGGAACAGGGGGGGCGAGGAAATCCATGCAACAGTGACCTGACTGAATGACAGAGGGCGTGGAATTAGAAGTGACAGCACAAGATTAACTGTCTTAATGAGGGAACATTTGGCCCTTGCATCTCCTCTGCTACAGATCACTCCACCGAAAAAGAAAAAAATACATGTCA
The DNA here is from genome assembly GCA_030674185.1 of Monoplex corrugatus. Taxonomy (NCBI): domain Eukaryota; kingdom Metazoa; phylum Mollusca; class Gastropoda; order Littorinimorpha; family Ranellidae; genus Monoplex; species Monoplex corrugatus. The sequence continues at coordinate 88,194,170 of JAPXFY010000014.1, forward strand.
CATTGTAGATTCAGTTCACTTCAGTGTAGGCTGTGAACAAAGTGTAGATACAGAATGTTAGAAACACTGCTTTCTCTGTTTTTTTCCTAACATCAATTAATACATTGCTTGTTTTGAATGATAAACAGTACAAACTTTTAGAGAGAGACAGAGAAAAGAAATGGACTCAAATGTCTGTGGAAGTGTGTGTACAAACCCTGCCTCATTAAGTTCAACGGCACCTGTTCTCTGCGTCTACCCCACTCTTAGCCGGAACAGATTATTCCTATTACAGTGGAGTACTTAATGACTTCCTTGTGGCCGGGAGAAAAACCTCCCCCAATTTTTGGTGAGTAGAAACTGTAGGGGCTAGTCTGCTCTTACCATGGCACTAACTCTTTCTCAGCGTAAAACCGGCAGGCACATGACAGAATGTGTGAAAGTATGCGCTTTTTGTTGTCAGTGTGTGACTTCCACCGTAGTGTCTGTTGCATGGCATGTAATAACAGTCTACTGCATGCTGCTGCTTTTAGTTATTCCTGTCATGTTTATAGTCTATGGAATCTGTAATTTACGGGCTATACAGCGATGCACACCAAAACATGAAGGCATTTGAACAATGAGTAGAAACAATACAAATCTCAAGTAACTATGGTTTGCCAGTGCCCGGAACTACCGCTGCTGAAGTCGCCGCTATCAAGTTATGGCACAGCCTTAAAACTAAAGAAGCCCCTTCTCGCGAACCGTGGGTTTGAAATTGGAGTTTTCCTTCTCCTAGGTAGATTTCCCTGAAAAGGGTACGACTTCTACCTACCTGGATAGACACAGGTAGTACCATTACTATCATCTGGTAGTAGCCAACAGCTAACCTGATAAACATACACACACATCGGTTAGAGAGGGGGGGAGAGTGAGGGAGGGAGGAGATGTCTCGAGTGAGTAAGAAAGATACAGAGATGATGTAATGTCAGAGAAGTTGACTTAGCTGCTCCGGTTTCTGAGAAACATTGGAGTCACCTAATGGATTGAATTGTTCGTGAATGGTGTCGTCTACCGGTGTCTGTGAATCGTATTTAAGCAGGAAATTTTCTAGGCTACCTCCTGGAAGCCATTGATCAACAGTGGCTTACTGTGTCTCAGAATCAGGTGCAAGGGGAAAGTTATTTAGCTGACCCTTTGGGTAAAATGGCTCTGCCATGGCATTCGATGTACTCCTTTCTGCCAGATCACTACGAATTCTCTTCTCTGCGTTTTGTGAAAGGAGTTTGGCTGCCCATTTTACTAGAAACATTTGTTGCTGGTGTTCGATATTTATCATTGAACCTATACATTAGTGTATTTATGTAGTTCAGCGTATTGGCCTTTATCAACACTACATGTAACACGTGTGAGAACAGTGAAAATAGAATTGTTTACAAGAGAACAATTTATCCATACAGTGAAGGGTTTCTGTGTTCCCATCTTTTTATAATTCTGATCATTTTCTCTATCTTGGGTTTCCAGTTACCTTCTATTTCAGGTATTTCTTTGTCTGCTGAGTATATGCCTTGCAGTTTTAGTTTACCAGATTTCATGGGTATGTCATTAACCTTTCCAGCTTCACGTTTTCTTGATCCTAGCCATATACCTTCTGATTTACTTTTATTTAGCTTTAAGCCTGAGAATTCTTCAAATTGTTCTATGATGTTGGTGGTCATCTGTATGTCTTTTCAGTTTTTAGAGTTAAAAGTTGTATCATCTGCAAATTGTTTGATTTTGGATATATTTTATGCATCATCTTCATTGTCATATTGTCCCAGTTTGATTCTTTGTGTGTCTTTATTATGGCGAATTCGAATAGCAAGGATTTCCACCTCCATGACAAAAAGAAGGGGGCTAAGAGGACATCCTTGTCGAATTCCTCGTTCTGTTGGGAACCAATCAGAGAGCCAGCCACCATTCTGAATACTGCTTTCTGTGTTTTCCATCACAGTTGTCAGAAAAGTTTTGAATCTTAAGGCTGGCCTGCGCGTTCCCTGTTTCTCCCTCTCCCCACTCCGGTACGGGCTGTGTTACATCCTAGGAACAATCTGTCTGTTTGTGTCCAGGCTGCAAACAAACCTTACAAACAATGTCATTCAGGCAGTTCATGGTTCTATGACCTTGGGTACGGGCTGTGTTACATCCTAGGAACAATCTGTTTGTGTCCAGGCTGCAAACAAACCTTACAAACAATGTCATTCAGGCAGTTCATGGTTCTATGACCTTGGGTACGGGCTGTGTTACATCCTAGGAACAATCTGTTTGTTTGTGTCCAGGCTGCAAACAAACCTTACAAACAATGTCATTCAGGCAGTTCATGGTTCTATGACCTTGGGTACGGGCTATGTTACATCCTAGGAACAATCTATTTGTTTGTGTCCAGGCTGCAAACAAACCTTACAAACAATGTCATTCAGGCAGTTCATGGTTCTATGACCTTGGGTACGGGCTGTGTTACATCCTAGGAACAATCTGTCTGTTTGTGTCCAGGCTGCAAACAAACCTTACAAACAATGTCATTCAGGCAGTTCATGGTTCTATGACCTTGGGTACGGGCTGTGTTACATCCTAGGAACAATCTATTTGTTTGTGTCCAGGCTGCAAACAAACCTTACAAACAATGTCATTCAGTCAGTTCATGGTTCTATGACCTTGGGTACGGGCTGTGTTACATCCTAGGAACAATCTGTTTATTTGTATCCAGGCTGCAAACAAACCTTACAAACAATGTCATTCAGTCAGTTCATGGTTCTATGACCTTGGGTACAGGCTGTGTTACATCCTAGGAACAATCTGTCTGTTTGTGTCCAGGCTGCAAACAAACCTTACAAACAATGTCATTCAGTCAGTTCATGGTTCTATGACCTTGGGTACGGGCTGTGTTACATCCTAGGAACAATCTGTTTATTTGTATCCAGGCTGCAAACAAACCTTACAAACAATGTCATTCAGGCAGTTCATGGTTCTATGACCTTGGGTACGGGCTGTGTTACATCCTAGGAACAATCTATTTGTTTGTGTCCAGGCTGCAAACAAACCTTACAAACAATGTCATTCAGGCAGTTCATGGTTCTATGACCTTCCTGCAGACATTTGCTACAATTTAAGTTTTGTTTTTGTTCCTTGTGGAACAGTTCAGCATGGAATATTCCAACTTTCAAAGTTGGAAGCAGAGGTGTTTTTGGCACAGTGATATATATACAAATCTACGACGTGTTTCGAAACGTGTCAAATGATCGTCTGGGTCTCTCGCTGGTTCGTTTTGGATGTTGGATCGCAGCTCTATCCCGATTTTTGTGAGGACAGTTTCAATGTCTTTGTTGCTAGCACTGATGGGGATACTACTGATCCACAGTCTAGTTTAGGGTTTGTCCATATGATTTGGTCCTTAACTAAAAAAGGGATTTTTGTCCAGCAAGTCGATGTGGGCACCCCTGAACATGAAACCCTCTAATAATAGTTTGTTTCTATAATCTTTAGTTTGGGGATAAATTTGCCACAGTCCTCTAATACACTGTGCTCCCCTGATACTGCTTCTCCCTGACACTGCAAACACAAATTTGGTAGGCCATAGGCAGCGTTTCGTATTGAGGCAAACACGAGCAGCCACAAACACCGATTCCACTAGTGTGGCCTGCGTTGTTTCCTCCATTTTGCCTGTCTTTAACACCACTGTCGAATTTGTTTTCGCGTTCACAATGCTTGAAAAACACGGGCGATCACTAGCGTAATAAATTGTACGATGGGCACGTCACATCAAGCACTCACTCAGACGATGGGATGAAACGGTGGTCACTTGACACAATATAAACACTTAAACACAGAGAGCATATAAATAGCTGGCCTACCGACATCGGAGGCCGACCGAAAGTGAATTCTTTCAGAGCTTGTATATTCCAAGTTGCCATGATGACATCTCTTTTCTTTTTCTTTTTAGCTTTGCTTGAGGAGTGTCTACGTGGCTGCTTCTTCCAGCCGCCATCAGAAACATTCGTCTTGTCATCATACCTGTCTTGTACAGTCATGGATTCTCCCTCCCAGTAGCTCTTGAGTCCTGCCCTCCCCTGGGGGTCCCTGGTGGGTCAGTTCTATATCTTTGCCTTCTTTCCTTTTGTGACATTTCATAGAGTTTTTGGCAGAAATTCCTCCAGTGGTTTGCCATTGCCTTCTGGAGTGGCAGTGAACTTACTGTGCGGGATCCTGAACGTTGTTCCACTTGGAATCATCTGCTCATGGCCATGGAGACAAAAGCCACTTCCCAAACTGTGCTGGGCACCTCTTGGGTCCATCCATCTTCTGCATTCCAGGACTTTTTGGAGCGTACCCTTACTAGGGGTTTTGAAATGGGAGTTTTCCTTCTCCTAGGTAGATTTACCTAAAAAGGGTACGAGTTCTACCTACCTGGATAGACACAAGTAGTACCATTACTATCATCTGGTAGTAGCCAACAGCTTACCTGATAAACATATACACACACATCAGTTAGAGAGGGAGAGAGAGAGAGGGAGGGAGGAGATGTCTTGAGTGGGTAAGAAAGAGACAAAGATCACATCATGTCAAAGAAGTTGACTTAGCTGCTCTGGTTTGTGAGAAACATTGGAGTCACCTTGTGGATTGAATTGTGAATGGTGTCGTCTACCGGCGTCTCTGAATCGTATTTAGGCAGGAAAATTTCTAGGCTACCTCCTGGAAGCTGTTGATCAACAGTGGCTTACTGTGTCTCAGGATCAGGTTATTTTCTGTTAAACATTTCAGTTTTAACTCCAGTAGAACTCCGTTTCAATCTTGACAGGAAAAATCAGGAGAAACATGAACAAATTCAGTAATCCAGCTTGGAGAAAGCTTGTAAGCGCCATATCCAAAGTAAGATTGAAAAATGTAAAGTATAAAGCATGCTGCTTGAAAATCTGATGGTATGTTCCTTCAGTTTTTCCAGAAGCAGATCTAGCTTGCCCAGTTCTTTCAGAGTTTGTATATTCCAAGTGGCCATGAATACATTTCTTTTCTTCATCTTTTTAGCTTTGGTTGAGAAGTGTCTGCATGCCTGCTTCTTTCAGCCACCGTCAGAAACATTCATGTCATCATCTTGTACAGTCATGGATTCTCCCTCCCCAATAGCTCTTGAGTCCTGCCCTCCCCTGGGGGTCACTGGCGGGTCAGTCCTTTTTGTCGCTTTTGATAATTATGGCGAGTTTAGGGGCCTTTGGCACCTGCGTCTGCTTCGGCGCCTTTGGTACCTGCGTCTGCTTTGGCACATACGTCTGCTTTGGTACCTGCGTCTGCTTTGGCACCTGCGTCTGCTTTGGTACCTGCGTCTGCTTTGGCACCTGCGTCTGCTTCGGCACCTTTGGTACCTGTGTCTGCTTTGGCACCTGCGTCTGCTTTGGAACCTGTGTCTGCTTTGGCACCTGCGTCTGCTTTGGCCCTGTGTCTGCTTCGCCACCTTTGGCACCTGCGTCTGCTTCGCCACCTTTGGCACCTGCATCCGCTTCGTCACCTTTGGCACTCGTGTCAGTTTGGTTGCTTTTGACATTCGAGTCTGTTTCTTTGTGTTTGGCAGAAAATCCAGTAGTGGTTTGCCATTGTCTTCTGGAGTGGCAGTGGACTTACTGTGCGAGGTAGTGCCCATTGGAATCATCTGCTCACGACCATGGAGACAAAAGCGGCTTCCAAAACTGTTGTGGGCGCCTCTTGGGTCCATCCATCCCCTGCATTCTAGGACTTCTTGGAGCGTACCCTTACTAGGGGTTTTGAAATGGGAGTTTTCCTTCTTCTAGGTAGATTTTTCTATAAAGGGTACGAGTTCTTCCTACCCGGATAGACACTATTATAATTATGGTAGTAGCCAACAGCTAACCTGATAAACATACACACACTCGTCAGTTAGAGAAGGGGAGAGAGGGAGGGAGGAAAGTTCTCAAGTGGGTAAGAAAGAGAAAGAGATGACGTAATTTCAGAGAAGTTGACTTAGCTGCTCCTGTTTCTGAGATACATTGGAGTCACCTTGTGGATTGAATTGTTCATGAATGGTGTCGTCTACCGGCGTCTCTGAATCGTATTTAGGCAGGAAATTTTCTAGGCTACCTCCTGGAAGCCGTTGATCAACAGTGGCGTACTGTGTCTCAGAATCAGGTGCAATGGGAAAGTTTTTTTTAGCTGACCCTTTGGGTGAAATGGCCCTGCCGTGGTACTCGATGTACTCCTTTCTGCCTGATCACTACAAATTGTCTTCTCTGCATCAGTGGATCCCTCATTTTGGTGATGGACTCCTTTCTGCCAGATCACTACACATTGTCTTCTCTGCATCAGCGGATCCCTCATTTTGGTGATGGACTCCTTTCTGCCAGATCACTACAAATTGTCTTCTCTGCATCAGCGGATCCGTTATTTTGGTGATGGACTCCTTTCTGCCAGATCACTACAAATTGTCTTTTCTGCATCAGCGGATCCGTTATTTTGGTGATGGACTCCTTTCTGCCAGATCACTACACATTGTCTTCTCTGCATCAGCGGATCCCTCATTTTGGTGATGGACTCCTTTCTACCAGATCACTACAAATTGTCTTCTCTGCATCAGCGGATCCGTCATTTTGGTGATGGACTCCTTTCTGCCGACTCAGTTGGACACTTTGGACATAACTCTTTTGAAACGAATTCATTGCTGCGCTGGTGTTTTTTCCTTCGTCAAGGGTTTTGTCCCGGCTGTCCTTACACTCTCCCCTCCTCAACTGTTCCAATCACACAATAAAGCCCCAAATGGTGATGAGTCTAGTCTGTTTATTTTGTGTTAAACATTTCAGTTTTTAACTCCAGCAGAACTTCATTGCAATCTTGACAGGAAAAATCAGGAACAAATGTCAGTTATCCAGCCTGGAAAAAACTTGTGAGCAGTGTGCTCAAAGTAAGTATTGAAAAATGTGAAGTATAAAGCATGCTTTAGTTTTTCAAGAAGCAGATCTAGCTTGCCCAGTTCTTTCAGAGTTTGTATATTCCAAGTGGCCATGAATACATTTCTTTTCTTCGTCTTTTTAGCCACCGTCAGAAACATTCATGTCATCATCTTGTACAGTCATGGATTCTCCCTCCCCAGTAGCTCTTGAGTCCTGCCCTCCCCTGGGGGTCCCTGGCGGGTCAGTCCTTTTTGTCGCTTTTGACAATTACGGCGAGTTTAGGGTCCTTTGGCACCTGCGTCTGCTTTGCCACCTTTGGCACCTGCGTCTGCTTCGGCACCTTTGGTACCTGTGTCTGCTTTGGCACCTTTGGTACCTGCGTCTGCTTTGCCACTGTTGGCACCTGCGTCTGCTTCGGCACCTTTGCAGGATTCGCACAGTCCTTTAAAGTCCTTAAAAGTCCTGAATTTTGAGGGCATGCTCTTTAACCCTTAGCTGTTCACAAGCCCGCAACCGCCCTGCGAAAAAAATGTGCCGATCCGTTCATAGCGGTTGAGACCGCCCTACCTTTTCCGGCACACATGTGGGGAATTTCCATCACTACTGGCCTTGCTGTCTTATCGCGCATGTGGTTAGAATCTTGGTCAGTCTCGCATTGAATGTTCTAGAAATAGTACAAGCATTCTGGGACGGGAGGAACTTTCCATTCACTACTGAAAGACTTAGTTACTAATGCTGTGCTACGTGCTTTCATTCACAACTGTGAGCGTGGGAAAGATGGCGAGTTTCAGCGAACAAGACGAATTTGTGGATTACACTGAAGCAGAGTTGCAGGAATTTTTTAGAGAAATTGATCGTTTAGAAATTGAAGAAGAAGATGAAGAAGAAAAGGAAGATGTAGAGTCGGATGTTGAAGTAGGTGGTGATGGTGAAGATGGAAATGACAGTGACATAGACGACGATGTACCGCTGGCTGCACTGGTGCAGCGGGCAGCGAATGTTTAGGCCCAACAACTTGTGAAAATTCCCTGACTTCACTGCCACGTGTCCTGTAATTTACGGGCTATACAGCGATGCACACCAAAACATGAAGGCATTTGAACAATGAGTAGAAACAATACAAATCTCAAGTAACTATGGTTTGCCAGTGCCCGGAACTACCGCTGCTGAAGTCGCCGCTATCAAGTTATGGCATGCGAGGCTGTGGCACTGGGTCCGCGATAGCGCATTGTATGGCGTTAAAACTAAAGAAGCCCCTTCTCGCGAACCGTGGGTTTGAAATTGGAGTTTTCCTTGTCCTAGGTAGATTTCCCTGAAAAGGGTACGACTTCTACCTACCTGGATAGACACAGGTAGTACCATTACTATCATCTGGTAGTAGCCAACAGCTAACCTGATAAACATACACACACATCGGTTAGAGAGGGGGGGAGAGTGAGGGAGGGAGGAGATGTCTCGAGTGAGTAAGAAAGATACAGAGATGATGTAATGTCAGAGAAGTTGACTTAGCTGCTCCGGTTTCTGAGAAACATTGGAGTCACCTAATGGATTGAATTGTTCGTGAATGGTGTCGTCTACCGGTGTCTGTGAATCGTATTTAAGCAGGAAATTTTCTAGGCTACCTCCTGGAAGCCATTGATCAACAGTGGCTTACTGTGTCTCAGAATCAGGTGCAAGGGGAAAGTTATTTAGCTGACCCTTTGGGTAAAATGGCTCTGCCATGGCATTCGATGTACTCCTTTCTGCCAGATCACTACGAATTCTCTTCTCTGCGTTTTGTGAAAGGAGTTTGGCTGCCCATTTTACTAGAAACATTTGTTGCTGGTGTTCGATATTTATCATTGAACCTATACATTAGTGTATTTATGTAGTTCAGCGTATTGGCCTTTATCAACACTACATGTAACACGTGTGAGAACGGTGAAAATAGAATTGTTTACAAGAGAACAATTTTTCCATAAAGTGAAGGGTTTCTGTGTTCCCATCTTTTTATAATTCTGATCATTTTCTCTATCTTGGGTTTCCAGTTACCTTCTATTTCAGATATTTCTTTGTCTGCTGAGTATATGCCTTGCAGTTTGAGTTTACCAGATTTCATGGGTATGTCATTAACCTTTCCAGCTTCACGTTTTCTTGATCCTAGCCATATACCTTCTGATTTACTTTTATTTAGCTTTAAGCCTGAGAATTCTTCAAATTGTTCTATGATGTTGGTGGTCATCTGTATGTCTTTTCAGTTTTTAGAGTTAAAAGTTGTATCATCTGCAAATTGTTTGATTTTGGATATATTTTATGCATCATCTTCATTGTCATATTGTCCCAGTTTGATTCTTTGTGTGTCTTTATTATGGCGAATTCGAATAGCAAGGATTTCCACCTCCATGACAAAAAGAAGGGGGCTAAGAGGACATCCTTGTCGAATTCCTCGTTCTGTTGGGAACCAATCAGAGAGCCAGCCACCATTCTGAATACTGCTTTCTGTGTTTTCCATCACAGTTGTCAGAAAAGTTTTGAATCTTAAGGCTGGCCTGCGCGTTCCCTGTTTCTCCCTCTCCCCACTCCGGTACGGGCTGTGTTACATCCTAGGAACAATCTGTTTGTTTGTATCCAGGCTGCAAACAAACCTTACAAACAATGTCATTCAGGCAGTTCATGGTTCTATGACCTTGGGTACGGGCTGTGTTACATCCTAGGAACAATCTATTTATTTGTATCCAGGCTGCAAACAAACCTTACAAACAATGTCATTCAGGCAGTTCATGGTTCTATGACCTTGGGTACGGGCTGTGTTACATCCTAGGAACAATCTGTCTGTTTGTATCCAGGCTGCAAACAAACCTTACAAACAATGTCATTCAGGCAGTTCATGGTTCTATGACCTTGGGTACGGACTGTGTTACATCCTAGGAACAATCTGTCTGTTTGTGTCCAGGCTGCAAACAAACCTTACAAACAATGTCATTCAGGCAGTTCATGGTTCTATGACCTTGGGTACGGGCTGTGTTACATCCTAGGAACAATCTGTCTGTTTGTGTCCAGGCTGCAAACAAACCTTACAAACAATGTCATTCAGGCAGTTCATGGTTCTATGACCTTCCTGCAGACATTTGCTACAGTTTAAGTTTTGTTTTTGTTCCTTGTGGAACAGTTCAGCATGGAATATTCCAACTTTCAAAGATGGAAGCAGAGGTGTTTTTGGCACAGTGATATATATACAAATCTACGACGTGTTTCGAAACGTGTCAAATGATCGTCTGGGTCTCTCGCTGGTTCGTTTTGGATGTTGGATCGCAGCTCTATCCCGATTTTTGTGAGGACAGTTTCAATGTCTTTGTTGCTAGCACTGATGGGGATACTACTGATCCACAGTCTAGTTTAGGGTTTGTCCATATGATTTGGTCCTTAACTAAAAAAGGGATTTTTGTCCAGCAAGTCGATGTGGGCACCCCTGAACATGAAACCCTCTAATAATAGTTTGTTTCTATAATCTTTAGTTTGGGGATAAATTTGCCACAGTCCTCTAATACACTGTGCTCCCCTGATACTGCTTCTCCCTGACACTGCAAACACAAATTTGGTAGGCCATAGGCAGCGTTTCGTATTGAGGCAAACACGAGCAGCCACAAACACCGATTCCACTAGTGTGGCCTGCGTTGTTTCCTCCATTTTGCCTGCCTTTAACACCACTGTCGAATTTGTTTTGGCGTTCACAATGCTTGAAAAACAGGGGCGATCACTAGTGTAATAAATTGTACGATGGGCACGTCACATCAAGCACTCACTCAGACGATGGGATGAAACGGTGGTCACTTGACACAATATAAACACTTAAACACAGAGAGCATATAAATAGCTGGCCTACCGACATCGGAGGCCGACCGAAAGTGAATTCTTTCAGAGCTTGTATATTCCAAGTTGCCATGATGACATCTCTTTTCTTTTTCTTTTTAGCTTTGCTTGAGGAGTGTCTACGTGGCTGCTTCTTCCAGCCGCCATCAGAAACATTCGTCTTGTCATCATACCTGTCTTGTACAGTCATGGATTCTCCCTCCCAGTAGCTCTTGAGTCCTGCCCTCCCCTGGGGGTCCCTGGTGGGTCAGTTCTATATCTTTGCCTTCTTTCCTTTTGTGACATTTCATAGAGTTTTTGGCAGAAATTCCTCCAGTGGTTTGCCATTGCCTTCTGGAGTGGCAGTGAACTTACTGTGCGGGATCCTGACCGTTGTTCCACTTGGAATCATCTGCTCATGGCCATGGAGACAAAAGCCACTTTCCAAACTGTGCTGGGCACCTCTTGGGTCCATCCATCTTCTGCATTCCAGGACTTTTTGGAGCGTACCCTTACTAGGGGTTTTGAAATGGGAGTTTTCCTTCTCCTAGGTAGATTTACCTAAAAAGGGTACGAGTTCTACCTACCTGGATAGACACAAGTAGTACCATTACTATCATCTGGTAGTAGCCAACAGCTTACCTGATAAACATATACACACACATCAGTTAGAGAGGGAGAGAGAGAGAGGGAGGGAGGAGATGTCTTGAGTGGGTAAGAAAGAGACAAAGATCACATCATGTCAAAGAAGTTGACTTAGCTGCTCTGGTTTGTGAGAAACATTGGAGTCACCTTGTGGATTGAATTGTGAATGGTGTCGTCTACCGGCGTCTCTGAATCGTATTTAGGCAGGAAAATTTCTAGGCTACCTCCTGGAAGCTGTTGATCAACAGTGGCTTACTGTGTCTCAGGATCAGGTTATTTTCTGTTAAACATTTCAGTTTTAACTCCAGTAGAACTCCGTTTCAATCTTGACAGGAAAAATCAGGAGAAACATGAACAAATTCAGTAATCCAGCTTGGAGAAAGCTTGTAAGCGCCATATCCAAAGTAAGATTGAAAAATGTAAAGTATAAAGCATGCTACTTGAAAATCTGATGGTATGTTCCTTCAGTTTTTCCAGAAGCAGATCTAGCTTGCCCAGTTCTTTCAGAGTTTGTATATTCCAAGTGGCCATGAATACATTTCTTTTCTTCATCTTTTTAGCTTTGGTTGAGAAGTGTCTGCATGCCTGCTTCTTTCAGCCACCGTCAGAAACATTCATGTCATCATCTTGTACAGTCATGGATTCTCCCTCCCCAATAGCTCTTGAGTCCTGCCCTCCCCTGGGGGTCACTGGCGGGTCAGTCCTTTTTGTCGCTTTTGATAATTATGGCGAGTTTAGGGGCCTTTGGCACCTGCGTCTGCTTCGGCGCCTTTGGTACCTGCGTCTGCTTTGGCACATACGTCTGCTTTGGTACCTGCGTCTGCTTTGGCACCTGCGTCTGCTTCGGCACCTTTGGTACCTGCATCTGCTTTGGCACCTGCGTCTGCTTCGGCACCTTTGGTACCTGTGTCTGCTTTGGCACCTGCGTCTGCTTTGGAACCTGCGTCTGCTTTGGCACCTGCGTCTGCTTTGGCCCTGTGTCTGCTTCGCCACCTTTGGCACCTGCGTCTGCTTCGCCACCTTTGGCACCTGCATCCGCTTCGTCACCTTTGGCACTCGTGTCAGTTTGGTTGCTTTTGACATTCGAGTCTGTTTCTTTGTGTTTGGCAGAAAATCCAGTGGTTTGCCATTGCCTTCTGGAGTGGCAGTGGACTTACTGTGCGAGGTAGTGCCCATTGGAATCATCTGCTCACGACCATGGAGACAAAAGCGGCTTCCAAAACTGTTGTGGGCGCCTCTTGGGTCCATCCATCCCCTGCATTCTAGGACTTCTTGGAGCGTACCCTTACTAGGGGTTTTGAAATGGGAGTTTTCCTTCTTCTAGGTAGATTTTTCTATAAAGGGTACGAGTTCTTCCTACCCGGATAGACACTATTATATGGTAGTAGCCAACAGCTAACCTGATAAACATACACACACTCGTCAGTTAGAGAAGGGGAGAGAGGGAGGGAGGAAAAATCTCAAGTGGGTAAGAAAGAGACGGAGATGACGTAATTTCAGAGAAGTTGACTTAGCTGCTCCTGTTTCTGAGATACATTGGAGTCACCTTGTGGATTGAATTGTTCATGAATGGTGTCGTCTACCGGCGTCTCTGAATCGTATTTAGGCAGGAAATTTTCTAGGCTACCTCCTGGAAGCCATTGATCAACAGTGGCTTACTGTGTCTCAGAATCAGGTGCAATGGGAAAGTTTTTTTTAGCTGACCCTTTGGGTGAAATGGCCCTGCCGTGGTAGTCGATGTACTCCTTTCTGCCTGATCACTACAAATTGTCTTCTCTGCATCAGCGGATCCGTTATTTTGGTGATGGACTCCTTTCTGCCAGATCACTACAAATTGTCTTCTCTGCATCAGCGGATCCCTCATTTTGGTGATGGACTCCTTTCTGCCAGATCACTACACATTGTCTTTTCTGCATCAGCGGATCCGTTATTTTGGTGATGGACTCCTTTCTGCCAGATCACTACAAATTGTCTTTTCTGCATCAGCGGATCCGTCATTTTGGTGATGGACTCCTTTCTACCAGATCACTACAAATTGTCTTCTCTGCATCAGCGGATCCGTCATTTTGGTGATGGACTCCTTTCTGCCGACTGAGTTGGACACTTTGGACATAACTCTTTTGAAACGAATTCATTGCTGCGCTGGTGTTTTTTCCTTCGTCAAGGGTTTTGTCCCGGCTGTCCTTACACTCTCCCCTCCTCAACTGTTCCAATCACACAATAAAGCCCCAAATGGTGATGAGTCTAGTCTGTTTATTTTGTGTTAAACATTTCAGTTTTTAACTCCAGCAGAACTTCATTGCAATCTTGACAGGAAAAATCAGGAACAAATGTCAGTTATCCAGCCTGGAAAAAACTTGTGAGCAGTGTGCTCAAAGTAAGTATTGAAAAATGTGAAGTATAAAGCATGCTTTAGTTTTTCCAGAAGCAGATCTAGCTTGCCCAGTTCTTTCAGAGTTTGTATATTCCAAGTGGCCATGAATACATTTCTTTTCTTCGTCTTTTTAGCCACCGTCAGAAACATTCATGTCATCATCTTGTACAGTCATGGATTCTCCCTCCCCAGTAGCTCTTGAGTCCTGCCCTCCCCTGGGGGTCCCTGGCGGGTCAGTCCTTTTTGTCGCTTTTGACAATTACGGCGAGTTTAGGGTCCTTTGGCACCTGCGTCTGCTTTGGCACCTGCGTCTGCTTCGGCACCTTTGGTACCTGTGTCTGCTTTGGCACCTTTGGTACCTGCGTCTGCTTTGCCACTGTTGGCACCTGCGTCTGCTTCGGCACCTTTGCAGGATTCGCACAGTCCTTTAAAGTCCTTAAAAGTCCTGAATTTTGAGGGCATGCTCTTTAACCCTTAGCTGTTCACAAGCCCGCAACCGCCCTGCGAAAAAAATGTGCCGATCCGTTCATAGCGGTTGAGACCGCCCTACCTTTTCCGGCACACATGTGGGGAATTTCCATCACTACTGGCCTTGCTGTCTTATCGCGCATGTGGTTAGAATCTTGGTCAGTCTCGCATTGAATGTTCTAGAAATAGTACAAGCATTCTGGGACGGGAGGAACTTTCCATTCACTACTGAAAGACTTAGTTACTAATGCTGTGCTACGTGCTTTCATTCACAACTGTGAGCGTGGGAAAGATGGCGAGTTTCAGCGAACAAGACGAATTTGTGGATTACACTGAAGCAGAGTTGCAGGAATTTTTTAGAGAAATTGATCGTTTAGAAATTGAAGAAGAAGATGAAGAAGAAAAGGAAGATGTAGAGTCGGATGTTGAAGTAGGTGGTGATGGTGAAGATGGAAATGACAGTGACATAGACGACGATGTACGCTGGCTGCACTGGTGCAGGCATGGCGACCGGTGACACGTGGCAGTGAAGTCAGGGAATTTTCACAAGTTGTTGGGCCTAAACATTCGCTGCCCGCTGATGCGAAACCAATAGACTATTTTTTGTTTGTTTCTGCCACCAGAATTTTTTGTCAGTGCTGCTGAAGAGACCAACAACTAAGCTGGTCAGAAGATTGCGGCAAAGGGGCAACCTGACCCACTTTGGAAAGAGACGACAGCTGATGAAATCAGGGCATACCTGGCTATTCTCATCATGATGGGGCTAAAACATCAGTCCCGTCTATGGTGCTACTGGTCAACTTTCTGTCCGGGACTGTTTCCGGGACTATCATGCGCTAAACACCACGACACAGGCTACAACCAGCGCTTGTGATACCACTGGTGACACTGCCACTGACAATGACGGTGACAATCACAGTGACGATGACAACAACATCTCACCATCATCACAGTAGCTGCAAAGTTGCTGTATAGGCACATATGTGTAAATAGTGTATAGGGAATGAAATCTGTAGACGACGATGTACAAAATATCTTTGTAAAACACTTCTGTTTCTTTCTGTTTATGTTCATTTGGTGACATCGTGACAAGTCTTTTCTGTGACGTTTGTGTTGTGCCTGTGTATTGGATACTATACTGGAGGAGCAGAGACAGCGTCGGGTAGGACAGGTGTTGTGTTTACAACTAACAAATGTTGTTTTAGACAATAGAGCTTGTTTGTATGCTAACCATTGTATTGTCACCATAAAAATACCTCTGTCTGTGACATCTTTGGTGACAGGGACACGCACACTAGACCCAGGACACATAAAACCACATGCAAATCAAACTATGGACACTTGTCTATATGTGTGAAAAAAATCTTTCTTCTGTACTTTCAAACAAGTGAATGGCAGTATGTTTGTCAGCATGACTGTACTCGGATGAAAAAATATCAGAAAAATGCGAATACTAGGAGCTAGCTTTACATCTAGCAGTGCGAATGCGAAAGGGTTAAGGCCTTAAAAGTCCTTAAAAATCAGGCTTTTGCTGAAAGGTCTTTAAAAAGTCCTTAAGTTTTGTCACTGCCTATGATTTTTAATAAAGTTTGTGTAAAATCTTGAGTTAAAAAAAAAAGGTTGAAATTGAATTGAAAAAAGAAAAAAAAAAAGAGTCTGAGTCGGAGTTAAGATCGACGATCTCACCGATACGTCGTCTGCTATAGGTCAAAACAGCAGAGTTATGGGCCTTCATGGCGCATGCGCGTACGTGAAAGAATGTTTCACCATTTTGAAATTGAGAAATCAACATGCCGGGGAAGTGTTTGTTTAACGTGGTTTGGCTGGAAAAAGACGAATACAAAGAATGGCTGCAGGCAGACCCAAGTGGAGACAGATGCAAGGCCTTTTGCCGCATTTGTAAGAAGACCATAGACATTCGTTCAGTGGGAGAATCGGCTGTAAATATACCCATGGAAAAGGGAAAAAACACTGCTACCTGATCAAGGCTTCAAATCCTGCAGTTCGTCTTTCAAATTTTTTTTACAAAAAATTCTACACCGAGCGATCCCATCACTTCTAGCAGTTCGTCATCCTGCAGTTCATCAACCAACTGTTCTGCTGAAACTCAGATGTCAGTGAACAGCCTGAGCCGTACTAAAACAGAGGCAATGAAAGCTGAACTACTGTGGACTTTAAAAGTAGTGACAAGTCATTACAGCTTTCGTTCGTGTGAAGGCATTTCAAATCTGTTCCAGCGAATGTTTCCGGACAGTGCTGTTGCCAAACAGTTTCAATGTGGAGAAAGAAAAACTGCATATCTGGCAGCGTTTGGCATTGCTCCCTACCTCCAGTCTGTGTTGAAACAGAAAATAAGAAGTGAGTCAGCATATGTGTTGCTCTTTGATGAAAGTTTGAACAAAGAACTGCAGAAAAAGCAAATGGATATTCATATCTGTTTCTGGGACAGTGATACAGTTCATGCTCATTACTTACAATCAGAGTTCATGGGACCTGCAGCAGCTACTGACATTTGTGACCATCTTGAACCACTTATCGAAGAGCTGGGTTACAACAAGTTAGTGCAGCTGTCCATGGATGGGCAGAATGTGAACTGGAAGGTTTTCAACAATCTTCAGGATCAAGTGGAAAAACACACTGCATGCCCCCAGTGTTGTGACCTGTAGTTTTAGTTATAGAGACATTTTACCATCAGTGACTTCAAACATACATGTATTTGTGTCTACTGATCACAAGAACTGAAATTCCTTACGGACAACAGGCAAACAAACATTTTTGTCAACTGTAAGATTGGAGAATCTGTTGTGTGCAGCAATTTTCAAACATTTTGTCAATTCATCACAATAAATGAGAATCCTACATTTGCTCTGCTGTATTGTAAGAAACAAACATTTGTGGCGATACTGATATAAACAGCTGAGATACCTAAAGAAATCTATGCTCGCAGAGGATCCATGATGTGGGTATTGAAGAGTAACAACGAATGATTTAATTTGTGTCAGAATTTCATGATTATTTTTCTTAGAGTTATCCTTGAACTAAGTACTTAAATTAAAAAAAAGTGCTTCAAAAGTCCTTTAAAAGTCTGTAAATTTTTTGTCTGGAAATCTGTATGAACCCTGCATTGGCACCTGTGTCTGCTTCGCCACCTTTGGCACCTGTGTCCACTTTGCCACCTTTGGCACCTGCATCCGCTTCGCCACCTTTGGCACTTGTGTCAGGTTGCTTTTGACATTCGAGTCTGTTTCTTTGTGTTTGGCAGAAAATCCAGTGGTTTGCCATTGCCTTCTGGAGTGGCAGTGGACTTACTGTGCGAGGTAGTGCCCATTGGAATCATCTGCTCACGACCATGGAGACAAAAGCGGCTTCCAAAACTGTTGTGGGCGCCTCTTGGGTCCATCCATCCCCTGCATTCTAGGACTTCTTGGAGCGTACCCTTACTAGGGGTTTTGAAATGGGAGTTTTCCTTCTTCTAGGTAGATTTTTCTATAAAGGGTACGAGTTCTTCCTACCCGGATAGACACTATTATATGGTAGTGGCCAACAGCTAACCTGATAAACATACACACACTCGTCAGTTAGAGAAGGGGAGAGAGGGAGGGAGGAAAGATCTCAAGTGGGTAAGAAAGAGACAGAGATGACGTAATTTCAGAGAAGTTGACTTAGCTGCTCCTGTTTCTGAGATACATTGGAGTCACCTTGTGGATTGAATTGTTCATGAATGGTGTTGTCTACTGGCGTCTCTGAATCGTATTTAGGCAGGAAATTTTCTAGGCTACCTCCTGGAAGCCATTGATCAACAGTGACGTACTGTGTCTCAGAATCAGGTGCAATGGGAAAGTTTTTTTAGCTGACCCTTTGGGTGAAATGGCCCTGCCGTGGTAGTCGATGTACTCCTTTCTGCCTGATCACTACAAATTGTCTTCTCTGCATCAGCGGATCCGTCATTTTGGTGATGGACTCCTTTCTGCCAGATCACTTCAAATTGTCTTCTCTGCATCAGTGGATCCGTCATATTGGTGATGTACTCCTTTCTGCCAGATCACTACAAATTGTCTTCTCTGCATCAGCGGATCCCTCATTTTGGTGATGGACTCCTTTCTGCCAATCACTACAAATTGTCTTCTCTGCATCAGCGGATCCCTCATTTTGGTGATGGACTCCTTTCTACCAGATCACTACACATTGTCTTCTCTGCATCAGTGGATCCCTCATTTTGGTGATGGACTCCTTTCTGCCAGATCACTACACATTGTCTTCTCTGCATCAGCGGATCCGTCATTTTGGTGATGGACTCCTTTCTACCAGATCACTACAAATTGTCTTCTCTGCATCAGCGGATCCTCATTTTGGTGATGGACTCCTTTCTGCCAGATCACTACACATTGTCTTCTCTGCATCAGCGGATCCGTCATTTTGGTGATGGACTCCTTTCTACCAGATCACTACACATTGTCTTCTCTGCATCAGCGGATCCGTCATTTTGGTGATGGACTCCTTTCTACCAGATCACTACAAATTGTCTTCTCTGCATCAGCGGATCCCTCATTTTGGTGATGGACTCCTTTCTACCAGATCACTACACATTGTCTTCTCTGCATCAGCGGATCCGTCATTTTGGTGATGGACTCCTTTCTACCAGATCACTACAAATTGTCTTCTCTGCATCAGTGGATCCCTCATTTTGGTGATGGACTCCTTTCTACCAGATCACTACAAATTGTCTTCTCTGCATCAGCGGATCCCTCATTTTGGTGATGGACTCCTTTCGGCAGACTCAGTTGGACACTTTGGACATAACTCTTTTGAAACGAATTCATTGCTGTGCCGGTGTTTTTTTCCTTCGTCAAGGGTTTTGTCCCGGCTCTCCTAACACTCTCACTCCTCAACTGTTCCAATCACACAATAAAGCCCCAAATGGTGATGAGTTTAGTCTGTTTATTTTGTGTTAAACATTTCAGTTTTAACTCCAGTAGAACTTCATTCCAATCTTGACAGGAAAAATCTGGAAAAATATGAACAAATGTCAGTAATCCAGCCTGGAGAAAGCTTGTGAGCACCATATCCAAAGTAAGATTGAAAAATGTAAAGTATAAAGCATGCTGCTTGAAAATCTGATGGTATGTTCCTTCAGTTTTTCCAGAAGCAGATCTAGCTTGCCCAGTTCTTTCAGAGTTTGTATATTCCAAGTGGTCATGAATACATTTCTTTTCTTCGTCTTTTTAGCTTTGGTTGAGAAGTGTCTGCATGCCTGCTTCTTCCAGCCACCGTCAGAAACATTTATGTCATCATCTTATACAGTCATGGATTCTCCCTCCCCAGTAGCTCTTTGAGTCCTTCCCTCCCCTGGGGGTCCCTGGCGGGTCAGTCCTTTTTGTCGCTTTTGACAATTACGGCGAATTTAGGGGCCTTTGGCACCTGCGTCTGCTTCGGCGCCTTTGGCACCTGCGTCTGCTTTGGCACCTGCGTCTGCTTCGCCACCTTTGGTACCTGCATCTGCTTTGGCCCTGCGTCTGCTTCGCCACCTTTGGCACCTGTGTCTGCTTCGCCACCTTTGGCACCTGCGTCCACTTTGCCACCTTTGGCACCTGCATCCGCTTCGCCACCTTTGGCACTCGTGTCAGTTTGGTTGCTTTTGACATTCGAGTCTGTTTCTTTGTGTTTGGCAGAAAATCCAGTGGTTTGCCATTGCCTTCTGGAGTGGCAGTGGACTTACTGTGCGAGGTAGTGCCCATTGGAATCATCTGCTCACGACCATGGAGACAAAAGCGGCTTCCAAAACTGTTGTGGGCGCCTCTTGGGTCCATCCATCCCCTGCATTCTAGGACTTCTTGGAGCGTACCCTTACTAGGGGTTTTGAAATGGGAGTTTTCCTTCTTCTAGGTAGATTTTTCTATAAAGGGTACGAGTTCTTCGTACCCGGATAGACACTATTATATGGTAGTGGCCAACAGCTAACCTGATAAACATACACACACTCGTCAGTTAGAGAAGGGGAGAGAGGGAGGGAGGAAAGATCTCAAGTGGGTAAGAAAGAGACAGAGATGACATGTCATGGACATAACTCTTTGGACATAACTCTTTTGAAACGAATTCATTGCTGCTCTGGTGTTTTTTCCTTCGTCAAGGGTTTTGTCCCGGCTGTCCTTACACTCTCCCCTCCTCAACTGTTCCAATCACACAATAAAGCTCCAAATGGTGATGAGTCTAGTCTGTTTATTTTGTGTTATACATTTCAGTTTTTAACTCCAGCAGAACTTCATTGCAATCTTGACAGGAAAAATCAGGAACAAATGTCAGTAATCCAGCCTGGAAAAAACTTGTGAGCAGTGTGCTCAAAGTAAGTATTGAAAAATGTGAAGTATAAAGCATGCTGCTTGAAAATCTGATGTTATGTTCCTTTAGTTTTTCCAGAAGCAGTTCTAGCTTGCCCAGTTCTTTCAGAGTTTGTATATTCCAAGTGGCCGTGAATTCATTTCTTGTCTTCGTCTTTTTAGCTTTGGTTGAGAAGTGTCTACATGCCTGCTTCTTTCAGCCACCGTCAGAAGCATTCATGTCATCATCTTGTACAGTCATGGATTCTCCCTCCCCAGTAGCTCTTGAGTCCTTCCCTCCCCTGGGGGTCCCTGGCGGGTCAGTCCTTTTTGTCGCTTTTGACAATTACAGCAAGTTTCAGGGCCTTTGGCACCTGCGTCCGCTTCGCCACCACGGCTGTTTCTTGCTAACTTTCAGTTACAGGATGCCAGAGTGGAAAGGCGTGTCATGTGTCGTCACTGACCTGTTTATCTTGAGCGTGCCGAGTCTCTGTAGCGAGAGCAGAGGCTAGTGCTGTCACCATGTTTCTGCCTACACCATCGAGCTCAACCAAACGTGGTTTCTGCACATCCCCTCTGCAATGCAACAGTGCTACTGCCGCGCCCAGAGAGCAAAACAGAAATTTACACTCTTGTTCAAAAACGTTGAAGTACTAAAATTTAAAGCGATTTAATCTGACGTCACATCAGTCAAGTAAAAGCTGAGAGATTACGCTTTCCATAGACACCAAACATGAAACAAACATACATCACACACACACACACACACCACACAGCCGTTTAGAACAGACAAGGATGGTCAACTCTATTTTACGAGTTTGTGCTTGTCCAGTGAAAATTGCGCAACTGTAATTGACTATTACGAATAAAACATTATATTTATCATATTCATTTCACTGGAGTAAAGAGATAGATGCATACACAACACATTACAATACACAGAGCAGTAGATCGATTTACCTGAGGGCCGCAGCTGATACTGTCTTTGGTGCAGTGAAAATACTGTCTCCCAGTCCATTGTCAGCAGCAGCAGCCATGAAGTTAGCACACAGTTTCATGTCACAAAGATTAAAGTGAGGAACTTGGGAAGATAAAATAATGATACTGTACTTAACGTATTGGAGTTGCAGTCAAAAAGACTACCAGTTATATCATGACGCATGATTTTGGCCTTATTTCAAAAATTCGACACACTTACACAAAATGATAAAAACATACAAGTTATACATCATTGAAAAGTTTATTTTGTCTACTTTTGACAATACTGAACAGTTTTACCATGGGTATTTCTCTTTTTTTTTTTTAAATTGAATTATGTCACTAAATACCAAAAAATGAAAAGTTTTGGGAAACATATGCTCATCTGACAGGGCATGTAATATCCATCACCTAATCAACTGGAAAGAATGTGGTAATTTTACATCCAAGTAAAGATCCCCAAGTCTCATGAAACAGTTTGAAGTTACATGATACACTATATACAGTGAAAAAGATTTAAAAAAATTTTTTTTAAAAAGGAGTCGCAACACTTGAGAAATGAAAGTCCAATAGAAATTATCCAAAGCTACAAGTACATCAGGAAAACAACAAACAAACAAAAAAGTCTGTGCACATTCTCACTGCAGCAAATTCACTCCTTGTGGTAGTCCCTGACTGTACATGTGTGATACAATTCAAAACATGGAACTGAACACAGAGGCACGTTGCACTGTTTGCACATGATGGTTGGTTGTTTTTTTACAATTTTGCAGTTCCTTGCGCGACACTTCTTTTGCCTTCTTTCTTGCATAGCACACCTTGCAACCCTCTGTGTTTTTCCTGGTCTGGCCCTCTTTGGTATGAGGAATGTCAGCTGGCCAGTGGTTGCCTGGTTGTACCCTCCCCATGTCTTCTCCTAGGTCTGGGCAGGCAGCTGCCAGAGGTAGACAGCTGTGGGTCATCATCATCAGTTGGTTCTGCAGCAGAGTTGTTCCAGACAGACCTGACAAAAGTATCCACAGGCACTGTCTTGCGGTTGTAGAGCTTCTTGTGTTTGTTGTACAGGATGTGACTGTGAATCATGGACAGGGTGAGAAGATGAAAAGCCAGTTTCTTCCACCATTTCACGGTTTTGTGATGGACAGGCAGATATGATATCTGATCTGACTTATCAACACCTGCCATGTTGGAGATGTAATCCACAACACAAACAGACTTGTTTTTCTCCTCTGACCTGGACTTCACTTTCCGCATGACTGGAAGATGCTTTGTTGTGAACATATACACATCTCTTTTGTCCTTCCACCGCAAGAACAGGTCTGGTTTTTTTTGGTGGTAATCCATGTCACCTTTTGCCAGGGGCTGCTGCACCAGAACTGAGGGAAGGCCAACTCGGATGGCCCGCACGGTTCCAACAACCTGTGTGTTGTCAGCACTGAGGGTTTCTGCTAGCTGAGGACTGCAATAATAATCATCTACATACAGTGTCTGTCCAAGATAGCGAAGTGGTCCAAGCAGCCAGTTGCAAACATCAAAAGGAGTATTGCTGACACCGGGGCTGTGACACATCACCTCCAGACTGTAAACGTAACCCGAAGAAGACTCGCAAAGCTTGTACAGTTTGAGTCCCCATTTGACAGGTTTGTCCCACATGTAGACCCGGAATGAAGATTGCCCTCTCCATGGTCACATGGCCTCGTCAATGCAGATCTCCTCTTTAGGGGTGTAGAGTGTCTTGAATTTCTGTAACAGACAAATCCCATCATAAGACGAAATGTTTCTGCTAGGATGTTTCGAAATGAAAAAGGTAAAGATCCCTGCAATGGTAAAAAAGTCAGATGGTAAATATACACACTATAATATTCATTTAGCAGTAACAATATACATGCCGCGCACCTCACACACACACACACACACACGCACTCTCAAATACACACTCGAATACACACACACACACACACACACACACACACACACACACACACACACACACACACACACACACACACACACACACACACATTCATACTTCACTGATAAGAAAAATATATCAAAATTATTCACTACAAACTATAAAACTATGTTTAATTTTCTGGTGACTATTAACACAAAATGTAAACTAGCAACAAAATAAAATTGTAAACACACTCACCTCCAGCACATGATCAAAGAAGGGGCGAATCTTGAACAGTGGGTCATGTCCATCTTGCCCTCTTGGGATGAAGTTGGCATTGTCATTCAAATGAAAAAATGCTAGGATTGAGCGGAAACGTTCGCATTTCATCAGGCGTGAGGTAAACCCAGTGTGCAAGGAGGAATCAGTCGACCAGTAGTCAGTAATTATCGGGTTTTTTATCAGAGCCATATGTATCAGTATGGCTACAAATCGTGTCATGTCATCTAGATTCACAGCGTACCTAGTATTGAAAAGTGATCTTGCTGTCAGTCCTCCTGCTGCTTTCTTTTGAGCACACGTCTCCTTAGCATAGCGGTTTGTTTCTGCCTTGAACAGTTTCAGCATGTCACGGTCAACAATGACAATCAGTCTGTAAAAGTCAACTGGAGTGAGCATGGCTGGAAAGTCTTCTGGCAGTGACAGTCCTGGGGTGCCAGAGAAAAGTGCATTCAGTGGGAAGTTTGTCACTCTCTTTTGAAGTTCAGGATACTGTCAACATACGTGTTTTCAGAACCTTCATCAATACAAGATAAACACTCACTGTCTTTTAGTTTGGTGATGATCAAGTTCAGGAAACTGTCGACATACGTTTGTACAGAACCTTCATCAATACAAGATAAACCTCACTGTCTTTTAGTTTGGTGATGATCAAGTTCAGGAAACTGTCGACATACGTTTGTACAGAACCTTCATCAATACAAGATAAACCTCACTGTCTTTAGTTTGGTGATGATCAAGTTCAGGAAACTGTCGACATACGTTTGTACAGAACCTTCATCAATACAAGATAAACCTCACTGTCTTTTAGTTTGGTGATGATCAAGTTCAGAAACTGTCGACATACGTTTGTACAGAACCTTCATCAATACAAGATAAACCTCACTGTCTTTTAGTTGGTGATGACAAGTTCAGGAAACTGTCGACATACGTTTGTACAGAACCTTCATCATACAAGATAAACCTCACTGTCTTTAGTTTGGTGATGATCAAGTTCAGGAACTGTCGACATACGTTTGTACAGAACCTTCATCAATACAAGATAAACCTCACTGTCTTTTAGTTTGGTGATGATCAAGTTCAGGAAACTGTCGACATACGTTTGTACAGAACCTTCATCAATACAAGTAAACCTCACTGTCTTTTAGTTTGGTGATGATCAAGTTCAGGAAACTGTCGACATACGTTTGTACAAACCTTCATCAATACAAGATAAACCTCACTGTCTTTTAGTTTGGTGATGATCAAGTTCAGGAAACTGTCGACATACGTTTGTACAGAACCTCTCATACAAGATAAACATCACTGTCTTTTAGTTTGGTGATGATCAAGTCAGGACAACTGTCGACATACGTTTGTACAGAACCTTCATCAATACAAGATAAACCTCACGTCTTTTAGTTTGGTGATGATTAAGTTCAGGAAACTGTCGACATACGTTTGTACAGAACCTTCATCAATACAAGATAAACCTCACTGTCTTTTAGTTTGTGATGATCAAGTTCAGAAACTGTCGACATACGTTTGTACAGAACCTTCATCAATACAAGATAAACCTCACTGTCTTTTAGTTTGGTGATGATCAAGTTCAGGAAACTGTCGACATATGTTTGTACAGAACCTTCATCAATACAAGATAAACCTCACTGTCTTTTAGTTTGGTGATGATCAAGTTCAGGAAACTGTCGACATACGTTTGTACAGAACCTTCATCAATACAAGATAAACCTCACTGTCTTTTAGTTTGGTGATGATTAAGTTCAGGAAACTGTCGACATACGTTTGTACAGAACCTTCATCAATACAAGATAAACCTCACTGTCTTTTAGTTTGGTGATGATCAAGTTCAGGAAACTGTCGACATACGTTTGTACAGAACCTTCATCAATACAAGATAAACCTCACTGTCTTTTAGTTTGGTGATGATCAAGTTCAGGAAACTGTCGACATATGTTTGTACAGAACCTTCATCAATACAAGATAAACCTCACTGTCTTTTAGTTTGGTGATGATCAAGTTCAGGAAACTGTCGACATACGTTTGTACAGAACCTTCATCAATACAAGATAAACCTCACTGTCTTTTAGTTTGGTGATGATTAAGTTCAGGAAACTGTCGACATACGTTTGTACAGAACCTTCATCAATACAAGATAAACCTCACTGTCTTTTAGTTTGGTGATGATCAAGTTCAGGAAACTGTCGACATACGTTTGTACAGAACCTTCATCAATACAAGATAAACCTCACTGTCTTTTAGTTTGGTGATGATCAAGTTCAGGAAACTGTCGACATACGTTTGTACAGAACCTTCATCAATACAAGATAAACCTCACTGTCTTTTAGTTTGGTGATGATCAAGTTCAGGAAACTGTCGACATACGTTTGTACAGAACCTTCATCAATACAAGATAAACCTCACTGTCTTTTAGTTTGGTGATGATCAAGTTCAGAAACTGTCGACATACGTTTGTACAGAACCTTCATCAATCAAGATAAACCTCACTGTCTTTTAGTTTGTGATGATCAAGTTCAGGAAACTGTCGACATACGTTTTTACAGAACCTTCATCAATACAAGATAAACCTCACTGTCTTTTAGTTTGGTGATGATCAAGTTCAGGAAACTGTCGACATACGTTTGTACAGAACCTTGTGATGGCCAGTAGACAGTCCACAGCCATCTATGATAACAACATCGGTCTTCTGGCACGTACGAGTGGACTGCAGAGTGTTGTTTCAAGTTGAGACTTTGATGTTCTTGAAGTGGGCACATGTAGTTTTATAGCATACAAAACAAGTCCAGAAAGTCAAGAGTAGCCCCAATACATGAAAAAGAATAACTTGTGACAGGTAAAGTAAGAATGATAACGTTAACAGTTCCAGTTACAGATGACATCATCTTATATGGCGTGCAACTCACGTGTGGTGGTGACTTTGAGAATCTTCCCATCTTTTGTCTTGACAAAGATCACCCCATCCCTCACCCAGGTGTTCTTGATCTCACCCTTCTTCCTGTCACGGGCTATGGCGGCGATTTCGGCCCGGGTCTTCGTCAGGTTGTCGTTGAGATACACCCTCGACGACGTCTGCTGAGACTGGGTGGAGCTGGGAGTGGGCCACTGGGCACGGGGCGCCACCTTCTACAGGTCAGCTTGGGCCAGCTTCCGTTTGTGAACCACCATTTGCTTCTTATGGCGGTACAAGATAAACTTAATGAGGATTGGCTTCGTAGTGTTCGGACCTGTGGGCTTTGGACCGACCCGCCTCCATGAGTTCAACATCAATCACCTTGGCAACGGCCAAGACGACTTTGTTCGTGTTCTCATCAGCCTCCTCAGGGATCCCTGACAGTCTCAGGTTATCTCGGCGGCCATACTGCTCAAGGTCGTCTATCTTTTCTCTGAGCTGCGAGATTTCTCTGTCCTTTGCCAAGATGATCTCCTTCAATCCGTTATATCTTTTTTCAAAGTATCGGAGAATTCAGCAGCCACTACTTTGCTGATCATCTCCACCACGTCAGGTTGGCACAAAAGGTTGCGTAGTTCGCTTTTCATGTCAAGACTAGACATTGTAGAAAGATTTCTGGTACAACCGTCAGAAGCTTCACTTTCACAGTCAACAACAGTGCTTGAAAGAAAATCACTGTCTACTATTATAGTCGCATCTAAATCCTCTTCAAGGTTTTCAACGCCTTAGAGCAACAACGCTATATCTCGAAGGCCACCATTTTGAAAAGTTCAGAGCTACACTCACTTGAACTGTTTGGAAGCTCATAAAAAATCAGATTGTCAAGCAAAACTTTCACAATTTTGTGAGAAAGTAAAAGATGCTGTGTACACTTGTACATCTCAAAATGGTTGCCACTTATGAATTGCACATATATTATAAATCAGTTTGAAATCGGTAGTCCATTGCTGCTTAAACTTTGTTTCAGAAAGAAGGCATAAGTTTTGAGCAACAAAGGACTACTGTGAGATGTTCCAGTTCTGCATGAAAAGAGACTCCAAGAATACAGACACAAATTTAGGCAACAACCCTATATTTA
Organism: Monoplex corrugatus; assembly: GCA_030674185.1. Taxonomy (NCBI): domain Eukaryota; kingdom Metazoa; phylum Mollusca; class Gastropoda; order Littorinimorpha; family Ranellidae; genus Monoplex; species Monoplex corrugatus. Next base: position 88,221,886 of record JAPXFY010000014.1, read on the forward strand.
CTCACTAGCCCGTTGTACCATATCATGATGTATAAAACCGCATACACATAAATTACAATTCAAACAAAACTACTGTGTCGGATCTGTGAGAAAATAATTATGGCAAAAACAATTAGTCTGTGCACAGTGAAGTTTACAGGCAAAAACTATAAAACACAGCGATAGCTCAGTGTTGCACGTACAAGCACAGCAGCTGAGCCAAGTCTTTCAGGGGCAAAAACAGTTTTCCTGAGAAATAGTCCAGTGTTGCATGGGCAAATACAGAACCGTAGCTAGTCTTGGTGTGGTAAAAACGGCTTTACGATATCAGTTTTTGTAGATTGATAATGTTAGACAAAAAAATATAAGAACATGGCCCTCTTAGAACAGCAATCCAGTTTATCATCATTTCTCTGGTGTCTTCAAACACTGGGGCTCTGCTTACTGAGAAAGTAACGGCCCTTCCAGTGCTAGGAAGCTTTCGAAATTTATCTGTTGTCTATTATCTTGTCTGCAAATCTTTTCTTCTATCTTCCGTACAAAACCAGTTATATTTTGTTTTGTTTTTTCGTTTTTCCCAGATTTGGTCTTTGCTTCTGCAAAATAGGATTAGTGAATTATAATTGTATAATAATCACATTATTAGTAAAAGATAAGAATTTATTACTCTCTTTTAAGTATATTACTTTGAAACATGCAAATTCATGTAAATTCAGACAAGTGGTGACATAGATTTTAACCAAGGCCTGTGTAAGCGAAGAGGGTAAAATTCGTGGAAGGAAAAAATGCACATACCTTTTTGCATTGAAGATCAGCACATCATTAGTTTACTTGCACAAAACTTGAAGCACATAAACCCTCAAAACAGTAATTAAAATGTTTACAAATATTTAATCACACAGATCAACCCAGAGTCCAGAAAGTTCAAGAAATCTTCCACTGAGTCATAAACTATGTGTTCACTGTTTGTATACATGTAAATCCAAAGTAAGGAAAAGCACAAGAAGATTTGAGGCACACAGATTATCATTGAGAAGTCTCCAGTCAAACATCAGAAAGTGCAACAAGAAATATGTCGATGTTCACTATGTCACCCTTTACACTCTTCTGTCCTCATCGCAGAACACCCCATCCACTGGCCGATACACACTGATTACCACAGATCACTCAGCTAGTCAGTGGTGATTACCACAGATCACTCAGCTAGTCAGTGGTGATTACCACAGATCACTCAGCTAGTCAGTGGTGATTACCACATATCACTCAGCTAGTCAGTGGTGATTACCACAGATCATTCAGCTAGTCAGTGGTGATTACCACAGATCACTCAGCTAGTCAGTGGTGATTACCACATATCACTCAGCTAGTCAGTGGTGATTACCACAGATCATTCAGCTAGTCAGTGGTGATTACCACAGATCACTCAGCTAGTCAGTGGTGATTACCACAGATCATTCAGCTAGTCAGTGGTGATTACCACAGATCATTCAGCTAGTCAGTGGTGATTACCACAGATCACTCAGCTAGTCAGTAGGTGATTACCACATATCACTCAGCTAGTCAGTGGTGATTACCACAGATCACTCAGCTAGTCAGTGGTGATTACCACAGATCACTCAGCTAGTCAGTGGTGATTACCACAGATCATTCAGCTAGTCAGTGGTGATTACCACAGATCATTCAGCTAGTCAGTGGTGATTACCACAGATCACTCAGCTAGTCAGTGGTGATTACCACAGATCACTCAGCTAGTCAGTGGTGATTACCACAGATCACCCAGCTAGTCAGTGGTGATTACCACAGATCATTCAGCTAGTCAGTGGTGATTACCACATATCACTCAGCTAGTCAGTGGTGATTACCACAGATCACTCAGCTAGTCAGTGGTGATTACCACAGATCACTCAGCTAGTCAGTGGTGTGCGTTTGTCTCCAAGTCATTTCATTCGTTGTCCGTGTCATCCTTATCTTCTGTGATGTCAGCTTCATGCAGACGATCCACCAAAACAGCTGAGCTGGGCAAATTTTGGTAGAAATGATGGTGGTGTTGGGGTATGACGCCCGCATTGCATAATTCAAGCAAGTCCTTTTTTTTGGCTTGTGAGATCTGCAGTCGACTTGTGTATAGTACAGGCAGCGTTGCAATTGCAATTTGATGGCGCCCACGGCGAGCTGAACCTTTAATTTTCAGCTGGCGAAACTGATCTGACATTTCGTATTTGAAGTACACTGTGTCAGCATCAGCTTTGGTGACCCGTATCCACTTGAGTTTTAGCCAGTTCACCTTGGAATTGTCAATGTCGGTTTTGGTGTTTCTCATGGTCTTTCTGGCGACATCTTTGAAGTCATAGAACGAGTCATGTTGAAGAGGCACTACAGTGAAGAGATCTTCCCTGGCACGCTGGCACACAGTTAGCCATTGGTCTGGGTGATAGATTTTCATCCTCTTTCTAGTACGTTCGATTGCAGCATGCATGCTGTCACATTCCATCTGGGTGTGACCGCTTTCAAGGAACTTCTGATCGATAATGTAGATGCTGGGAATATTCTGCACTGCATGATGGATGGCTGCAGAGACAAACTTGTTTCTGTTTTGTCCTGTGCAGGTATCAGAGAAGAGGATGACATGGTGTACTGACTTGGCAATGACTCCAGGTGTTTATACAGACAAGTGCCGATTTCATTGGAGTCTCTTTGTCCTTCCACCTCTGTCCACACATAGCAGGCAGCTTTCTTGTCGCCTAGAGAAAACACTGACAGGTTGAAAACAGATAGTTTCCTTTTGTAAAAAGATGGGCTAGACGGATCAAAAGGTGTAGACAGCATTGCCTCCACGTCAAATGTCGCCATATACAGATCGTTCCTCTCCTGTGCCTCCTTCTTGTCTTTGGCTTTTTCTAGTCTAGCTTCTTTCTTCCTCTGGTCATGCTCTTGGAATTCTTTTTCTCTTTCTGCAGTCAGTGTATCATTCTTCTTTTCATCGTAATAAACATTGCAAAGTAGGCACTGGTCTTTCTTTGGCCGATGAAAGGACAGATTATATTCTTTATTAAAGATGTCCCTATACAGACTGCTAGATACAGGGGATACCCCAGCATCATCACATTCGTCCAAATACAGTTTGTACATTCTGTTCACATTGAGGGTGCTATCTAAGTAGCGCCGACCTGTGTCTTTTCTACAATAGTGAGACTCCACAGCGGGAAATGATTCAATGTGTCTTTTAACTTTCAGTCTATCAGCTTCTGGGGTTTTGTTTGTTGGGGCTTTTTTCCCTCTTCTGTCCTGACTGCGGAACACCCTTTCGACTGAATGTTGAAGTGTGTGTTGTGTGTATGAGTGCTTCACAGCCAAAGTGGCCTGAAAGAAGCGCTTGCACACTCGTACTTGTTCATTTCTAATGGTAAAGAAAAACTTTCTGTTAATCTGACGTCTTTTCTTGACAGGTTTTCCTTCGTTGTCAAGGTAGGTGCGTGTGTTATTTTGCTGAACATGCCGGCACACAAAGTCCTTCTGCCTCTCATAGCTGTCTAAGTGATAGAACGTTTCAAAAATTCTGTGTCTTTCCTTCTGATTAATTTTCTCAGTACAGTGTAGTTTACACTTGCTGCAATCAATATCTTGTACAGATTTTCCAGGTATAAATTTGCCTCTGCTACTTTTGTACTGCTGTCCCCTGAGTTTCAGCTGCTTTCGAACATTCCTCTTCCAGGTTTCTGGGTGAACTGTTCTTTTCCTTCCACATCTCTTCTTGGGTGGTGTGACATACACACGGGGCATAATAACTGAGTTAGAATCTGTGCTGTCTGTGTCACATAGGCCTACATCCACGGACGCACATGGCGATGTGGTTTCTAAGAAGGATGTTGAAAGTTCCATGGACCGCAAAGAAAACAAACCAGACAGTCTTGATGGAGGCAGACACAAGTACGGTACATCATTCATAAGGAAGATTAGGAAAAGGCAGGCAACACTCATAGGCCATTTTATAAGGAAAGGGGAATTGGAACACCTGGTCACAACGGGAAAGCTGGAGGGAAGGAGAGCACTGGGTAGACCCAGGGAGAAGATACTAGACGGACTTGCAGAGTGTCTGAAGACAGGGAGAGATGCTTGAGGCAACAAGAGATAGAGACAAGGCACCTGATGATGAGAGGCTGTGTCCCCAAATTCAATGTAGACATTGTGTTTGTTGACCAAGCAACCATCGTAATGGTCCGGTTGACCCCTTGGTGCCAAAAACGCCAGGTAGATGGGACTGAAGACAGAAACGTTGCCCATGTCGTAATGTAGGGTAGGGGTGATGTCCCAGTGTGGTGTACCAATTCTGCTACAAAATATCTAAATACGCGTTATCCCTGATATGGCTCTAGTAGTCGGCTGGGCTATAAACAATATAATGAACTGAACTGAACTGAATTGATGAGACAGAAGCGTGTCTGGTCTGAGCTGGTGACGCCTTGTTGCTGTTTCAGCAGCTCGGGAGGATCTGGTGGTGCTCTTTATGCTGAATGGATAGCATCTATCAAATACAAGATAAACCTCACTCCCTTTTAGTTTGGTAATGATTAAGTTCAGGAAACTGTCAACATACGTTTGTACAGAACCTTCATCAAATGCAAGATAAACCTCACTCTCTTTTAGTTTGGTAATGATTAAGCTACTGCGATCAAACTTTTAAAACAATACTAAAATCGCAAAATGGAATGTGAGGACATTGCTGCAAAAGTGAAATTAGAAAATGTCAAGATTGAGATGCAAAGGCTTTAACATTAGTGTTTTAGGACTAGGGGAAGTACAATGGAACGGGGCAGGCATGATAACACCAGGAGAGCATACAATATTATATATTCTGGTGGAAACACATATGAAAGAGGAGTGGGCATCATAATTGACAGGGACAATCAAAAGCAGTTAAGGGATATTTTGCTGTGTCAGACCGAGTTTTGCTGGTTAAATTGGATGGCAAGCCACTTGATATCAACATCATCCAGGCGTATACACCAACGTCTGCAAGTACTCAGAACGAAATTGACAACTTCTATGAAGTATTAGAGATGGCCAAGGCTCAATGTAAATCACAGGAGGTTACAATAATAATGGGAGATTTTAATGCTAAAATGGGATAGGAGAGAGTGGAGGATATAGTTGGACCCCATGGCATTGATACACAAAATGAAAGAGGCTGGTTTTAGCAGCGTAAAAGAAGAAAATGGACATGGATGAGTCCAGGAGATAATACCAAAAATGAAATCGACTACAGCCTGATCAATAAAAGATTTAGAAATTCTTTGCTCATAGTAAAAACACAACCAGGCGAAGACTGCAACAGTAACCACAATCCTGTGATGGGAAGATTTAGGCTGAAACTAAGGAAAAGAAAAGAAAGACCAATATTAACATCAAACTAAATCTTGGACTCTTAAAGACAGATGAAGCGACACGTAAAAAAGTAACGTACATGCTCAAAACAAATTCAGTGCTCTGGAAGACGTTGGTGACAGTGAGGAACAATGGACAAAGTTGAGAAACTCGATAAACGAAGCTTGTGAAGAAATCCCAAGAGTAGATAGAAAAACAAAAAAGAACTGGATGACAAAGGAAATTATAGGCTTGATGGAAGAACGGAGGAGGGCAAAAGGAAAAGAGAAAAGACAGAGGAAGATAAACAAAGAAATCAGGAATAGGTGCAATGAAGCTAAGGAAGCTTAGCTGAAACAAAATGCAGAGAAATAGAAGACCGACACAAAACAGATCCTCAGGGTATGTACAGAAGAATTGAAGAAATTGTCCACAGGAAAAATACATGCACATCAATGGTTGCTTAAAATCGAAAGATGGTACGCTTTATGGAAAAAGACAAAATGTTAGATAGATGGGGAGAGTACATTAAAGACCTTCTTAAAGATGACAGAAATGAAAAACACATTGTAAGAAAGAACGTTGAAGGACCACCCATAATGAAAGATAAAGTTAGAGCAGTATTGAAAAAGATGAAACCAGGAAAAGTCCCAGGACCAGACAATATTACTACAGAGATGACTGAAGCCCTGGACGAATTCAGTATTGAAAAAGTAACAGTCTTCCTAAATGGGATTTATGACACCGGAAAAATCCCCAAAGATAATTATGTCAAAATCAATTTTCATTGCACTTCTCAAGAAAACAGGGGCTCTAAAATGTGAACTGCATCGCACAATCAGTTTGATGAGTCATGTAACAAAAATCCTGTTAAGAATAATCACGATGAGGACGAGGAATAGAATCAGAAGAGAAATAGCAGAACAACAGTGTGGATTTGTCGAAGTGAAGGAAACTATTAATGACATATACATCCTAAGAACTATCATAGAGACGTCAATCGACCTGAATAAGGACTTATATTTAGCTTTGTTGATTATCCAAGGCCTTTGATCAGGCAAGACATGAAGAATTGTCAACCAACTAGAAAGACTCAATATTGATGGAAAAGATCTACGAATAATCGGAAATATGTATTGGGAACAGCAGCAATAAGAATAGAAAACTTATAAGCTCTTTCCAAAATGTCAAAAAAGGTGTCAGGCAAGGTTGTTTTTTCTGGCACCAGATTTGTTTTCATTTTACAGCGAAACCACCATGAGACACCTAGAAGAATGCCCTGAATTAAAGGTTGGAGGAAAAGTGATAAACATTCCTTAAACAGATGACACGTGCCAATTGCACAAAATGAAAGGGACCTACAAAACCTTTGTTATTGTTATTATATTTTGCTTTGTTTTGTTTTTTATGACGATTTTTCTTTTACGTTTGATGTTAGCATTGTTCTAGTTTCATTTATCTGTTCATCCATATCCTTTTTCTTAAGACCTTGCCGCTTCCTTTTAATTTTTTTCCCGTCTCTTACTCTGTTCCCCTCTGCCCCCCCCCCCCCCCCCCCCAATTCATTCTCCATGCCATTTTTACCCGTCTAATATCACTTATAGTGAAAAGACGTTAAATCAAGGAACGAACGAAACGAACACACACACACACACACACACAACACACACACACACACACACACACACACATTACACACACACACAAACACACACACAAACACACTTACACACACACAAACACACACTACACACACACACACACACACACAAACACATATACGTACACGTACAAACGTACACACCTACATACGTATTCACACGCACACAGCCATGCATGATAGTACACATACTCATATCGGACAATGGCAAACCTTATACAAAGGCGCACGTATGTAAGCAAGGACTTGTCAAGTATCATGGACACACGCTCAAGTACCAGAACACTTGATATGCATGTATGTTGTTTCTCACGTACGCTCACGTCTCCAATAGACGAGTGGAGATAAAGTCACTGCTGCTCCACTTGACACAGACGTTTCATAATAGGGCTTCAATCAACTACGCTCGGAAGTATATCCCTACAAAACAACAACAACAACAAGCCGAACCAAATAAAAGAATAATAATGTAAGAAAAAGGATTTTTCTTCTCCCGCCCCCCCCCCCCCCCCCCCACACTCCGTAATGGCATCGCAACACTTGGTGTAGCTACATGTAACCAACATTTGGTCGAAAATAACAGCAGCGACAACAGCAGCGACAACAACGACAAACCCAAGGTTATGTCTTCTTTCTGAAAGGCAAAACGAAAGCAAAATAAAAAATTTCAATTATTGATGCACACACTTTGACCAGCAATGTGTTGACGAATTGTGCAGAAGTCGGAAATTGATAGAAACACACGCACAACTCTGCTTATATTTACACTACCTGCTTTTATTGATTGATTTGGTTCAGTTTTTACATCGACACCCAGGTAAAATGGCCGACGGGGATAACCTTGCCAGGGAAGTGGGAACTATGTAATCCTATGCTGACACCACCATTACCTGCATTCATGTTGCAGGTTTTTACACGATTAAGCAATTGGCATGCTGTTGCACGTACATTTGTGATGCATAGCACCTCACGTCAGCTCACGTCTTTAATGTGTATTTATGTAACAAAGTGAACATCAACATGTGTATTGTAAAACATGCATGGATCATCTTTGTGTACACACACGGACACACACACACGTCGCGCGCGCGCACACAAAACACACACACACCACACCACACACACACAACACACACACACACTCAAACACACACAACACATCAACAACACACACACACACACACAAACACACACACACACACATACACACACACACACTCACACACACCACAAACACACACACTATAACACACACACACACACACACCACACACACACACACACACACACACACACACACACACACACACACATAGCGCTACCAAATCCATCAGATTTGTTTTGAATGCATCAAGTTTCCACTTATACATAAGGGATTGTATACTTCTGCTGACAGGAAACTGCTTAGGTGTTTTGCTAATTTCAAAGTTCATGTAACATTTTTCATACTTTTTCTGTTTATCTTGAAACTGCTTCTATACGTAGGTGTCCACTAAGGTATAGCTCTCATGCAATGAGAGAAAAAGCTGTATATTATTTTTGAATCTGGTGAGCTCTTTGCCCCCGTTTGGCAGCCCTGTCAGCCATATCATTATAATAAAAAGAACTATGAGATGACCATTTTGACAAATTATAGCAGTCCGCCACGTACGTTTTACTAAATCCATTAGTCATTATTATCTTATACCACCTACACGTATGTATGCACCATTGTTTTTGTTGTTTACACTTATTTGTGTCGTAGCGATGTCGCCGTGACCCGGCCTCATCAGCGACTGACTGATAAACGGAATAAACGGATACGAGTTTCACTCACGGCTGCCTCGCTTCCCTCTCAGCAGTACCTAACACAGTCAGTTGCTGATGTCAGTGATGAGGCCGGGTCACGGCGACAGCGCTACGACACAAGTAAGTGTATCCAATATCATTTCAGATATTGTTTGTAATTTTGATAATTCAAAATGTTTTGGAACCAGACACGTATTTTGTCATTTTGTGGCGTTTTGTTCAGATTAAGGTTTTAAGATGCTTTGCTTTTGCGCCATACTTGTGTTTGTCGAGGTGATGTTTTTGCAACGGCCTCGTAGCCTCAAAAGCCCCCTGAAGTCCCCTCACCATGTAAGTTATCTTAATTATTCTAAATTTGTTGTTTTTATTATAATTGTTCAGTCTTGCTTGAAAGGAAAACTACAGCGCTTTCCTCAACTAACAAACAAGGACAGCAAGAAATTCTATGAGCTGAGTGACATTGTTGATGAGATCCATTCTGCGAGAAAACCCAAAACTCTGCGCCTTGTTCTCTGTCTACGACTCCTCAGTGGGGGCGAACAGCATTATCTGCAAGTTACCTCCGGCTCTGCAACATAAATGGGTGACACAAGCCGCAGCGTACAAGAAAGAGCACAGCGTACCCTATCCTCCATTCTCCTTTGTGGTTGACTTCATTAGTCGTGATTAGAGATTTGAGCAAAGTCAGGAATGATCCAGCAATTATCCACTTGTCACGTTGATCTTGAAAATGTTTCAGCCACTCAGTATTTACAGAATCGGGACCTCTTTGTAGATAAACAGAAGCCAAATTCAGAACTAATGATGATGAAAATTTTATTATGATTGCACATGAAAAAAAAGATGAGAACAATTTTGGTACTGGCGATGTTCTTTCACAGTAGTTCAGTCCTTCACGAACATATAGATCTATAGCTGTTTGTATTCGGCCTCCGTCATTGTTAGTCATATATTGGTGGTTAATAAAACCCCGATATTTTTGGTATTGGTGGTAGCCTATTCAGCGATTGTAGAATCAAGACATGGATGTTTCTAGAAGATAGATAGTTACTCAAATAGGAAATGTTTTTAACAACCAATGGAACGCGTGTTCCTCTGAACAACGTTGATATCACTGACTACACACTTCTTCATGTGAACGGTTGAATAAACTTGGAGTTGCATCCTACATTTAGATAATTAGATAATCAATTAACGTTCAAGTAACATTTACCATAAGTAAGCAAACAAGTATATAAATAAGTAAAACAATATGGTTGAGTACTGAACAGAGAGGAACTGAATCTGGGCTGAATCTAAAATGACCAGGGACTGGGAGGGAAGAAAAACTGAGGGTGAAAGCCGGTCTTGATCTCCTCCTCGGTTTTTCCCAGAAAAGTTACTCCAAACAGATTTTGAGATTTACCTAGATTTTTGAAACTATTACCAATAAACAGATCTTTTTATTGTGATTCTAGTGATACCAACAGCATTTCTGTATCTCAATTAGGAAAAAAGTTGCGAATTTTTAAAGATTTAATTTTCACGGCATTTTTGCGCCAAAGCGCAAATCAACAAAATTGTCATTTTCAGCAGGCTATACAACAGAACTGATGTGTTAGTTATTTCTGATCAGTTTTGCATTTTTCTTGAATTCCTGATGCATAGATGTTTGATTTTTTTTAGGTAGTTCAAAAAACATTGTTGTCGGTGTCCTGTCTGGCCGGGCGGCGTTTTTTTTGCTAGGTAGGTCCGCGCATGCACTGACAGTGGTAAACAGTGCAGAGAAGACGCAGATTTTGTCCATTTTCAACTCGTCAGTTTCACCATTAAATCATGCTTAAATCACTCGGTTTTTATACTGGAATAAAGTTCAGTGTTTTGTCTGTCAGTCTGTGTGATTTGTTTTCTCCTTTGCTTTTGTATTTACATGCGCCTAATGATTAAACACGAGTGGTGTCGGCCCAATTTTTACACCGCGAACAGTCTGCCGAAGTCCGCGCCGCTCCCCAGAAATCATGTGTGTCGCTCAATCGCTTAGCGCGAGGCAGAGTTCATGTGACTATTTTTTAGAAACTACGTCATTCGAAAGTCGGAATTCTCCTGTTTTGATTGGTTGGTCTCTTAAATGGATCACCCAATGGCAACATTGTCAACATCGTGGTTGAGTTGAGCTTGATTTTCGGGACACGTGGCTCACGCTTCCGACTTCAAAATCATTCAAAAGTTGAATGAAAAGAAAGTTTAAAGCAAGTACTTTTAAGTGCTTTTCATCGTTTTTCTGCGGAGGAACGTATTGGGACGCGCTTTTCAACAGAAAAGAGTGACCGAATTGAGATGGTGCAATAGCAGAGCGTGGTCCGACTCGCTGGTCGACGAAGATGGCGTCGATCGACTCGGCGCCTGACAACATGCGATCTTCGCTTGAAGAATGGAAAATACGACAGCTGACAGGTTTGTGAGAGCTATATTTTATCAATATTATATATATATATATATAAAGAATACACACTGAGAAGATAGCGATCGTTTTGAGCTTGAAGATAGCGATCGTTTTGAGCTTGGGGGGGGGGAGCAGAGGGTCAGTCGCCCAAAGCAGCCGACGAAGTCCAACCGTAGAATGGGTTGCCCCACTCAAGCTATGTAGCACCAAGAGGTGAGGGGGAAACGGAAGGATACCGGAAAAAAAACAACAACAAAAAAACACACCTAGTCAGACACAGCTGGTGGGAAGAAGAAAGGAACAGTTGTAAGTAAAGTTCCCCTTGAAAACCGGGGAAAGAAAAAAAAAGGGGGGTAGGGGTTACACAAAGTACACAAACACACATGTGCGCGTGCACAGAGAGAGAGAGAGAGATGTATGCACATAAATTTTGTATATAAAAAAAAAAGGGTAGCAAAACAGGTAATGATGTAAATTTAAGCAATATGTAAGTAGACTGAAACAAGAATTGCTGTACCAAGCCTGACATGCTGACAATGTTTGTGCATGCATGTAAAAACGTGTCTAATGTAAAATAGTCTTAGTCTTATCAAGGAGTCACTGCGTGTGGACAAGTCCATGTATGCCACACCACATCTGCTGGGCAGATGCCTGATCGACAGCATAACCCAACAAGCTACTCAGCTAGTCAAACCTTGTGGAGGAGACAGACAGAGAGAAGGAGAGACAGACTAACAGAGAGAGACAGAGATAAATAAAGAGAGAGACACACACAGACAAAGAAAGACAGAGGCAGAGAGAGACAGACACACACAGACAGACAAACAGAATGTAAAAGAATATCTGAACACATTATATAAACAAATGTAATAAAGTGATCTAATGTGTTCAGGAATGGGACTGCCAATTTCAGGCCTGGTAAGTTTCAGAAGACTGGCAAACCCATGATTTCCGGACTTGGAGAATTTTTCAGTTCACCATGCACCACACACACACACCACCACACACACACACACACACAACCACACACACACACACACACACACACACTGTTCTCAGAAGAAACAAAAATCTGTATTAAAAAAGACTCTCTTCCTCTCGCTCTCTATCTATGATAGAAAGGGACATTTTAAAGCAAACCTTTTAATAGTTTTATATCATGTATATTTCAGATGATGATCAGTTCCAGGCTCTTCAGGCAACCTTTGCTCACACAGGAAGAGGGCGACCAACATCAGCACCAAAAGTTCAGTTCAACAACAAACTGTTGGTGCAGTTACATTTGTTGAAAGACAGAGAGAGTAAAATATGGGAAGCAGTGGCATCTTTTCTCACGAAATTGTTTCCTGACTGTGGTGCAATCAATAGTTGAGAATGCAGTCAGAGACTTCAACAAATGTAATCAGTTGAAGAAAGTGAATGCTTTCTACAAGAGAGGAAGGAGTCATGTATTTTCCCAGGACCTTTCTGTCAGAAGTTTTCTATCACACGATCCAGTCTTCTTAATGGAACTCTACATGAACATGGAGCTTTTTCTGACTGTCCTGTTGGACTTGTGATGGAAATTTGTAATTTTGCCAAATCGCAAAAGATCAATGATGCTACTTTACACAAGTGGCTTCAAGACCTGGTCAAGGATTTGCCTCCAACCAATCAGTTAAAACAGAAACTGGGAAGGCTGAAATGGAAACAATATGTCCACACATTCTGTTGATGCCATCTTTATATCAGTGGTAAATAAATATTTTTTTATCAACTGTATCATTTTCCCAAGGCAGTCCTTTTCTCTTCAATTGAAGAAATTCAATTTACACCAGTGTGTTAATATTTGAGAGTGTATGTTTGCCATGGTGAAAAAAGTGATTAATTTGGGATATAAAATCTTGTGATTTAGAATTTTTTTTCTATATTCTGTAGTGTTATGCTGATAGCTCTGAAATTATAGTAAAACTGAAATCTACAGGTTTTCCTGAACAAACTGATATTTGAAATGGTTCTGTAGCTCAAAAACTTTCTGAGATATCACCATTTTCAAATGGCACGTTGTCACTGTAAAATCGGGCCATTTGACATGTGTTAAAATTGAATATTTTGCCATTTTTTAGGCATAATATCTCTATTGTTAAGCATTTCTGAAAGCTGAAAAAAATTAGGCATAAACTACATGTTGGTAGTATGAAGTACAGCCAAAGACAACCTTCTAAGTTATCAACTTAAAATTTTATGATGGTCCAAAAATGGTCCGATGTGAAATATTCGCAAATTCGTCAATTTTGCGCTTTTTAAAATATCATTTTCTTAAAAAGTACTAAAGGTATTGCAACAAAAATTTGTATTTTTACTTAATTTTGTATGCTCTTTTTAATGGTGTAATTAGTTTTGGGAAATTCTATAGTTCAAAATTTGAGTGGTCCTAACTTCTTATACAGGGAAAGTGATAAAATTTGCTATCAAAAACCAGATATTGTATTTTCATAACTTTGCTTTCCATTGAGCTAGAAAAATGCTTTTGGTATCACTGGATTCAGCAAAAAAAGACACGCTCAACCAGCACACTTTCAAAACTGTAAAAATGAAAAAATACACATTTATTTGACTGATTAATAATTTTCTTAACCCTTTGACTCCCGCACCCTATCCACCAACTGCAGAAACTTAACTCCTTGACTCCCTCATCTTATCCACCAGCTTCATGCAGATGGTCTTCATGGTTCCAGATCCTTTTTTCATCGTTTTTTTTTTCTAACAGCCATGGTGATGATCTTCGAACTTAGGGAATTATTAAACCCTTCTGGCCAGGTTCTTTCAAACTCTAGCATCTGTGTGATCTCAAGAGCCTCAAGGCTTTGTCAACGTTGACGTTCTGATTGGAGATCATTCCAGTAGCGATGTTGACAATGCAGCTGTCTGTATGATCGTTTGGATTGAGTGGTTTGATGCATGTTTGAAGTTTCTTTTGACTTTTGTCTCTGTCTTAACAATGCAGCTGTCTGTATGATCGTTTGGATTGAGTGGTTTGATGCATGTTTGAAGTTTCTTTTGACTTTTGTCTCTGTCTTAACAATGCAGCTGTCTGTATGATCGTTTGGATTGAGTGGTTTGATGCATGTTTGAAGTTTGTTTTGACTTTTGTCTCTGTCTTTGGCATCAGACTGAATCCGTGCTGCCATTTCTTCTGTGTGGAATGTGACATTCTGTGGTTCAGTGTTTTTCTGTTCCTGAATTTCTGAGATGTCTTTGATCAGCTGACTTTAAGTGTGGAGACTGAGTGCCATCTGGCTTGTGCACCAGGATGGAGGGTTATGCCGATCAAACCACCTGGACCATGCCCATACCTCATGAAGGTGGACTCGATGTACATATCTGACCAGATGCTATGCCAGATTTATGGCGCATTACATGCTCTCCTTTAAGAAAACGCTCAAGGGCCTCTTCTGGCAGGCATTCCATAGATCTGACTTTTCGCTTTCCACGCACTAAGCTCAATACCTATGGTCCACGAGCCTTCTCTGTTTCTGGTCCACTCTCCTGGAACAAACTTCCTCTCTCGGTCCGTCAGCAACCTACTTTTGCCTCCTTCAAGTCCGCTCTCAAAACTCACCTTTTCTCCTCTGCACAAAATCCTAACCTCACTCAACCCCCCTCTGCAGCCTGTCTCCGCTCGGAGGGAATCACTTTGTTTTAATATATAATTGTATATGATGTGCTCTCTGTGGTTTTCCATTGGTTTTATTCTTGCTTTTATTGCTTTTATTCTTTCTCCCATTTGTGGCCGTGTTGTGTGTTGTGCGTGCGTGCGTGTGTGTGCGTGTGTCTTTTCGGCGCTTGGATTTGATTTTGTCGAGATTTTGCGCTATATAAATATTGTAATTATTATGTATGCATGTGCGTATGTATGTATGTATACATGTATGTATGTATACGCTTAGATTTATGTATGTATGTATGTATGCATGTATACGCTCAGCTTAGATTTATGTAAGTGTGTATTCATGTATGTATGCATGTATACGCTTATATGTATGTAGGTATGTATGCATGTATACGCTCAGCGCTTAGATTTGATTTTATCAAGATTTTGCGCTATTTAAATAAAATATATTATTATTATTATTATTATCTCAAATAATACAGGCTGTATCTGACATAATTCCAATGACCTGCTGCAAAAATGTATGGTAACATGGCTGCAACTGCCACCAGATGTAACGGCCAGTCTCCTCTTTCAGCCCTGACAAACAGCATGCTAATGAAGACAGCTTTGATGAATGAGACTGTCAACCCATAGCTTTGTGTTTCTACTCTGGGCTGAGGCATTTTCAAGCAGGGTCATGAGCTCACTGTGCTCAGTGACTTCGGACACATTTTCACGAAGTAATTCTTCTGTTACCATTCTCTATGCTCGGCAGTTCTGCGGAAACTTCTGCCCACTCAGCATGTTTGGTACTCCTCCAAATGCTGCTTTCATCACCTCCTCAAGGCCAGAGTTTGCCATTAAGGTGCCGATGCATCCCACAAAACTCATGAGCATGTGCATTCCACCCAGTCGAGGAATGAAGTTGCTGAACATTTCCAGGTGTACCCATAGCACATTGATCATGATTCTGTAGAGTTGTTGGTCTGCTGTGAAGACGGTGAAACTCTGTCCTGACTGCTTCGTGATTCTCTGGGCCTCAATATTTGCAGTCATCATTGTTGTTGGGTCTGAAGGTGTCATGTCAATCAAGGGCCGGTACACAGTTTTACTTGCTGGTTTGACTTCATGACCATGCTCACGTGCACGTTTTGTATAGAAGCTTGCAAATTCTGGCGTTGTCTCGTGTTCTGTGACATGTTTGGAAAAGTCGAAATCCAAATCATTTGCCCTTCTGAGTGAAATATTCTGCCTTGTCAAGATTTTCAGTGGCAGAACTGTGTGGCTGTGCACTGCTGGGGGCATGGCAGGTTTTTTCGATCCCTTGAAGATATGAATTGGAGATTTTGATGCAACTGGAGTCTGTAATTTAAGTTTACTTATCCGTTTGATTTCTTCTTCCTGCTCCTCAGAATCTGGCGTATTTGATTGGCTTTGTGTGAGCAAAAGAGCAAGTGCATGTGTAGATTTAAGGCCATTTTGACAAGAGATATTAGCGTCAAAGTTGTCACCAATAGCTTGCACAAGACCTTTGCTGGCGTCTAGTGTTGTCCTGTTGTCAGTTTCAATCTCAGTGTGCGCTGCTGCTGTTGCTTTAAATCTTATAACTTTGTCATACGAACACATGATACCGAAGTCATACATGGTTTGAAGCAGGTACTTTTGCTGTACAAGCTCGCCCAGGGCCACCTGTAATGGAGTAGGTGTGTTAGAGATGGAAGCAGTGACAATGCTATTCTGTATGTTTTCACAAATTTTCCTTTAAGTTTAACTGCATTCTCTGGAACTGAAAAATACAAAACAGTAAAATGCTTTTAAGACACGTACATTTTCCCATAGTTCCTTTTAGCACCGCTCTTTAACTTCATCTGACAAATATGAACAGCATGGTTTCAGTTTATAGGAGTTATCGTGCTCTCATCATGACAAATATTATTTGCAAGTAACAGACTTGTTGACAGTGCACTCAGTTAATGAGTACAAAAAAATGAACAAGTGTTCGAACTTGGAATAAACTTTACAAGCAATTCAAACAATAAATAACGCGTAAACAGCTAGCTATGACATGGGTTGTCAAGATCGGAAAAAGAAACAAAGAAATCAAAACAAAACAAAACAAAAAACCAGAAAAACAGGCCTACACTCACCTTATGACTGAATGCGTTGTCGCGGAAAGTTCAATTTCAAAGTTTAGACGATAGCGTAGCATGCTACAGCTGGCTTGTGGGTCAACGCCGTTTAGAATTTGGGGTCGGTTAAACAAATCCCACTGTAGATTTCTCATCAAGCAAAATATATGTCTGTAGAAAGATTCCTGTGGGTTTAAAAGTTCTGTTTTCAGACTTTGATAAACACAGAAGTGTAGACATGTATTTAAAGTTACAAACAACAGCTGTGAATTAAAAATACTGCATACAAAGACTGATATACGGTATCCGGTCTCTCTCACCGGTAATGCCTGACACTACATTCTTGAGATGTTGCAGCTGATAAGCCGCGGGACTGGGTCAATGCGCCGTATGGTGTACCGTGTGGGCTACGGAGGAAGAACGCTTATTTTTCTTTTTCTTTTATTTAATTTTTTTGAAAAATGCTCAATGATGACAAGATGGCATCAGTCGGATATTTAATGTACATATATTAAAGAACCTAAAACTGCTGAAAACAATTATATTTGAAGAGGTGCCAGTGGCTTTCTGCCGGACTACTATGTTTGTGGCCAGAACGCTCACCCCTCTGGTGGTTGGATGTACGTCGTCCTGGCTGACTTGGGTGTACCGTGTAGCTGTTTGCAGATTATTGTGGCTGATGTAGTTAACATTCGCTGCGTTGAGGAGTCTCTCTTTGGTCAGGACATTAAGGAGCTCCCTTTTCACATTTAGGTGCTTGTTTCTCACAGGAGCGATCTGACTTAACACTACCTTGCTTTCAGAAATTGGGTGTTAATTGATTTTACATAGAAGTCGAGATCGGTAGTATATACTTTTGGCTCCTTTGTTTTTAGAATATTATCACCACATGGAAAACAACGCAGTCAGATTCAGGTGTCTGCTCTTCTTTACATTTTTCAATAGCTCTCTTACAGTCCTCAATGGAAAGTTTCTTCTTCGTCACCACCTGGAAACAGTAGGACGAACCTAATCTGTGTGTGTGTGTGTGTGTTTGTATGTGTGTGTGTGTGTTTGTATGTGTGTGTGTGTGAGTGAATGTGTATGTGTGTGTGTGTGTGTGTGAGTCATGGTGTGTATGTTTGAGTGTGTGTGTGTGTGAGTGCGCGCACGCGCGTGTGTGTGAGTGAATGAGTGTGTGTGTGTGGGCCAAGGTCGCCAGCGCCGTGCGGCAGGGCACATGACGATGATGATTATTATCAAACTCTGCTTTCTTTGTAATTTCCACTAAATTCTAATCAGTCGTCAATAATTGCATTCCTGGAAATCAACAGTAGGTCCAAATCTGGTTGACGTTGAGTGGGCGTAAACTTGGCATGCATCCAGGTGGGTGGGATTATAAAAGTAGGTATTCCAAAGTGCTCTTCGCGGGCGGCGAAAAGTACGGCAAAGTGCGGTTTTTCGCTGGTTTTCAACTTGCTCGTTCTCAACAAAATGCAGTGTCAGAAATAAAAAACATAGATCATGTTGATCTGTGATCCTTTAAGCTTTGTTTAAAGTCAAAATAAATCAATAAGTGTAACATTTACCCTTTGAAATATGCTTTTGATGATGGGTACTAAATTGCGATTTTGCTGCTGCTGGAACGACGAAATCGGAACGCGGTTTTGACCCCTACCTTGAAAACTCGCCTCGAGGAGATTCGCTGGGTCAGATATCAACAAACCATTTACACAGTCAAAAAGACGACTAAATTTGCTTTCATCCCATGTAAAAAGTGAACTGATAGGCTTCCATTTAGTCGGTCGTTTCGTGCGTTAAAAACTTCCGTCGATGATTTCGCGACCTTACTCAAAACCAATCTCGCCATATTTTCCACTGTGCAAAAGGTCAAGGTTTCAACTTTCAACTTCTGCTACTTGCATACGGATTCAACCACTGGCTATTTTCCTCGAGGACTGAGAACAATGCGACCTATTTTCGCTTTCTCTTTAGCATCTGACGCGCAATGGCGGACACGAGCGAAGCCGTTCGGGCGAGCACATGGACGTCGAAGTTTACGTCGACCGCTCCAGCCACGACGAATCAAGCGATCCAACTTATCTAGAGGGTAAGTGAAATATCTTGCAGTTTGTTTACTATTACTTTTCGACATTTTGTTTCCTGATTTTAGAATATAATTGTTTGGAAAGCGCACAACTGCAGCACCCACAGTATCATGAATATGTTAGAAGGTAGGGGTAGGTGACGGTTTGGGGTGCAGTAATTTTACAGAGAGTAAGAAGATCAGGCATATGATTAAAGGAAAATGTTTACAAAAGATTTTTTTAATAATCCATGCCTTTATTATATTTATTTATAATGATGTTAATGAGAGATTAGCGATTTATTGTGGTCATGTGACCAACGCTTTGATCGATCGATAGTCGAATCGGCCGAGTGCCCTCCCTTGGCTTCTTGTTGACTTCACTAGATCTGGTTCAGTGCCGTTCAATAATTTCACAATGTTACACCTTTTTCTTTTCTGCCTTTGTGTAAACTTCCTGAATGGTACCATTGAAACAAATCTGCATGTTTATCAATCCTATTATTTTTAGGCCCAATATTATCACCTAGTTCAACAGCTTTAAAAGTTTATTATTATTATTAATATTGTTATCATTATATTTTTGTTATTGTTATTATTTTACTATCATTATTCATTATTATTTATCATTATTATTATTATCATTATTTCATTATTAGTTTACTATCATTCATTACTATTTATTATCATTACTATTATTGTCATCAAAAATAATATTAAACAAAATAAAGTAGGCCTACCAGGTTAATGGGTTGGACACTATGAACCTTCCTAACTAGGCCTATAGTGTTTATGAGATAAATTTTGTTGTGCTGATTTGAGTAGGCCTAAATGTATGGGACATTTTACTTTGCCCACTGCTTTGTGAGTTAGGGTAAGGTATTATAATTTTGTTTTCAAAGCTGACAATAATACTGGTAGGCTTCTTACAGCTCTACATCAATCTCTCTCTCTTTTGATCCTTTTTCTCTTTGACAGGCAGGGACGTTAATTGAGCAGGGGTACAAAAGTCCTTGTGTTCCTGCATGTTTTATGTTCTTGTTTTTTGGATTTGTTTTTGTTTTGGTCAGTATTTGCCTCTTGCTCTGTATGTATAGGCCTGTTTAGTGTTTGTCCCTACAAATGGGATTTTCACATTACGCTACAGGATAGAACAGATAGATGTACTAATACTTTCCCTCTACACTATTTTTCTCACAGATGATCTCTTCATGAGGATGAAGAAGCGATTTCTTAAGACTGGCAGAGGGCGGAGACCTAGTCTTTTGGACAACTTTGATAGCAGTGATGATGAACTGCGTCTTAACATGTTTTAATTTCCTGTCACTTGTGAAGGGGAATCACTGATCATAGACACTGACAAGTATTTTTTTACATTTCATTACATGTTTTTTGTAAAAAGAGATGATTTCTATCTTTTGTGCTTCCAGTTTAAGTTGAAGGCCAGGACAGTTATCTACTGTGATTAAGCAACAGTGAAAGGTCAAGACAATGATGTGGAAGCTTTTGATAATGTTCTACACACAGTTAAGGAACAGTTAAAGGTCAAGACATGTTTTAATCATTGTTTAATGATAAAAACAACAACAAATTAGCATGTAAAAACTATGAAGATGACTTCTTTGAATGAATGTTGTTGATGTACATGTCTTGTTTGATTCGATATGTAAACAAAACGAATCATTTGTTACTATTATCAGCTGACATTTGTTATAATTTTGTCATCTGATTTTTGTTTACAGAAAGATTGAAACCTAATGTCTTGTTTGTTATACTGACAGATCATAAAAAACTGATCATTTTGGTATATGGTACTTTGCAGTAGGATGAATGTGACAGAAGTTACGGAGTCTTGCAAAAAGCTAAAATACACAATTTTTTTCAAAATAGGTATTTTATCCTTACCCAAATATGGTTTGATTAAAATACAGATGTCTGGGGTTGTTTTACATTGAAAGAGTTTGTCATGCTGAGCAATTTGATATCAAAACCATTTTTGTAACTTTAAATTGAAAAAAGTTATGGTGCACCAAATATGTGTAAAATTCGCCTTTTTTTTCGCTGTGACAAATCGGCAAATTTCGCATTTTTGACATCTGATATCTTTTCAACCAGCTTTCAGATGAAGCTGGAAAAAATTAGGGTTAAATTCCTTAATATGTTTATCATATATGATTCATTTCAGTGTCACTGTATTGTATTTCTTAAAGATAATGGAGTTTGAAATTAATGAAAATGGGTCCCTTGCCCAGCTGTTTGGAACGGCGGCGTCCAATTTTGCTATTTTTTGTCATTTTCATAGGTCTGTATTTTTATTGATATGCATTTCTGTCAATATGTTTTTTGCACATCAACTTAACAAGTAAAAACCTCCTCAGAAATGATTTTCTGGACTTGTGTGATTTTATATGTGTGTTCAAGGCATGTCTGAATGTGGCCTAAAATACTGTGCGAAATTTTTCTAAGTCCAAAAAGAAAGAAAAAAATCATAAAAAATTTATTTTTTATCCCACATTAAAAAATAAAGTATGTATGTGTTCAGAATGAAAATCTATTTTCCCAGCTGATTTTTATACAGATAAGTTCAAATTTGAAAATCACTTTGGAATACCTAATAAAAGCTTTCATTGCAGTTTTTCCGTAACGGGCGACAGACCAGCACAACGCGCAAAGCTCAGTTTGAACAACAGATCGAAGTCTAGCAACTACTCCTTCATGTGTACTTCTTGCGGCTCGCTTCGATTTCCATAGGTAGGTTGATTTTTCCATCAAAGGTGCAGTTGAATTTTTTCTTTAATTTTGTGTTAGTGCCTACTCGATATAATCGGGTCTTAGTCCTAACTCTAGCCCTAATGCAAAGCCCCAGTGTTCTCTGTGAACAGATCGTTCATACCCAGGAGAGGATTCAGGTGGGGACTGACTACATCAGGGTTAGAGTTAGGGTTTAAAATCGATGAATGCCGTCAGAAATAGTAAAGACCAGGCAGGTGTTCGTGCAAGAAATCTGCTGGAGTGAGAGAGATGCAATTTGCACTTTTTTTTTTTTTGGCTGCATTTTTACTGCACTTTTTAAAAAATGCATTCATAATGATAATGATGATGGTTTTGAAAACAGATATGCTGATGATGGTGGTAATAATAACAATAATAATAATAAGAAGAAGAAGAAGAATGAAGACTTGTTGGGCGCCTATGACACGTCACTTCCCTCTTTCAGGCTTGAGGGGGCTCTAGGTCAGAGTGTTTAGCAAGATCATGAAACAGAACATGAAAACAGTAAAAGGGACAACAAGTGACAACCATAACATTATGGAAAATGTGTTCATAATCAGCCCTAGAAATAAGACGAGCACAGTGGGAATTATGGGTAACAAGAATCATAGCGCAAAGGCAGTGACTAAGGGAGAAGTGCTGTTTAACTTAACAGACTTTGCAAATCTGAACGGATTCCCCCCCCAAAAAAAAGAAAAAAAAAGTTGTCCTACAACTCTGATAGCACAGGCAAAAGAGGCCGTAGAAGTTTGAACTTTTCACGTGGCCAGCATTACGGGGACGGTGTTCATCTCACGTCCGTCGTTGCTTTACCTTTCCCAACCTGTTATTACCGTAGATACCCATGTGCAGCTGGGTGCAGCGGACACCACACGTACTATCGTGTGTGCGTGCCAGACTGGCGTCCGTGCAATGCCGCGCTCAGTTTCAGTTACAGTTTCTCAAGATGACGTCTCCGCGCTCGGAATGAATTCCATAATGCACTAACGTCACAAGTGCCATGTGATGGAGAAGATCCAGAATGCTCACGGCACCAGCCTTAAGCCTGCACATAAACCCATGAGCTGGCCAGGTCCAAGGTCCTACCTAGATAGTTTCATAATCCTGTGGTCGTAGGGGAGTGAGGTGGCAGAGACCTCAACTTTTCCCAGGGCCAGCACCACGAGGGTGACGACCAAGACTTGAAAAAGGCAAGAAGGCTAATTGGTCTTCAAGAGGTGGGACTTGGGAAATCAACCTATCTCTCCAATGTTTTATACGAAGGCAGCCAGGCTATGCTGCCGTGGGATCTTTAGCATGTGCAGCCAGAAGGCACACAGGTCAGACTCGTTTTTCGTCCCCCTCCGAAGGACTAGACGTTCAGTTCGATTTTCCGGTCAAATTGAGGAGAGAAGTCGAGGCCTCTATGGGGTGCGAATCCTGTAACCTCGACTTTAGTTATTGGCAGCGCAGGCGAACGTCTGAACCATTCTGCCACTCTTCTCCCTGCAGTACTCAGACTAAAAACAGGTTAGTGTTAGGAAATTATAAAACTGTCTAGTTACTAGGAAATTATACAGCTGAGTGTAGTTACTAGGACATTATACAGCTGAGTGTAGTTACTAGGACATTATACAGCTGAGTGTAGTTACTAGGACATTATACAGCTGAGTGTAGTTACTAGGAAATTATACAGCTGTCTGGTTACTAGTAAATAATAAAGTTGTCTAGTTACTAGGAAATTATACAGCCATGTCTAGTTACTATAAAATCATAAAGCCAAGTTTGGTTACTGGGAAATTATAAAGCTGAGTGTACTAAGAAATTATAAAACTGAGTCTAGTTACAAGAAATTACAAAGCTGAGTCTAGTTACTAGGAAATTATAACACTGAGTCTAGTTACTAGGAAACTAAAGCTGTCTAGTTACCAGGAAATTAATAAGCTGAATCTAGTTACTATGAAGCTATTAAGCTGGGTCTAGTTACTAGGACATAATAACACTATCCCTAATTGTGATAATGAGGAAACGAAGATAGCCTTAAAGTTGAGTTCCCTTGTTTATTCTAGGAAGTGTCACCCATAATATTAATAATGACGTCATCGCTGATAATCGTCATTTCCGCTTCGTTGATCTGGTGGTTGCCAAATTAATTTTCCGAAAAAGCGACTTTAATCGTATCCTTTTTGGAGGCAACATTTCAGGTAAATGTATAGTATTTTATCGATAAATAAATGGAATCTATAAATAGTTAAGATTAGGAATCATTGCGATGATCGTTGTTATGTAAATATCAATCAGCTCCAAGGCAGCGATCACCACAATCTTAAATTTCTAACATCTAGATCTAAATACATTTTGTCATAGATCACAAAATATCGAGTTTCATAAAGAAAACAACAACACATAAATAGATGAATGGTTTAGAATTATTTCATAAATATTTTGAAATAGTGACGACCACTGCCCTGGCTGTTGCCCTGGAATAAGCCATTCTGTTGATTTGTCGTCATGGCAGTGTGTACGTCGTTGTCAAAGAAATTGCTGGGTGTCTCAAATATAAGCAGATCCTCTTAGGTCCTCGAGGAGATGAGATGATGATGAACGATTAAATCGTTGAGACGTCCGATCCACCGGTTGCCTGCATTGAGTCTGTCAACTTGGTACTGCTTCTCCAACTCATACTCATAGGGTTCACAAAACCCACCTCATCTGCGCCCCGCAACATACGTATGGCTGCTAGGCAGCTTTCTCCCCCTTATGGAAGCTGCTGGCCGCGGCGATTCCCTGCCAACGTAAAGATTTGGGCATCTTTCTAATTTATTTTACATGTTGTTTTTGACCAGTGTTGGTATCGTGTTTGATATGTTTGAAAAGGAAAATTTAACGACTTTTAAATGAACATACTTTCAATACTTTTGGAGATTCCACAGCGAAACATTGTACGCATACATCAGGTAACTAAAACGAAAAAAGAAAAAAAAACCTTTCCAAAGTTTGATGATCACTATTTAGTCGTAATATTTCAACAAATTGACACCTAAACAGCGTTCACCTTATACAGTTATATCTATTGTGCATTTTGCTGTCAACAGCAATCCGTTTCAACGGAATTTGACAGAATTTGGCTTCCAAACACATTTCCTCCCGCAAACGTGGAATCCATGTTCGCAGGCAACAGCAGTGGCTACCCGCAAACGTGGAATCCACGTTCGCACAGTTACTTTCGGTTCCGTGGTTACTATGCATAACAGTAGCCTCCCTTGAAGGAAGTACCCAAGGGAAAGTACTCTATATACATCTGTTTATCAATTCGGACAGTGAGGAGGAGGGGGAAGAGTCTGAAATCAGGGGGTGGAATTGTTCCGCCGTTAGGCGGATTTCCGCTTTTTTAAAATCAGAATCCGCCGAAAAAAAATCAGAATCCGCCGAAAAAAAAATCGGACCTCAAAAATTCCCCAAATCGCTGTATTCTCAAATGGCTTGATCGGAATGAGTTCTCGGAAGGGAAGCTTTAGCGTGCGCGAAACTGATTGCGCAGTCGGTCTCCAAGATGGCGATCAACTTGCAGATTGTTGAGCGCGGAGAGCCTTTCGAAGAAAAAACTGGACCTGGTACACATGGTTGGCGATGGGAATGGACCGATGAAATTATCGAAGAGAATCGCGTCGGGGATTTCATCCGCAAGGTGAAGGAGCCAGGCTACGCTCTCTGCATTGCATGCAAAAGCGATATCAACTACAACTCACGTGGTCGGATCGCCATCGAAGCCCATGTGAAACGCCCCAAACACAAAAAAGTGATCAACAGCTTTCGAGGAAATTCCACTATCGGAGGTGAGTTTCTCGTCAATCATCTCATGTTTATATTAATTTATTTAGACAAGACAAGTACTAAGGTTTTTTATATATTTTCTTTCTTTCTTTTTTTTCTTCCTTTCAATTTCTCTCTCACAATCATCTACTAATCGAACGCCGCGCTAGTTCGATTATGGAACTGCCACTGCTGTGAGGTGAACGCAACCCACTTAATGACTTTCTAAAAGTAAAATTATATTTTACTTGAAAGGTTGAAGAACAAGATTTAATATAATTGATATTTTATTAAGAATTGTCGACTCTGTTCCACAGGCAACCCTCTTCAACCACGGAAAACGCCATATGGGTCTCTACCACCTGCTGCTAATGATCCTGCTGAAAAGGGGAAACAGACCGCCGCAAAACTGGTCCCACTGACTCCAGTTGCAGACCGACTCAAGAATGCCGAGGCAATGGTAAGTGAAGAAAATTGACTTAAAAGTTACTTGGTTCACAACTGTTTCTACGAGATCAAACAGTAACATTTGCAAACTATTTATATCACTAAATCTGCTGTCTTTTAAGAGTAGTCTTATGTTAGTAATTACTGATTTCTTTCTTTCAATAGACGATTCTTTTCCTCCCTTTTATTCTTCTTCCCTCTTCTTGGATCTTTCCTGTCTGGAGATTCTGTATTCCTCTCAGTCGCTGGAAGCTGATGGTAAAGATTGGTTTTGTTTACTTCACCAGGTGGTTGGGTTTCTGGCTGAGAACAGTCTCCCTCTGGCGTTGACACCCAAGTTGATAGAACTTTGCCAAGCCCTGGGAAAAGACAAGCCTGCCCTGGACAAACTTTCTCTCGACCCATCAACTGCATCGTACAAGTTGAAGTATGGCGTGGCCAAGTCTTTGGAGGAGGATCTTCTTGAAGAGCTAAGACAGTGCCCTTTCTCCCTGAATCTCGACGAAGCAATGAACTCTAATAATCAGAAAGTTGTCACTATTCTGGTCAGCCACTTCTCCAACACCTACAACAAAGTATGTATCAACCACCTCATCTCGTTTGACCTTGCCAGGGTGACCAGTGAAGCTTTGTTTGAACGTATAGAGCAGGTATTCAATGACATGGAACTTCCCTGGGCAAACTTGACATCTGTGCTGATGGACTCTTGCCGAGTCATGAGAGGGGAGAAATCTGGCCTGGAAAAACTCATCAGAGACCGAAAGGCTTTCATCTCCTGGATGTGGATGGAGACACCTGTCACCACGCGTACAGTGCTGCAAAGGCATTTTCTGCACCATTTCAACGCCATGTGGAGGGCCTCGTGAAAGACATCCACACTTATTTCAAGTGGTCTCCCTACAACCGTGAGCTCCTCAGTGCACTCTGTCCAGCTGTAGGCATCAAATATTCAATGCCGGTCAACTTCGTCGCTCATCGCTGGC
Organism: Monoplex corrugatus; assembly: GCA_030674185.1. NCBI lineage: Eukaryota > Metazoa > Mollusca > Gastropoda > Littorinimorpha > Ranellidae > Monoplex > Monoplex corrugatus. The sequence goes on from JAPXFY010000014.1 coordinate 88,248,918, forward strand.
TGTCTCTTCAAGAAGTGGTCTTGAACATTGTGCGGATGTTGGATGCACTTCACTGTTTTACTTTGCATACCTTCGACCATCTGACAAGGATGTCTATGCAGGCATCAAGGAGGAATTGCTGGCAGGAAAGAATACCCAGACACAAGATGCTATCAAGAAGACCTTGCAGGCTGTTCAAAAGACATTCTCTGCTGCAACAAAGGATGGGAAGGACAGAAAAATCAGGATTGTTCAGAAACTCTTTCACCACCGAGACAGGACCCAACTCATCATGAGCCTATACATGAGTGTGTTTGCTACGCTGAACAAATACATCGTGTTCTTTCAAAAAAGGGAACCCCAAATGCCCCTTCTTCACTACAAGCAAGAGGAACTGTTAAAAGAGTTCCTTGGGTGCTTCGTGAAGCCCGAGGCTCTCCAGGGTGGACCCCGAGTCTTGGCCAAGCTTGATCTGGACGACCAAGACAATTTCCTGTCTGAGAAGGACATGTTTGTAGGTGAGACAAGCAAGAAAATCCTGGAAACAAAGGATAAGAAGGACCCTATTCGAAAGACTTTCTTGGCAGAAACAAGAAAAGCCTACATTGCTGGAGGGAAGGTGCTGTTGAAGAAGATGCCAATCAAGAACAAGGCCCTGATGTGTTTTGCCGGCCTTGATCCAGAGTTGCGGGGGAACTCTGTAGCAATGCGGCGGACCTGCAACCTGAAGAATCTGTTCTCCCACATCATCGGAGAGGATTCCGACGCTTTGGAGTTGGAAATTCGAAAGTTCCACTCTGATGACCATGTGAAGACTCCTAAAGGTGAGCCAGTAGACCAGTGGTGGGCAGCTGTCAATGAGTCCAAGTACCCGCAACTCAAGAGAATGGTCAAAGCTGCTCTCTCCTGTTTCCACGGCCCTCTGGTCGAGTCTTCCTTCAGTATCATGAATGAAGTAGTGGACAAAAAGCGCACCACCATGAACCTTGAGACCTTCTCGGCCATCCAGACAGTAAAGTTCAGTCTCAAAGTGGCAGGCAAGACTGCTGTGGACTTTTTCTCCAAGGCAGACCCTATCAAACAGCCAGTGGGTAGGAGTCTCGTGAAGAATATGGGGTCTGCCTGGAGGAAGGATGACACGAGGAAAGAGAAAAATAGAGACTAGTCAAACAAGGCTTCAGAATCGCTTGGCTTGGCACCTGTCAAGCTGACATCCAAACGACAAGCGGTTGAGGACCTGGCCAATCAGGCCAAGAAAGCAAGGCTCGAGCATGCGGAGCAGCAGCAAAGAGAAATCTCCGGTTCTCAGACAGGCACCACAGATAACTGCAACCAGCAAGACCATCTTGAAGTTAGGCGTACAGTGTCAGTGCAGGCAAAGAAACAGAGCAGCTTGTCGAGTTTTTTCAAGAAGTGCTGAGAAAGTGAAGAGACAGTTTAGTTCTTTGACTTACAATGCAACACTCCCAACAGAAACAGTGTTTGAATCTTGAATGTCACATCATTGACTTCTTTGTTTGTTTTGATCTGATGAATATCACATGCATCATTTGATTTTTTGTATTCTTTTCTGCTCTTGTTGTGCGACAAATGTATAGTGTCCAGTTAAAGTGACATGCAGTCCCATTACTCAGATTGTTTTGTGTGACTGATACCATTAGTCATACCACTGCATTTTTTATCTTGAGATTCAGTTGATACATGACTCTCTTTTGGTTTCTGCTCTCTCTTGTTATGGCACTAGGCTGTAATTTCTCCAGTTCTTGTGACTTGCAGTGCCATTATTTGTTTTTTTGTGTATTAATATCAAATGACTTGACTATTGACTGAAGAATCAAGTAAATGATGTAAGGATTTGATCTCAAATGCTTCCAGTCTTTTCAATGTTGATCAAGTCTGACAGTGATATGCCTGAATGTTGAGTCAGTGTGAGGTGACAGTGATCTGACTGAATCAGTGAGTGTTGTCAGTGTGGAGAGTGACAGTGATATGACTGAATGAATTGATTGTTGTGTCAGTGTGTAGTGACAGTGATGTGGCTGAATGTTGTCAGTGTGGAGACTTTTACTGAACCCAAAATTGCTGCATCACACAAATACCTATTTTTAATTGCACAGAGCCAGAGATATGCCTTCTCCAGACTAACACACACACAAAATAAAGCCATTTGCCACTTCACATATGATATATATTTGAAAAGTTATTATCGAGACTGGCTCTCAATGACCTAGTGTATAATTTGGTGTTTAATAGACACCAAATGATATACTAGACCATTGTGAGCCAGTGTGGATAATAGTCTTAGAAAGATCATTTAAAAGTTGTGAATATCTAGATAACTGAGGTACAGATTTGTGAAAAACAGAAGGTGTTTCAGGGCTTGAATTGCTGAAAAAGGTGCCAGGAGAGGCCTTCAAAATGCTAATTTTTCGTTTTCGGCTGGGAGGCGTTGCCCCCCTACACCCCCCAGCAGGGGCATTGCCCCTGCACCCCACTGGGGCCTGCGGCCCCTGGACCCCAGCCTTCCTCTTTTTTTTCAAGCAGCAATTCTACCTCCTGGAAATGGATTCGGAGGACAATTTTCAGCCGGAAAATGTGACAGAAGGTGCGGAGAATGTGTCAAACTGATTCAAGTACTGAAGACTGAAGTAGTGGTATGAGTTTGCTGTAGCCGTGTAGGAGTATTTGAAGAATGCTTGCATCATAAAAGACAGGTGAGAAGTGTTAGTACTTCATGTGCACTGTCGTGTGTGTTTCTGTGGTAATTTTTTTTTTAATTTAAAAAATAACAGTAAAGAAATAAATTTCCCCCCAAATATACACACTTTCAAACACAAGGAAATGAACCAAAAATCATTGATCTTTATTGGGCAAAAAACAGAATGAAAATCACTAGAAAAATATATTTTTAATGATTTTTTAACCAACCCCACCCGTTTTAGCTGTCAATAAGCAAAATTTACTTGGGCAGCAGCATAGGTTCTTACATAAATTACCTGATAGGAAGGTTCGAATCACCTAGCATCTTTTGATAAATCGCTCAGCACAAGTAAGTTCTCCACTACAGTCAGGTCTTATGCATATATGCAGTACATGTATGTATAACCAAAAGCAGTGGTTCTCATTTTCACACGCCACTTGTTGATCTTGACAAACACACGTAATTAGAAAAGTTATCACGAAGTCGGAACTGTAATTCTTTGGTAGCACAGAACAGACAGAGCATGCACAGGCGCACGAAAAAGTAATCCACACAATCTCTCTCTCTCTCTCTCTCTCTCCTTTTCTTTCATTTTTTACGTGCCTGTAAGATAGAGATGACAGGTTCCTGTTATCCAATAGATGGCAAACATCAGACCTGGACAGACACTTGAAGTGTTTACTCTGGTCACAGCCACAGAGGGGATAATCAGGAAAGATGTTTCCTCCAAACTAAGTGTCCCAGCAACTTGAGACTGGGCTGATCTTTGGCACAACTAATCAGGTAGGCAGGACTTAGATACAGATCGCTTTAGTCCCAGGAATGCCATGAGCAAGCAAACACGCATTAGAATGATGAAACATCAACCTACTAACAATAAGGTAATAATGACTAATGAACCTACTAACAGAGCTGTGAAGTGCCTCTTCAAACTGGCATGGATCACCAGGCCTGTCCACTTTACTTGAAGTACTGGGGTGAGACAGAAAGACATGTTACTGATCGAGAAACATGGACAGTACAGATCATTCGATGATAAAATAGGGATGATGTGACAAAGAGGGGGGTGGGCGAGTGAGAGAGAGACAGAGACAGACAAGAGACAGAGACTAGAGAGGGCAGTGGGAGGTGGTGGGAGATGCAATCTCTGTGAAATATATAATCTAGACCTAGTTTTATGCAGACATATATGTGTATGTATGTGTGTAGGTAGGCCTACATGTGTATGTTACAGGCGCATAAATATACACATGTACACAGAGGGATATAAACCAAACTCTCGTGCACAAAAAAACAACACACACACACACACACACACACACATATCACACACACACACACATATCACACACACACACACACAACATAATCATCGCGTCGTCCTCGTCATCATTTTTCAAAATATTATAAATGTCTGTAGGGTAAACAGCACTCGGGGCAGAGAGATGTACAGAGTCAAGCGCCTGTGTTGATACGAAATGTGCTCAACAAGACCAGGTCGGAATAACCCAGCGAGGGGTACTCTGTTTTAAGTACAAAAAGTGTCTGTGAACTGGGTTTGAATTAATAAATGACGGCATTATGCTATGGTGGGATCATTCCACTGTAGTCTGAAATACATTTTGTCACTTAAAGGGCGAGGGTTTGACTACAAGAATTTTTCAAAAGTACAGCGCACGTATAGGTGTGCGCCGTAGGGAACGGAGCAATCAGTCAGCGCACGTATAGGTGCGCTCCGTAGGGAAAGAGATAAGGCTGGGTCTAGTTACCATGAAATTATAAAGCTGGGTCTAGTTACTAGGAAATCATAAAGCTGGGTCTAATTATTAGGAAATTATAAAGCTTTTCATGGACCCCAACAAAGATATTCAATCCAAAGAATACTGTCTGAGGTATCTTCTTGCCAAATATCATGGTGACTGGTTAATTAGAACTGAAACACTGAACATCACAATCTTGGTACCCAAATCTGGGTAGGTCTGCCCCCTTAAGAGGGATTCATCCTACTGGGACAATTCCATATGCGCTCCTACCAAATCTCCCAGCAATTGTCTGGTAGATTCGTTGAGCCTGCTCAAAACCCTAAACTTTAAAGATCTTGAACCGAGGAATCGGAAATGGGGAGGGAAATTAAGATCTTTGAAACACTACTAGTCGCCGTGGTGTAGTGGTTAGCGCAACAGACTTCCGACTGGAAGGTCGTGGGTTCTAATCTCCATCAGTCCCTTCAAAAATCATTGTGGGATTTTTCAAAACTAGCCGGCTCCTACCCAGAGTTGGGCGTGCTATGGGTTTATTGGGAAGACTGGGATCACCCAGTCAAGTTTCATCCACTTCACGGATGCTTCATTGAGGGTGTTGTTCAAATCTTCTAGTCAACACGGCAGGTGTCTGTATCTCTGTTGACGTCAGGATATATAATATAATAGTAAGCCCTGCTTAGTCACGCAGTCTCAGTCCTAGATGGAACTCCGTATCATCATGATTATCATCCTCATCGTCGTCGTCATCATCGCATAGTAAAAACTGTGCCAGCTTCTGCGGCCATTAATTAAGGTGACCTAGAGGGGACCAAAAAGTGAGCACTGATGAAGTCTCTCTGAGTCCAATGAAACATAAAAAAATATCAGTATGTGCTTGTAAAAACATCACCGTTGATAACAAACTGCCAAATTGTGCTTATAATTCTATGAGTAAAATTTGTCATTTAACTAAAATGATAAAATCCATGCCTTTAATTCTAATAATAACAATAATAAAAAAAAAACCATCATTTATAATCTACAAGTTTCGGTGCGTGTTTGTAATTCTTTGCGGGGAAAAGCATCCTTTATAGTTCTTTGCAGGGAAAATCATCCTTTATAGCTTTTTATTGGTGTTATGAAGTGAATTGTGGATCTACGTTTCTTCATTATTTTTAATGTTCTATAAACAAAATAAAACAAAAACTTATTTGTATAAAAAAAAAAAAGCAACAACAAACAACAACAACAACAAAAAAACCCTCAACAACATTTATAATGTTCTGTAAACAAAATAAAACAAAAACTTATTTGTATAAAAGCAACATCATCAACAACAACAACAATAACAACAATAACATCAACAACAACAACAACAACATCAACAACAACAACAACAACAACATCAACAACAACAACAACAACAAACCCCTCAACAACAATAAAAACTCGTCAGCAATTGTAAGACCTCTTCTAAAAAAGACGACTCTTGACCCTGAGAATTTGAAACACTATAGACCTGTGTCAAATCTTCCTTTTCTTTCCAAGGTCTTAGAGAAAGTTGTTCTTGACCAGCTGTTAAACCACCTTCATTCCAATAACCTTGTCTATTCCCTTCAGTCTGCTTACCGTTCTGGACATAGTACCGAAACTGCTCTTCTCAAAATCTGCAACGACTTACTGACTACTCTCGACTCTAACAACGTATCACTTTTGACTCTCTTGGACCTATCTGCTGCCTTTGACACTATTGACCACTCTATCCTTCTCTCCCGTCTACATCACTCTTTTGGGCTCCATGATACTGTCTTGAACTGGTTTCATTCTTACATCACCAATCGTCTGCAAGTAGTTTCTGTCAATGGTCTTTCTTCTAATCCTTCCTGTCTGACTTACGGAGTGCCACAAGGATCTGTTCTGGGCCCCCTACTTTTCATTCTCTACACCTACCCTGTCTCCTCTATTGTCCAAGAACACCTGCTTCAGCATCATTCTTTCTCGGATGACAATCAGCTGTATGTCTCTGGGCCTCTCCCTGACCTTCCCATCATGATCCAGAAAACCCAATCTTGTGTAGCTGACCTGAAGGATTGGATGACTGAAAACAAACTGAAATTAAATGAAGAGAAATCCGAATTGATCTTGATCACCCCACCCAAACTCCAAAATCACCCCTCTCTTCCAACCTCTGTCACACTTGTTGACTCATCTATCCCTCTCTCCCATTTTGCCCGTAACCTTGGTGTAACTCTTGATCAAACCCTGTCCTTCCGCCAGCATGTGAGCAACGTCTGTCGGACTTGTTTTCTTGAACTCCGCCGAATTGCTTCTATCCGCCACCTCCTCTCAGAAGACACGACAAAGGCTCTTGTCTGTGCATTTGTTCTATCCCGTCTCGATTACTGTAATGCTCTTTTTTCTGGTTCCCCCTCTCATCTCATTAACAAACTTCAGAAAGTTCAAAATCATGCTGCCCGTCTCATCTTCCGCTCTTCAAAATTTAACCATGTTACGCCATTGCTCTGTTCTCTCCACTGGCTCCCTGTTCAGCAAAGAATATCCTACAAGATTGCCTGCCTCTGCTTCAAATCTATTGAGTCTTCCTGTCCTGAGTATCTCACCCATCTGTTACATCTCTACACGCCATCTCGAGCTTTGCGGTCCTCATCTGATACCCGTCTCTATAGTATCCCCATAGTCCGCACTAAAAGGTTTGGGCAGCGTTCTTTTTCCTATCAAGCTTCAACCATCTGGAATCAGTTACCTCGCTCTCTTAGATACTCACCCTCTCTGTCCACATTCAAACGCTCCCTCAAAACTTACCTGTTTCCCAAAACTGGTAATCTCTGCCCCCTTCCCCCCATGTAATGTAATGGTGACATTATAGTGTCTTAGTGTCAATGTGTCATTGTATTTGCATGTCATGCTGTGTGTGTGTTTGTGTGTGTGTGTGTGTGTTTGTGTGTGTGTGGGTGCTTCTGTGGGTGTGTGTGCTTGTGATTCTGGTTATATGTTTTGCCATTGTAAACGCCTAGGGCATTAATTTGATTAAGCGTACTAAATGTTCATAATAATAATAATAATAATCTATTCTCTCCAGATTCTTTTTTTCTTTTTCTTTTTTTTTATAAATTTTGAAAAAAAAATCAATTTTGTGTCTGTTGCAGCAGTACATATATATATATATATATATATATATATATATATATATATATAATATATATATATATATATATATATATATATATATATATACCCGGTATATATATATACCCGGTATATATATATATATTTATTTGTGTGTGTGTGTGTGTGTTTCATTTGCTGTGCATCGCTCACGTGATGGCTGAAAAATACCCCGTGTTCCATGTCACAACTCTGATGAAGTTGTTTTGTGGTGCGCATGTTTACAGTTGTCTGCAGGCCTGTAGGTATCTACCCCAGATGGCATCAGCAAAAGGCACCGACCAGAATCCAGTCATCACTAGCACGTGCTACGCCAAACCTTGGGATGAGTGGTCGGTGGAAGATGTGAAGAACAGATTGACTACAAGTGGCTTGCACAAGAGGGTGATCAACAAATTTACAGGTAAAGATTCTCTTGGTTAAAATATTTTGATTTCATAGACGTACAGCCAAAGTCTCCCTTGGATATTGCGCAAGAACATGGCAGCTAAGTTCCAGTCACTGTGTCGAAGGGGTTTACGCAGAGATGAGTAGATGTCGCGCCAGCAGGCAGCAAAAGTGTGTGTGGTGTTTTACAGTGATTTTATCGTGGTTCTATTTGGTTTTATGCATTGAATTTTGTATCAGTTTGTTGCTTTTAAATCCCGACACACGGTGATGTAAAATATTTTTTTAAAATTTTGAATATTTTACCAGATAATCTGATTTCAAAGTTTTTACACCTACTTTTCATCATTTTAATTCAGCCGCTCAAGTCGGACATTTTATCTGTGAACTGTGTTTACATTTTAGCCTACTGTGTTCGCCCAACGCTACAGCTTTCCCAAACCTTTGTGTTCTCTGCAAGTATCTTCCTCTCCTGACTGGCTCGCAATTATGGACCCTTCTTTTATAAAACAAATTGGACTGACACTTTTTAAACACAGCAAGTGCTACCTCGGTGGAGGTGTCTACCAGCGCATACGAACACTGGGGCTGTGTCCTAAGCCCCGCACTGCGCGATCCTGTCGTGGTGGACGTCTCCACCGACTTTGGCACAATCTGCCTCCTGCTGTGCCAGTCCGACACCACTCTTCTGCTCCTTCGTCTCCTCCACTGCCCCTGCACTCGACCTTGCTGCTGCAAACTTCGTCTCCTCCTCTGCCGTCTTCGCCTTCGCCTTCTGTCCCGCCGGTGCCGCCTTCGCCTTCTGTCCCGCCGGTGCCGCCTTCGCCTTCTGTCCCGCCGGTGCCGCTTTCGTCTTCTGTCCTGCCGGCGCTGCCCTCGTCTTCTGTCCCGCTGGTGCTGCCTTTGTCTTCTGTCCCGCTGGTGCCTCCTTCGTCTTCTGTCCCGTCGTTGCTGCCTTCGTCTTCTGCCCCGCTGGTGTCGCCTTCGTCTTCTGTCCCATCGGTGCTGCCTTCGTCTCCACCTCGGCCGCCGCATTGTGATAAACTGAAACTATGCCTTTTTAACGCTCAGTCAACATGCACTGATGGCAAAGCTGATGTCATTGCTGACTTTATCGTAGATGAACATGTTGACATTGCTTTTATCACCGAAACATGGCTTAACCCCCTTGGTCATGAACCTATACATGTGAATCTCACTCCGAGTGGTTACAGGCTTGTTTCTTTCCATCGCTCATCCCGAGGTGGTGGTATCGCCATCCTCTACAACGACTCATTCCATTCCCGCCTGTCTTTCTCGCAGTCTCTGCCTTTCTCCCATCCTTCTTTCGAGCACATTGAAGTATCCTTCCAATCCACCCCTCACCCCATCACCTTCTCCTGTGTCTATCGACCTCCACCTAGCTCTGCCAACAAGCTCACCACATCCATGTTTCTCTCTGACTTTGATCAACTTCTTGATTACTACTGTCTCTTACCTGGAAATCTCATCATTCTAGGTGACATCAATGTCCACTATGACAACACTCACCGTTATGACACAAGACATATCATCAACTCTCTGTCCAATCACAATATGACTCAACACATTTCTGAACCAACCCATCAAAAAGATCACATTCTTGACTGGATCATTTCTCGTGATCACCACAATTCAGCTACTGATAACTGCTTAGTTCTTTCTACCCGTCTAACTTCAGCCCTTCCATCTGACCACTCTGCAATTCTCTGTTCTCTTGACATTCCTCCTCCTTCCCGTATCATGCGCACAGTGACTCGACGCAATCTCAAATCTATTGACCTCTCCTCATTTTCATCTGATGCCTTCCGTCTCCTTTCTGAAAAGTCACATAACCTTGCCGATGAATTCTACACTACTCTCCACCATCTTCTGGACACTCATGCTCCAGCCACAACCCGTCTTTTACCTGACCGCCCCCCTACCCCCTGGCTCACTCATGAGATTGCCTGTGCAAGACGTGCCCGCCGCAGAGCAGAGCGCCGCTGGCGCAAATCCAAACTCACTGTACATAGGCAACTTTTCCAAGCCTCTAAAACAAGTATCCACCCTCATTGCATCTGCAAAAACAAACTATTTCCAAACAAAATCCTGAATGCCTCTTCTTCAAAAGAACTCTTTACAACCATGAATCATCTCCTTGGCACACGAAAAGATTTACCTCTCCCAACAAAACACACAAATGAAGAACTCCCATCTGTATTCTCCAAGTATTTCACCACCAAAATACAAACTCTTTGTGACAGGCTCGACAGGACACCCTGTCAACTATGCCCACCTGACCTTTCCTCCTTTCCTTCTCTGGCACACCTCTTACTACTCTTACCCCAGTCTCACAAGAAGAAATTCTCAAACACAATCAGATCCATGTCGTTCAAAACCTGCGAACTGGATCCTCTTCCAGGTTCTCTCTACTCTGACTGTCTCCCTACTCTCCTCCCATTCATCACTGACATCATCAACACTTCTCTCCAAACTGGAACTGTCCCAGATTCTTTCAAGTCTGCTATTGTTCACCCTCTCCTCAAGAAATACAATTTAGACCCAAATGAACTGAAAAATTACCGGCCTATCTCTAATCTCTCTTTCTTGTCAAAACTGCTTGAAAAAGTTGTCCTCAACCAGCTGAACTCTCACCTGTCTGCCAACAATCTCCTCAATCCTTTCCAGTCAGCCTACCGCCAGTGCCATAGCACTGAAACTGCCTTGCTACACATTCTCAACAATCTCCTCCTTGCAACTGATACTGGCAAAGTCTCTCTCCTCACACTCCTTGATCTGTCTGCAGCCTTTGATACCATTGATCATGGTATTCTCCTTTCTAGACTTCTTCATACTTTTGGCATCTCTGACATTGCTCTCTCCTGGTTCACTTCTTATCTATCAAACAGAAAACAAACTGTTCTCATCAATGGCACTTACTCTCAACCTGCATACCTGACCTGTGGTGTTCCACAAGGATCTGTCCGTGGCCCTGTTCTTTTCACTCTTTACACCTCCCCCCTGTCCACCATCATCAACTCCCACTCTATAAAACACCACTTCTATGCTGATGACCCCAACTTCAAGACAGTGACTCACCTGACAATATACAGCGCCTCCTGACTCGCACCATTGAGTGTTACTCGGACATCAAAAATTGGATGACATACAACAAACTTCAGCTAAATGATGACAAGACAGAAGCTATCCTCATTGGCACCCGTCAGAAACTTTCTCACCTGCCTCCTCTTTCTCTCCCATTATGTAACACATCAGTCCCAATTTCTGATTCAGCTAAAAACCTTGGTGTCTGCATTGACTCTACCCTCTCCATGAACAACTTTGTTTCTCAAACTGCCAGATCTTGCTACTATCACCTCCATCGTATAAGCCTGATCAGGAAGTATCTCTCTGTGGAAACAACTGCAAAACTCGTTCTCTCCTTCATAATGTCTCGCATTGACTATTGCAATTCACTCCTGTCCGGTCTTCCTGCCTCCACCATTCACATCCTACAGCGCATTCAAAACAATGCTGCACGCCTTGTACTCAAAAAGAAAAAAGCTGACCACATATCTCCTCTCCTGGCACAACTTCACTAGCTCCCTGTATCAAAGCGCATACAGTACAAACTAGACACCATGTGCTACAAAAGCCTCAATAACGCAGCCCCCGATTACCTGTCAAGCCTACTTGAGATCTATGTTCCCTCATGTACCCTCCGCTCTGCCTCCGATCCTCTGACTTTTCGCTTTCCACGCACTAAGCTCAATACCTATGGTCCACGAGCCTTCTCTGTTTCTGGTCCGCTCTCCTGGAACAAACTTCCTTTCTCAGTCCGTCAGCAACCTACTTTTGTCTCCTTCAAGTCTGCTCTCAAAACTCGCCTTTTCTCCTCTGCATAAAATCCTGACCTCACTCAATCCCCTCTGCAGCCTGTCTCCACTCGGAGGGGAATCACATTGCAATATATAATTGTATATAATATGCTCTCTATAATTTTCCATTGTTTTTATTCTTTCTCCCCATTTATAGCCGTGTGTGTGTGCGCGTGGGTGCGTGTGTGTGTGTGCGCGTGCGTGTGTGTGTGTGTGCGTGCGTGCGTGCGTGCGTGTGTGTGTGTGTGTTTCAGCGCTTAGATTTGATTTTATCAAGATTTTGCGCTATATAAATATTGTAATTATTATTATTATTATAGATAACTGAGAGGATGGAGGTTCAAACCCCCATCAGTTCATGTCATTGTGACATTCTCCGGCATGAGCCAGCTACTACCCAGAGTACAGCATGCTATGTGATCATTTGGAAGGCTGGTACCACACAGTCTGCTCTTTTCCACTTGACAGACGCGTCATTGGGAGGTGTTGGGTCAAATGTCCTAATTACTGCTGCATGTATCTGATCTGTGAGTTTTGTATTTTTTCTAGGATATATCATGTAACATACAGCCTAGCTATACAGTATCAGATATATCATGTAACATACAGCCTAGCTATACAGTATGATATATCATGTAACATACAGCCTAGCTATACAGTATGATATATCATGTAACATACAGCCTGGCTATACAGTATGATATATCATGTAACATGCAGCCTAGCTATACAGTATCAGATATATCATGTAACATACAGCCTAGCTATACAGTATCAGATATATCATGTAACATACAGCCTAGCTATACAGTATCATATATCATGTAACATACAGCCTAGCTATACAGTATCAGATATATCATGTAACATACAGCCTAGCTATACAGTATCAGATATATCATGTAACATACAGCCTAGCTATACAGTATCAGATATATCATGTAACATACAGCCTAGCTATACAGTATCATATATCATGTAACATACAGCCTGGCTATACAGTATCAGATATATCATGTAACATACAACCTTGCTATACAGTATCAGATATATCATGTAACATACAGCCTAGCTATACAGTATCAGATATATCATGTAACATACAGCCTGGCTATACAGTATCAGATATATCATGTAACATACAACCTTGCTATACAGTATCAGATATATCATGTAACATACAGCCTAGCTATACAGTATCAGATATATCATGTAACATACAGCCTAGCTATACAGTATCAGATATATCATGTAACATACAGCCTAGCTGTACAGTATCAGATATATCATGTAACATACAGCCTAGCTATACAGTATCAGATGTATCATGTAACATACAGCCTAGCTATACAGTATCAGATATATCATGTAACATACAGCCTAGCTATACAGTATGATATATCATATAACATACAGCCTAGCTATACAGTATCAGATATCATGTAACATACATCCTAGCTATACAGTATCAGATGTATCATGTAACATACAGCCTAGCTATACAGTATCAGATATATCATGTAACATACAGCCTAGCTATACAGTATCAGATATATCATGTAACATACAGCCTAGCTATACAGTATCAGATATATCATGTAACATACAGCCTAGCTATACAGTATCAGATATATCATGTAACATACAGCCTAGCTATACAGTATCAGATATATCATGTAACATACAGCCTAGCTATACAGTATCAGATATATCATGTAACATACAGCCTGGCTATACAGTATCAGATATATCATGTAACATACAGCCTAGCTATACAGTATCAGATATATGTAACATACAGCCTAGCTATACAGTATGATATATCATGTAACAACCAGCCTACCTATACAGTATCAGATATATCATGTAACATACAGCCTAGCTATACAGTCTTAGATATATCATGTAACATACAGCCTAGCTATACAGTCTTAGATATATCATGTAACATACAGCCTAGCTATACAGTATCAGATATATCATGTAACATACAGCCTAGCTATACAGTATCAGATATATCATGTAACAACCAGCCTACCTATACAGTATCAGATATATCATGTAACATACAGCCTAGCTATACAGTATCAGAATATACATGTAACATACAGCCTAGCTATACAGTCTTAGATATATCATGTAACATACAGCCTAGCTATACAGTATCAGATATATCATGTAACATACAGCTTAGCTATACAGTATCAGATATATCATGTAACAACCAGCCTACCTATACAGTCTTGGATATATCATGTAACATACAGCCTAGCTATACAGTCTTAGATATATCATGTAACATACAACCTAGCTATACAGTATCAGATATATCATGTAACATACAGCCTAGCTATACAGTATCAGATATATCATGTAACATACAGCCTAGCTATACAGTATCAGATATATCATGTAACATACAGCCTAGCTATACAGTTTCAGATATATCATGTAACATACAGCCTAGCATACTAACATAACTATAATAACAGTCCTCCTAAATGAAATTTATGACATGGGGAAAAATCCCCAAAGATATGTCAAAATCAATTTTCATTGCACTTCCAAAGAAGACAGGGGCTATAGAATGCGAACTCCATCGCACAATCAGTTTGATGAGTCATGTAACAAAAATCCTTTTAAGAATAATCATGATGAGTACAAGGAATAGAATCAAAAGAGAAATAGCAGAAGAACAGTGGATTTGTGGAAGGGAAAGGAACTATTAATGCCATATACATCCTAAGAACTATCATAGAGAGGTCAAATGAGATGAATAAGGATTTGTATTTATGCTTTGTTGACTACACCAAGGCTTTCGATTGGGTACGACATGATGAATTGATCAACCAACTGGAGAGACTCAATGTTGATGGAAAAGATCTACGGATCATCAGAAATATGTACTGGAAACAAACAGCTGCAATGAGAATAGAAAACAATGTAAGCTTTTTTCAAAACATCAAAAGAGGAGTCAGACAGGGTTGTGTTTTGTCACCAGATCTGTTTTCACTTTACAGCGAAAACATCATGAGAAACCTAGAAGAAGACCCTGGATTAAAGGTTGGAGGGAAAATGATAAACAACATTCGATACGCAGATGACACCGTGCTAATTGCAGAAAGTGAAAGGGACCTACAAAACTTTGTGAATATACTAGAAATAGAAAGCAAAGGTAAGGGGCTGGAACTAAACAGCAAGAAGACTGAAGTCATGGTGATCAGTAAAAAACATGAATTCCCTTATGCAAAATAGCAGCAGATGGCACAACCTTGACACAGGTTGATAAATTCAAATACCTGGGAACGATCATTTCATCAGACGGCAGATGCACATCAGAAATAGCCGGCAGAATCGGCCAAGCCAAAACAGCATTCGGGAAGATGACAGACATTCTTATCAACAAATGCCTATCAATTAACATCAGAAAGAGAGTCCTTGAATGTTATATAGAACCAATACTGTTGTAGGGATGTGAAGCGTGGACAGTCAACAAACAAAGCCAGAATACGATTGAGGCAGCTAAGATGTGGTTTCTAAGAAGAATGTTGAGAGTTCCATGGACAGCAAAGAAAACAAACGAGACAGTCTTGATGGAGGAAGACACAAGTAGATCACTCATAAGGAAGATTAGGAAAAGACAGGCAACATTTATAGGCCATTTTATGAGGAAGGGGGATTTGGAGCACCTGGTCACAACGGGAAAGCTGGAGGGAAAGAGAGCACCGGGTAGACCCAGGGAGAAAATGCTGGACGGACTTGCAGAGTGGCTGGGGATGAGGGGGTGGGAGAGATGCTAGGGGCAACGAGAGATAGAGACAGATGGAAGTCCACGATCGCAAACGCCATGCGGCAGGGCACCTGATGATGATGATGATGAGACGTTCAGTTCGATTTTCTGGTCAAACTGAGGAGAAAGGTCGATGCCTCTATGGGGAGCGAACCCTGGAACCTCGAGTTAAGTTATTGGCAGCGCAGGTGAACGTCTGAACCAATCTGCCACTCTTCTCCCTTCATTACACCATCCACTTGGACTGACAGGCGGCTGATGTCAGTGACTTGCCCATTCTTTTGCACTTCAAATCAGGAGTAAAGACTGACCAGTTCCTTCAGGCCTTCCATTTTTTGATGTCGTGGTTACTTCTCAGCAATTGGCATTTCATTTCTGACTACCAGTCATGTGACAGC
Organism: Monoplex corrugatus; assembly: GCA_030674185.1. Lineage (NCBI taxonomy): Eukaryota > Metazoa > Mollusca > Gastropoda > Littorinimorpha > Ranellidae > Monoplex > Monoplex corrugatus. The sequence continues at coordinate 88,264,979 of JAPXFY010000014.1, forward strand.
ATGTAACTATTCATGTATGTAGGCCATATATTTTTGGCCATAAATATACGTCTGTGTATGGTTAGCCATGGGTAATATGTAATTATTTGTGCATGTTCAGCGTGTAATCACTTTGGACCATAACTATACGTCTGTGTATGGTTGAACATTGTTAGTATGTATTCATTTGTGCGTGTTCATTTCATGTGTATTGTGATGTGTGTGTGTGGATGTCTTATTTATTTGTGCTTTTGTGTCTTGTAAAATGTGTAAATGTGTAATGTACATTGAGTCCAAATTAGGTTGGAGAGTAGTGCTACACGAGAATGATTTTTATCATTATTGTTATATATTTTGACGGTGACACGAGAATGATTTTTATCATTATTGTTATATATTTTGACGGTGATGATGACGATGATGATGATGATGATGATTTTCATTATTAACTAATAATGATAGATATTAGTATTATTATCTTTTTTTCTCATTTAAATGAATGTACAATCTCAAGCACAAATGTGCGTACACATGCATTTGCCTGGGATGCGAGAAACCTGGGATGGAACTGGAATCATAGCTCCGACTGGGAACCTTCTTCCTCCTCCACTAGACCTTATGTGGGGGGTGAAGAGCTGGTCATACGAATGAGACAGTAAATGGAGGTGCCATGTACAGCACGCTCTGGGCACTCATTAAAGATCCGAATTGTCTTTGGCAAAATTCTGTAGGAAAAAATATCCACATTCATAGGGTAACCAGAGACGCATGCATAGAAAAATAAAAAGAAGGGAAAAATTGGTGCTGTGCTGTGGGGACATGCTGTCCTTGGGAGAGCAGACCAGTTTTCACATTCTAAACCCATAGTGACAGAAAAGGAAATTAAATTAACTTAATACAAGTACGCAGAAACTTACAGACACATGCACAGAAGCATGTGCGCATTTTAACATTTCTCTGTCTAGGTTATGATTCCATTTGCTTTTCTCTGACTTATAATTCCATTTGCTTTTCTCTGATTTATGATTCCATTTGCTTTTCTCTGACTTATAATTCCATTTGCTTTTCTCTGATTTATGATTCCATTTGTTTTTCTCTGACATAATTCCATTTGCTTTTCTCTGACTTAATTCCATTTGCTTTTCTCTGACATAATTCCATTTGCTTTTCTCTGACTTATGATTCCATTTGCTTTTCTCTGATTTATGATTCCATTTGCTTTTCTCTGATTTATGATTCCATTTGCTTTTCTCTGATTTATGATTCCATTTGCTTTTCTCTGATTTATAATTCCATTTGCTTTTCTCTGACTTATAATTCCATTTGTTTTTCTCTGATTTATGATTCCATTTGTTTTTCTCTGACTTATAATTCCATTTGTTTTTCTCTGATTTATGATTCCATTTGCTTTTCTCTGATTTATGATTCCATTTGCTTTTCTCTGACTTATAATTCCATTTGCTTTTCTCTGACTTATAATTCCATTTGCTTTCTTTAAACTGCGGTAGTAATGGAACAGTGTGTATCAGTGTTTTCGTAATATTGAAATGGTAGTGGTTTTAATAGCTGTTCAGTTTCAGTTTATAAGCGGCATTAATTTTTGCAATGAGAAGAGTGTATTTTAAATGAATAGGCCTACTTTTCTTTCATTCTTTTTTTTATGAAAAGGGAGACTGTTAAAATAATTTGACTCATGTTTTTTCTTCCATTTGTTTGTTTTTGTGTGTGTGTTTTTTTTTATGAATTGTGCATGTTTTGGGTTGTTTTTTTTTTCGTTTCGTTTTTGTTTTGTTCGTTTCGTTTTTGTTTTGTTTCGGTTTGGTTTGGTTTGGTTTGGTTTGGTTTGTTTTATTTTGTTTGTTTGTTTGTTAGTTTGTTTTTCAGATTGTCGATTCTGTCTTTAGCTTGTAGTGATAATAATTAATACTGACTCCGATGTAATTTCAGAGCACAAGATCTACGGGAAAAAACTGAATGACATCACAAGGGAATCCATCAGGGATACTTTGAAAATTCCGTAAGTGTGTGTGTGAGTGTGTGTGTGTGTGTGTGTGCGTGTGCGTGTGTATGCGCACGCGTACGTGAGTGCATGCACACGCATGTGTATGTATGTACACGTGTATGTGTTCAGAGTTTTGACCATGACCTTCGTGGTTTCTTACATTGTCAGGAAGTGTCACTTGTGTTGTTTGCCCTAATCTTTATGGATTATTGTTGTGCTATAGTTTACTGTGTGGATGCCAGTCCTGGACTCTCTACCGTAGGCATGTCAAGCTACTAGATCAGTTTCACCAGCGCTGCCTCCGACGTATCTTAAACAAGAACAAACTCTGCAGAGCGTTCCACTGAGTGTCCAGTATTCGGCCACCCGTGTGCATCAGACTTTGGCCTGAGATCCCATATGAGGGTACACAAATAAAGTGCTAGTTTGGACTTTATCGACCACGATAGTCAACCATATACATGCATATTTTCGACAAACAAGTATCTTCTCTGTTCTTTTCTTTTATGGAAAACTTACCAAACATAACTGAGCTGTGTCGTTGTCTTCCCCGTTGGAAATTAAAGATCATTCGTCATTCATTCTTCTTCTGTCCATGCCATTCATTCTCTGTTGGGACACTACCAAAGTAGTCCCCAATTAACAACAGTAATATCTCAGTTATAGAGCCTGGCTGAATGAGCCATTCCACGCCAGATAACGAGACTGCCATCATAAACCACCATCCCCCCCACCCCCCTTGAACTACTCTGTCTGTCTGTCTCTCTTTCGCTCTGTCTGTCTGTCTGTCTGTCTGTCTCCCTCTCTCTTTGAGAAAAATTTTAAGTATTCTCTCTGAGAAAAGTTTTAAGTATTCTCTCTGAGAAAAGTTTTAAGTATCTGTCTCGGCACCACCTTCATGTTTGCTTGAGAAAAAAAATTAAATATCTATCTTGGCACCACCCTTACATTGGCCTGAGAAAAAAATTAAATATTTGTCTGGGTACCACCCTTATGTTGGCCTGAGAAAAAAATTAAATATTTGTCTGGGTACCACCCTTATGTTGGCCTGAGAAAAAAATTAAATATTTGTCTGGGTACCACCCTTATGTTGGCCTGAGAAAAAAATTAAATATTTGTCTGGGTACCACCCTTATGTTGGCCTGAGAAAAAAATTAAATATTTGTCTGGGTACCACCCTTATGTTGGCCTGAGAAAAAAATTAAATATTTGTCTGGGTACCACCCTTATGTTGGCCTGAGAAAAAAATTAAATATTTGTCTGGGTACCACCCTTATGTTGGCCTGAGAAAAAAATTAAATATTTGTCTGGGTACCACCCTTATGTTGGCCTGAGAAAAAAATTAAATATTTGTCTGGGTACCACCTTTATGTTGGCCTAAGAAAAAATTAAATATTTGTCTGGGTACCACCTTCTGTTGGCCTGAGAAAAAGAAAAATTATATATTTGTTTGGGCACCACCCTAATGTTTGCCTGAGAAAAGTTTTAAGTATCTATCTCCTCACTCCTGCACAACTGCATAGTCACAGGACCACCTTTATAGTACGCACTGTTGAAAACACGTTCCTTTTAGATTTTAAAGGACTCCTTTTGAACAATGTAACCTGAAAAAAATACTACTGAAGTTCAAGCCAATCTCTCCTTCTCTCTCTCTCCCCCCCTCACTCTCTCTGCCCCCGTCTCTCTCTCTCTCTCTCTCTGTCTCTCTCTCTCTGTCTCTCTCTCTCTCTGTCTCTGTCTCTCTCTGTCTCTGTCTCTCTGTCTCTCTCTCTCTCTGTCTTGTCTGTTTGTCTGTCTCAAGTCATGTGCTTTTCATTTGAAGGACACAAAATACAACACCAAAAGACAGTGAAAAGCAAACAACCAGGACAGCAGACAAATGAAAAAGACACGAAGAAAAGGAAAGCTTAACCCTACCAGATCTGAGCGTAATTGTGCCCCCTGCCTGGCCTCCTGAGCAAAATTTTGAAAAAAATGTATATATGTTAGAAAACTGTTCATATCATGCACACCAATGGTTAGAATTATATGAAACGTGGAGAGATTGTAGAAAATAGGCCTACCTTTCATCTAACGCCAGTCCAACCCTCAATCACACAAGCATCTCCCCTATCGCTTGGTTGGGGGGTACGGGCACGCCCCCTTCTTCCAACACTCTGTCTCGACCTACTTCTTTCATTGTCAGAATCATCACTTTCACTCAATGCTTCATCAACGTAATCATCGTCACTTGAATCGGAAACGTATTCCTGATCAAATTCTCCAATCTGCAAAATGTCCACCACTTGTTGAACTGTGAAGCGAGTTGGCCTCGCCCGTTTATCTGTTGAAGTGCTTGGTTCATCACTAGCTCGCTTCATGGTCAATTTTGCACCCAGATCACCTCAAAATACCATCAACACAAAGGCAGACATTTGCAATAGGCTGAACACACGCTCACGCGACACTTAGCAACGGTTGGGTGGCTATTTTTAGCTCTTGATAAAGTGACGATCATGTGAGTGTGCTATTCCCGCTATAGCGGGAACTCGGTATATAGTCATTTTCGTCATTCCCGCAATAGCGGGAACTCGGTCTGGTAGGGTTAACATGCACACAAAGTTAATTTTTGCAACAAGAAACTAAATTCAATAGGATTCTTTTTTTTTTCCACTTCAGACGTTTGACTGTTCCTGGGCACACACACACACACACACACACACACACACACACACACACACACACACACACACTCACACTCACACACACACACACACACACAAACACACAAACACACACACACAAAACACACACACACACACACACACACACACACACACACACACACATCAACTGAGTTTGGCCTGTTTCAGTGAGCAGCAGCATCAGGAGGAGATCTACAAATTTCTGAAGGACCTGGAGGAGACTGATAAACCCAGCCCTATTGGATCGAAGGTGAGCACATAATACTGTATTATGTCATTATGGAAAGGATCTCACATATTCATGTATGTATGTATATATTTGTTGATTGATTTGCACGTTTATGGTGGTTGTCATTCGGTTATTGTGATACTTTCTGTTTGTGGCCTGTTTCTTTCTCACTTTTTAAAAACATATATCTGTTTATTAGTTTGTTAATGACTTAACACATATAAACATATCTGTTTATTGGTTTGTTTATGACATAACACATAAGCAAGGCTGAAAATGCAAAATATTTTAGATTTGACATTTTGCATTGTTTGAAAGTACACAGTTCAGAAACTGAGCTGTAAAATACAAATGTTAATAAAGGAATAAACAAAAATTTAAAAAAACGTCCATGTGACCATTGTAGTTGTTTCAGCACTTATTTAAAACATAGTTGGGTGTTATTCTTACTCTCCACCCACCCCACTTTTTTTTTTAGGATTATCGCACTTAGGAATACTTAGAAACTTAGAAACTCACACAAAGACATCCGGTGCATTACTGATCAATTTGCTGCGGCCTGCATTGCAATTATCCCCAGCAGGACACAGGCTGTGATTCAGGCAACGCCATCTTCAATTGCACCAGCAACCAGGTAATCAAAACTAGACAGCTTCTGCTACTTGGACAGAACAGTGAGCAGAAGTGGATCTCTTGATGGTGCTGTGACACTGCTCATCTCCAGGCGTTGTTGTGCCTTTGCAAGGTTGACTAGGAGGTTTGTGGCAAGACCGTGGCATGAGTTGGCACAGATATTTTTGCATTTGTGCACTGCTGCAAGGCCTGAACTACTTACCAACAGCACATTCAGCAGCAGGAGATGACTTGGCAGTTAGGGTTTGCTGTTCATAGAGGATGGGATGTAGGCAAGGAGACCCAGTCTCACTTTACCTGTTTATAGTCTGTGTGGAAGTACTACGTAGAATGAGAACGAAAATGAAGACGTCAAAGACATCACTATAAATTATGTTGAGTAAAGATTTCACAGTATGCTGATGATACAGAGTTTATATCAGATGGGTCAAAGCTGTCATTTTAGACCCGTATAAGTGTGCTTTGTACATTTGGCACAAGGACTGGGTTGTAGTTAATTCTGAGAAAACAATTTAGTTTAATTTGGGAGCAGAAAGAATTCGCCTGTTATTTACGTGAAGCACCTTGGAGTAGTTTGGAATTTCCAAAATTGAAACGTTTGAAACCCTCCAAAATTTGAAGTGCTTGATAATTGGCTTACTAATGATGCTGAAAATAGTTAAAATCCAAACAAGCGAGAAAGATTCTGTGAAATTAGAATATTAACCCTGGATGAAAAGACATTACACCTCTTGGTAGAGTAGATATCTTAAATTCGCTAATCCGTTCACAACTACTACAACTAATGATTGTATTACCAGATCCTGGCGATGACTTTACCATCAACTCGCAGCAACAATGAAACAAAAACGCGGACAGAAATAAGCAGAAAAACTGCAGCTGAAAGTATTTACAAAGCGGTGAGATATATTAGATTTAAGAAAATAATTAACAAAACTAAGACAAATGACAAATGGGAAAGTATAGCTCTCTCAAATTATGAAGTATTAACCATCTGGATATTTTGGGACCAAATATCATATCCAGATCAAGACAAAAGAACAAATTGCCAACTGATGATTTTAAAGTATACAAAGAATTCTGTTACAAAATAGAACCCAGACAACAACGTGACTTAATATCAGATCCTGTTCTTTTCAACGTCCGTTTTTAACATGATTTATCGGTGTACTGTCGAAGATAGTTTCCTGTGTTGTCTCGCAGCCCATTGCCTCTTTCTTTAGACCGCTCTGATGTCATCATTCATCTATGGGGGAGAGGTGAGACAGGTGAGAACACCTGCTAAGTGACGGTCAACCAACCAGAAGACGCATCTGAGAAAACAGTTTGGGACGCAACAGATTACAAAGATGTTCATTAACCAAATGCATAATCCTTCATATGGCTTAACATGACGTCATTTTTTGTTACCCTCTATTTCAAAGCATTTGGATGGTTGAAGTTTGTGTTATCTTCTCTTTCAGTTATTCAACGACCCAGTGCATGGCCATATGGAACTGCACCCACTGTGTGTGGCCATCATAGACACACCCCAGTTCCAGAGACTGCGCTACCTGAAGCAGCTTGGGGCCGGCTACTTTGTCTATCCAGGAGCCTCCCACAATCGCTTTGAGCATAGTCTGGGGTGAGGAAGTCTCACATCTTACGGTGGTGGTGGTGATGATGATGATGATGATGATGACACTAAGAATGCATCATATAATGAAAACTTACTCACGGGAGTCAATCAGTCTGGTTGGCAGCTGTTCTGTTCGTTCCATGAAGTATGTTGAAACTCGACAGTAGTCAGCATTTCCCAATATAAACGGTCATGTATACAACATCCACAGAAGTTTAAAACGCTTCATAACAGAATACAGTGAAGCATGACACAGGCTACCATCAGGGCAGACATGTAACAGTACCAGACAGCTACCATCAGGGCAGACATGTGTCCCAACAGTACCAGGATCAGCTACCATCAGGGCAACATCTGTCAACATCAGTCAGCTCCATCAGGCAACACTGTCACAGTACCAGGATCAGCTACCATCAGGGCAGACATGTGTCCCAACAGTACCAGGATCAGCTACCATCAGGGCAGACATCTGTCTCAACAGTACCAGGATCAGCTACCATCAGGGCAGACATCTGTCTCAACAGTACCAGGACCAGCTACCATCAGGGCAGACATCTGTCCCAACAGTACCAGGACCAGCTACCATCAGGGCAGACATCTGTCTCAACAGTACCAGGACCAGCTACCATCAGGACAGACATCTGTCTCAACAGTACCAGGATCAGCTACCATCAGGGCAGACATCTGTCTCAAAAGTACCAGGATCAGCTACCATCAGGGCAGACATCTGTCTCAACAGTACCATGATCAGCTACCATCAGGACAGACATCTGTCTCAACAGTACCAGGATCAGCTACCATCAGGGCAGACTCAGCTGCGGTTCTGTCGATTCCGTACTCGCCCCCTGCATACAGCTCAGCTGCACACATTTCAGCCACACTGGCTGAAGGGCGACCTGCTCGCCCCCTGTGTGCAGCTCAGCTGCACGCATTTCAGCCACATTGGCTGAAGGGCGACCTGGGCAGGGTCTCCTTCGGGAGGCAGGAAGGCAAGCAATTTGTTGAAAAAGGCTCACCCCCCTGCTTAGCCAGGTGGGTCATGGGTGACAACACCCCTGCCGAAGGCCTCAGACTGTTGGTCCGCCCCGGCTTGGTCATCACAACTCAACTACGGTTCTGTTGCCATGACCAAGAGCCCTCAACTCAGCTGCGGCTCTGTTGACTTTTTGTCATTTTGCGGCCTTCACACTGCCCCTCACGGTAATCGACTCAGCTGCGGCTCTGTCAATTCCGTACTTGCCCTCTCAGTACAGCTCAACCCTGGTTCAGCTGCTACTGTTTCAGCCCCTATGGCTGAAGGGCGACACGGGTATGGGTCTTCTTCGGGAGGCAGGAAGGCCAGCACTTTGGCAGAAAATGGCGCACCCCCTGGTTCGCCAGGCGGGCCAAGGGAGACAATCCCCCTATTACGGGCGTCAGATCATAGATTCGCCCAGGTTGTCTCCCTTCCTCCCTGCAGCCTGCTTGTGCCCTTAATGCAGCTGCGGCTCTGAAAAAGGCTCACCCCTTGCTTAGCCAGGTGGGTCATGGGTGACAACACCCCTGTCGCGGGCGTCAGACCGTAGGTCTGCCCCGGCTTGGTCATCACAACTCAACTACGGTTCTGTTGCCATGACCGCAAGCCCTCAACTCAGCTTCGGCTCTGTTGCCTTTTTGTCATTTTGTGGCCTTCACACTGCCCCTCACGGTAATTGACTCAGCTGCGGCTCTGTCGATTCCGTACTCGCCCTCTCAGTACAGCTCAACCCTGGTTCAGCTGCTACTGTTTCAGCCCCTATGGCTGAAGGGCGACATGGGTATGGGTCTCCTTCGGGAGGCAGGAAGGCCAGCACTTTGGCAGAAAATGGCGCCAGGCGGGCCAAGGGAGACAACCCCCCTATTACGGGCGTCAGATCGTACATCCGCCCAGGTTGTCTCCCTTCCTCCCCTGCAGCCTGCTTGTGCCCCCGCTCCAACCTCTCTGTCCCATTCGGGACAGAGTGCCTGGTCGCCTTGGCAAATGCCAATCGACCCACTGCAGGCTGGCACATCTCTGTCCCATTGTGGACAGAGCACTTACTCGTCTTGGTAAATGCCAACCGACCCCCAGCAGGCTGGCCTCTTGGGCACTGGGGATCCAGGGACTCCATGGGCTCAGCCCATGACGCCTCCCATGGCACCGTACATGGCGCCATGGCAGCACTTCCCATCTATGGGATTTCCCCTTGCCTCGTCTGCAGGGTATACTTGGTGGCCCCGCTTTATGCCCAGCGCCCCACCCACGCAGGCGTCCACCTTGACCACCCCTCCGGACCCCCCCCAGGTCGAATTCCTCCCCAGGGGTGCTCCCCGGGGCTTCTGACCCCAGTCTGTTTGGAGTTTGCCCACAATCGGGCACTCCACAGTCCATCGCCTCCTCTGTAGGCGGGCCGGGGGCACTGACTCAAAAGCAGATGATGAGGGCTCTACCCCGCTTCCTTTTCATTTCCCATAGCAGTGCAATGGCTCACCTCACACCTGCCTGGAGCCGTGTCCACTGCTCAAGAGGCCAAGGCTCCCTGCCCTGCTGTGGCAGAGCTCGCCTTGGTGCCCTTCCTCTCACAGCCCCAGCCTCCCCTTTCCTAAAAGAGTCAGGCTTGGCGGCTGACTCGGTGAGGAGGGCCCAAAGCAAGGTGAGGGGCACTGAGGCACAGGACATCCTTCCAGGCTCCATGCCCGACTTCCCTGGAGCTCTGGATTACAGGAAATTCCTGAAGCCAGAGAAACTCCCTTTCCACAGAGCGGTCCTTACGGCCCATGAGGTCATTCCAGAGTCGCCACTCTCCCTCACACAGGATAACCTCGTCTTAGCGCAAGAGAGGCCTCGGGCCCAGCAGCGGCATATCTCCCTCTCGCAGCGCTGCCTGGCAAACTGGGAGGAGACTGCCAGGAGAGGTCTGGAAGTGGATCCAGTGGTGGATTCTTTCTTGGGTGGTCTGGTGTCCGCTCTTCAGGACCCAGACTATGAGCCCGTTTCTCTCCGTCACTCACCTGTCTCTCCCGCAATGGTTGCTTCCATACAATCCATGGCGGAAAGACCTCAAGTACTCGGCCAATGCCCTTCGCCAGACTGTACCTCAATTCAGTCCTATCAAGGCAAAATGCGGTACTCTTACCATCTTCGGTCACCCACTCTTCATCTGCCAGAGCTTCCTCGAGAGCTGTGCCACTTAGGTCTGGTTCCCTCTTTGGGACCCATGTGCAGGCCACTATCAAAAGTCAGGACGAAATCAGGAGGGACCTCGCCCTTCACTCCGGTCCCGCTTGCCCCTTCACTCCGGTCCCGCTTGCCCTGCTCCGGCGGCTCCCCCACCTTCCCAGGGGCCTCCACAGGAGACGTTTTGTGCCTCCTTCAGCCCCAAAGGGGCTAGGGCAAGCACCCACCACAGGCGATCCTGTGTGCAGTCTGTCCCGACACATAGACACTTTCAGATGGAATCCCCTAGGTCCATCTGTGATGCCTTGCTCCTGGACGACTGGGCAATGTCCATTGATCTCGGAGATGCGTATTCCCATCTCCTTATTCACCCAAGGGACAGGACGTACCTCCAATTCGTTTGGAGGAACCGATTCTTCCAGTTCAGGGCTATTCCCCAGGGTCGCTCGGGTCCAATCATCAGTGAGCAAATGGCACTCCCGGTCCCGGCTAGCCCAGGGAGTCCCTATCACACACCCCCCTCCTCAGCGGACTTGTTCACGGATGCGTCCTAATCCGGGTGGGGGGGCCCACGGGTGAGGGGGCGCACGTGGGCCCCCCCCCCCCCCCCCCCCCCACGGGTGAGGGGGCGCACGTGGGCCTGCTGACAGCAGCAGGTCAATGGTCACAACATCTCCTTTCCTGTCACATCAACATGCTGGAACTGGAGGCAGTTTTTTAAGCCCCCAGAGACTTTCTCCCCTTTCTTAAGGGAAAACATGTTCACATCGACATGGACAACACTACTGTGGCTTGTTACATCAACAAGCAAAGGGGCGCCCGCTCCCACTCCTTGTCGGAGAGCGGAACAGCTTCCACTCTGGTGTGTAGAACAATCCTTTCGGATCTCAGCGACGCATGTCCCGGGAAAGACGAACATACTTGCGGCCTCCGTCAGCAGCTCCCACAGGATTCTTCCCTCAGAACGGGCACTGGTCTGTGCAGTTCTGGAGCCAGTGTGGGCAGCGTGGTTCAAATCACAAGTGGACCTGTTTGCCACCAGATTCCACCGCCGCCTTCATCTGTATGTTCTTCCAGTCCCGGATCCTTCGGCTTGGCCCGTGGATGCTCCATCCATCCCACGGTCAGTCCTGTCAGGCTATGCCTTCCCTCCGTTCCCCTAACTGGGAAAGTTCTGCGGAAGGTGAGGGCAGACTCTGGCATGATGGTTCTCGTGGCGCCTCGATGGCCTGCCCAAACATGGTTTCCGGAACTGCTGCACCTGTTCCATGTGCCTTCAATAAAACGCACTGTGACAGGCCGGTCCTTGCTTTTACCAAGGTCATGCATGCTGCACAGCAATCCGGAGGCTCAAAACCTTCCTGCTTGCCTGCTGTGCAGGACTCAGTGTCTTCATTAGGCTTGTCCCCGGATGAAGGGACGCAGGGCAGCTATCTGCACCACCATCAGCCAGTCGGGTAGTCCTTCCTTCGTGGACGACCCTGTCCTGCGGGATATTGTCCGCGGGGCTTCCCTTCGGGAAGCCTGACCCCCCGCCGCACCCAGCCGGGGATCTCCTCGTCCTCTCCTCCTTGGGACTTCCGCCTTGCGAGCCCATCAGGGAGTGTTCTCCCAAGTTCCTCTCATTTCGGACGGCCTTTCTACTCCCTCTAGCGTCGGGGAGGCACTGTAGCGAAGTGCACGCTCTTAGCGGACTCCCCGGGGATGTTGCTTTCGAACCGGAGGGCTCAATGTCTCTCCGCCTACTTCCGGACTTCTTGGCCAAGAACCAGTCGCCAGGTTCTCCTACTCGGTCTATCTCCATTCATCCCCTGACGTCTATCCTTGCTCCGGCTGACGAAATCTTCTCGCCAGAAGCAGCACCACCTGTTTCTCTCTTACAACGAAAGTTATAAGAAGGCCATTAGCCGCGCATCCATCTCTCGATGGCTGGACAGTCATCAAGGACGCGTATGCAAGGCCGGGCTCCCTGAGGCCCCATGAGATCAGAGCATGGGCCTTGTCACTGGCGTTCACTCAATGCCAGCCTCAAGAGTGTCCTGGATGCCGCGCATTGGCATTCTCCAGGCACGTTCATTCCATCCTACCAGCGCGACGTCTACCGTCTGCCCGACGGTGGATCTAGGGGTATCGCTTCCACTGTGGTGGCTCAACACCCCATCTCTCCCGCACGCCCTGACTCGTCTCATTCCTCCAGGTAAGCCCTCCTTCCGGGTAGTGCTATTCTGCATCAGTGAACCACGGTACAGTATGTGTAATTAAAAGGAAATTTTCCTTCTAAAATTACGTTTAATCTAACATACTTACCGTGGCTCACGCAGAGTCCCTCCCGTCCTCCCCGCCTTCCTGGTTCCTTCCATTCACAGTCAGGGTCTTGGTTTCCTCGAAAAGAGGAAGAGCGCATGCGCGAGACATGGATACTCTCAGAGTTATGGTCCTTTCGGACTTTATTGTTTATGAGGCAGGAATGGCAAATCGCTGCCGCTTATTGCATCAGTGAGCCACGGTAAGTATGTTAGATTAAATGTAATTTTAGAAGGAAAATTTCCTGTTTACCACAGGGAAACATTAGACAAAGTACAGTGTTGCCACAGTGAAACATTACAGTGTTGCCACAGTAAAACATTACAGTGTTGCCACAGGGAAACATTACAGTGTTACCACAGTAAAACATTACAGTGTTGCCACAGGGAAACATTACAGTGTTACCACAGAGAAACATTACAGTGTTGCCACAGGGAAACATTACAGTGTTACCACAGTAAAACATTACAGTGTTGCCACAGGGAAACATTACAGTGTTACCACAGGGAAACATTACAGAGTTACCACAGGGAAACATTACAGTGTTACCACAGGGAAACATTACAGTGTTACCACGTGGAAACATTACACAAAGTACGGTGTTGCCACAGGGAAACATTACAGTTGTGCCACAGGGAAACATTACAGTATTACCACCGGGAAACATTTCAGTGTTGCCATAGGGAACATTACAGTGTTGCCACAGGGAAACGTTAGTGTTACCACCGGGAAACATTACAGTGTTGCCACCGGGAAACATTACAGTGTTTCCACAGGGAAACATTACAGTGTTGCCACAGGGAAACATTACAGTGTTGCCACAGGGAAACATTACAGTGTTGCCTCAGGGAAACATTACAGTGTTGCCACAGGGAACATTACAGTGTTGCCATAGGGAACATTACAGTGTTGCCACAGGGAAACATTACAGTTTTGCCACAGGGAAACATTACACAAACTACCAAACTATCAGCACCAAATGATACTGTATTTACAGGCCCCCAAATGATCCGGTTTTCAGGAAGCTCCAGTTTCAGTTTTAGTTTCTCAAGACGATGTCTCCGCGCTCGGAACGAATTCTATATGCACAAACGTCACAGGTGCCATGTGTATGGTGATCATGGCACAAGCCTTAAGCATGCCCATAAATCTATGAGCTGGGCAAGCCCTGAGGCCTTACCTAGCCTTATGTTTTACCTAGTCTATATTTTATGCTGGTATAGTACCAGCCTATCATTGGAATAATCATGGTTACATGTAAATGACATGTGTATCTGTGTATCTTATCTTCAAAAAAAGGAAAATACATATATAAAGTAAATAAACAATGAAAGGTCTGAATCACAACACAGCTAGTTACTTTATATAAACTTTTCTCTGACAGAACCCCCCCTCCCCCACCCCCAGTCAATGCACAAGGCTTCAGCTGACTATAATCTAAATGACGACAATATTTCATTAATCATACCCCCGCCAGTCTGTTGTTCACTTCCGAGGAAAGAAAAGAGGAAATAGGTATGTGAATGAGTAAGCAAGCAAGCAAGCAAGTAAAGTAAGTAAGTAAGTATGTACATAAGAAAGTTAAGTAAGTAAGTGAATAAGTTAGGTAAGTAAGTAAGTACGTAAGTAAGTAAATAAGTAAGTAAGTATATACGTAAATAGATGTTTCAAGCAATCTAGTATTATAGGTGACACATTCTGATTTTTTTTCGATCCTTCCCCAGAATCGCTTCGTATGTAAGCATTTCCAAAAAATAGGATCAATAGTTCCTTCTGTCTCCAAACAATTACTGAAAACATTGTTTACAAGTCTCGTTTCTCTGATTGTTAGTTTCGACGGTTCTATATACATTGCGTCTCTTTTCCATTTCAGATTAACTCTTTGTGTTTTATGGATTTTACTAAATACTTTTTCCCATGGAACATTTCTTCCAAATTTCTCTAACCACTTAGACAAAGGTTTTGAAATATGTTTTCCGTTGTTAATCATTGTATAACAGTGCTCCCTGTGTTGCATAGTAAATTGATTTCATTGCCATAGAAATATCACGTGTGCTTTGATTTGGTACCTTTGTCTTCTGTGCGTATGCCTTGATAGACCGCTTACATCCAGTATAGATGAGGAAATGTACATTCCTTTCGTATTTTCTGTTGTACTCATGTGTCAGGAACAAGATAATGATTTTTCCTGACACATCATGGGTGCAATGCAGTTGACTCCTTTTTGAACCTATCTACCATATTTCATAATGTCATTCTCAACAGTAATGTTTACATTGATCGAGAACTTCAGAGGTGATGTGTATGTAAGGGGGCTTTCTGTCATTGTCCGGCACTGTGAGCAGTACGATAGGCTGGAAAGGACACAGCTCTGTTATGGTCTCAGCTTGGTGTTGGTACTGTGCTGGGAGGGTGGTGATGGTGGTGGTAGTGGTGATGGTGGTGGTGTTGGTACTATGCTGGGAAGGTGTTGGTGGTAGTGGTGGTGGTGTTGGTACTGTACTGGGAGGTGGTGTTGGTGGTAGTGGTGGTGTTGGTACTGTGCTGGGAGGGTGGTGTTGGTGGTAGTGTTCTATGGTGGTGTTGGTACTGTGCTGGAGGGTGGTATGGTGTTGGTACTGTGCTGGGAGGGTGGTGGTGGTAGTGGTACTGTAGTGGTGTTGATGTTGGTACTGTGCTGGGAGGGTGGGTGGTAGTGGTACTGTAGTGGTGTTGATGTTGGTACTGTGCTGGGAGGGTGGTGGTAGTGGTACTGAGTGGTGTGATGTTGGTACTGTGCTGGGAGGTGGTGGTGGTAGTGGTACTGTAGTGGTGTTGATGTTGGTACTGTGCGGAGGGTGGTGGTAGTGGTACTGCAGTGGTGTTGGTACTGTAGCTGGGAGGGTGGTTGGTGGTAGTGGTACTGAGTGGTGTGTGTGTACTGTGCTGGGAGGGTGGTGTGGTAGTGGTACTGAGTGGTGTTGGTACTGTGCTGGGAGGGTGTTTGGTGGTAGTGGATACTGTGTTGGTGTTGGTACTGTGCTGGGAGGGTGGTGTTAGGTGGTACTGAGTGGTGTTGGTGTTGGTGTTGGTACTGTGATTGGGAGGGTGGTGATGGTGGTAGTGGTACTGTGTTGGTGTGTTGGTACTGTGCTGGAGGGTGGTGGTGGTAGTGGTACTGCAGTGGTGTTGGTACTGTGCTGGGAGGGTGGTGGGTTAGTGGTACTGTAGTGGTGTTGTTGTTGGTACGTGTGCTGGGAGGGTGTTGGTGTTGGTACTGTGCTGGGGTGGTGTGTGGTGGTATGAGTGGTGTTGGTACTGTGCTGGGAGGCTGGTGTGGTGTGGTACTAGTGTGTTGGGAGGTGGTGGGGGTGGTGTTGGTACTGTGCTGGGAGGGTGTTGGTTAGTGTGTGGATGTGTGGTGTGGTAGTGTGGAGTGGTGTTGGTACTGTGCTGGGAGGGTGGTGGTGTGGTGTGTGCGGGTACTTGCTGGGAGGTTGGTGGTGGTGGGGGGTAACCACCACACATTGTTCAGCATTTTGAAGGTGTTTCTGGCCTTGCTGAGACTGTTCTTGATTTATGTATAATATCTGTACAGTTGGAAAATACAGTTTATTTTTCTATTCATCTTCAATTTTTCATTGAACGAGAATCCCCTCCTTACCCATTAGTTGTGGCACCAAGAAGTTGTCTTTGTAAAATTATAGAGAAACTCTACGTAAGATTCCTGCGTTCAAACAGCAAGGGAAAATGTGTGGAACTTGTTCTACGTCCAGGAAGAACACATCGCCACGCCGCAATGCCACACATTTTCTGAACACTTGATTTAGACCAAAAAGATGTTGTTTTGACATACTGTAAGTACATACAAGTACAATGGTAAGGTGTGTTTTTACAGTGTTTTCAGGCTGGAATGCAAATATAGTTGCATGGTTTTCAGAGTGTGTCATCTGGCTGGGCAGCTGGTGAAGTCTTTGCAGAGTCGACAGCCAGAACTGGGCATCACAAACCAAGACATCCGGTGTGTCGAGATTGCTGGGCTGTGCCATGACCTGGGTCATGGGCCCTTCTCCCATATGTTTGACAAACAATTTATCCCTTCTGTCGATCCTAAGTCAGGATGGAAGGTGAGGCAGCACTGGGTGTGGAGCGCTAGAACAACGCATGTTTGGTATTGTGGCATAGAAGAACCAGGTTTATTGGGGATAATGAATCACAAGAAGCAGTATAACCAAACATAATGGAAATTCAGTATAACAATCAAACATGTGAGCAATGGTAACGTGCAAGAACCTAAAATACCCGGCAACTATGAAGTATTAGCATCTAACATACACGTTGGGAATGATAATGTGCAAGAATTGAAATGATGAAACGAAATCTACTGGTGTAGCGAAATAGTCTTGTTGGAAAACAGTGATTCGTCTTTACTCACCTTTTTTTGATTTGTGTGTACCAAGCATATGTCACGGGGAGGTTTTGTTTGTTTGCAGTTGTTTGTGGCAACCCCTGATTGCAGTCCTAAATACCAAAACACTTTACACGAGCAACTTTATTTAATGTTTTTCTGTTCTTTCTACCCTGTCATCGAGTCAGGTCAGAGCCGACTTCAGTCCTCCCAGCTGTGAATTGGCCTGACCCTGTTCAGGATATGACAAGGCAGAGCTTTGGTAGAGAGGAGATGGGCACCATACTTAGACATTGTAGCACCTAAACAAGTTGGGGTTTTTAATCCCTCGTTGTCCTGATGTCCTTAAGGCTATGGGACAAAATTTCTTTCTTTTTTTTTTGTTTTGTTTGTTTTAACATGCCTCTCAATCTTTTTAAAAAAATTTTTTCATTAACTCTGTTTTATTACAAACACAGCACGAGCATGCATCCCTTGAAATGTTCGATCACATGGTGGAGAAGAATGATGGCCTCGAGAAAAAGTTTGACAAGTACTGGATCAACGAGCGTCGCAGGACTTTTATCAAGGAGCTGATTATTGGTTTCGATCCTGACAAAAAGGAAGGAGATGAGGTAGTAGAATAAGATTTAAGAAATATGATATTCAGCTCTTAAGCTTCCTTATCCTGTCTATCAGATTCCCGGCAGTTTCCTTGCAGGAAGCCGGTGGATGAGATGTGGAAGTGAATGGGTTGTCACGAGTGAAAACTCATTTTTTTAGACAGACCTTTTGAGCTTCTTGTGTGTGTGTGTGTGTGTGTGTCTTTGTGTGTGTCGTGTGTGTGTGTGTGAGTGTGTGTGTGTACACTTAAATACTGGGAACAGTGTGTGTTCAATGTAGGGAAGGGAGTCTTGATATGCTATTACGTCCGTTACTTGTATGGTCATTTGAATCTACTGTAAATCTTTGTGTATGCTAAGTCAGCTGGTATGCTGCGTGTACTATTAACTTCTCTGTATTGTGTATCTATCATGTAGGCCCCAATATGTACGTGAACATCTGCAGTGTAAATGTGCTTTTGGTATGTCTGTTCTTTATGTGCATACCTGTTATCTGTAAGGTGCTATGGCGCTGTAGAAACCACAACACACACACACACACACACACATATATATATATATATGTATAGTCAGTTGTCATTAGCAGTTCATTTCTTTCAACGCCGGGGGCATCTCCTTAGATTATGCGCACGAATGCATTGATATGTTTATTTAATTTTCTTTTCCATTTTTCTTGTTGAAGTTTTGTGAATGATTTGAACTGGTTATAGCTCTGATATGGCTCTACGCAGTCGGCTGGGCTTTAGCAGCAATAACAACAATAACACAACAAGTTCATTTCTTTGTCAGTAAGTTTTATGCTTTGCTTTCATGTACTTTCCCCACCCGCCTGTGGTGGGAAGTGTTTCGGGGAGTTAAGGCTTGTAAGGCTAGACCAGACTCCTGCCATAGAGTATCGTGGCGGATGTGGACTATGTCTGCCATTCTGTCTATCCAGCACAGGATGTGGACTATGTCTGCCACTCTGTCTATCCAGCACAGGATGTGGACTATGTCTGCCACTCTGTCTATCTAGCACAGGATGTGGACTATGTCTGCCACTCTGTCTATCTAGCACAGGATGTGGACTATGTCTGCCACTCTGTCTATCTAGCACAGGATGTGGACTATGTCTGCCACTCTGTCTATCTAGCACAGGATGTGGACTATGTCTGCCACTCTGTCTATCTAGCACAGGATATGGACTATGTCTGCCACTCTATCTAGCACAGGATGTGGACTATGTCTGCCACTCTGTCTATCCAGCACAGGATGTGGACTATGTCTGCCATTCTGTCTATCTAGCACAGGATGTGGACTATGTCTGCCACTCTGTCTATCCAGCACAGGATGTGGACTATGTCTGCCACTCTGTCTATCCAGCACAGGATGTGGACTATGTCTGCCACTCTGTCAATCTAGCACAGGATGTGGACTATGTCTGCCACTCTGTCTATCCAGCACAGAATGTGGACTATGTCTGCCACTCTGTCTATCCAGCACAGGATGTGGACTATGTCTGCCACTCTATCTAGCACAGGATGTGGACTATGTCTGCCATTCTGTCTATCCAGCACAGGATGTGGACTATGTCTGCCACTCTATCTAGCACAGGATGTGGACTATGTCTGCCACTCTGTCTATCCAGCACAGGATGTGGACTATGTCTGCCACTGTCTATCCAGCACAGAATGTGGACTATGTCTGCCACTCTGTCTGTCTAGCACAGGATGTGGACTATGTCTGCCACTCTATCCAGCACAGGATGTGGACTATGTCTGCCACTCTGTCTATCCAGCACAGGATGTGGACTATGTCTGCCACTCTATCTAGCACAGGATGTGGACTATGTTTGCCACTCTGTCTATCCAGCACAGGATGTGGACTATGTCTGCCACTCTGTCTATCCAGCACAGGATGTGGACTATGTCTGCCACTCTGTCTATCCAGCACAGCTATGGTCCTCTGGCCCTGAAGCCCCAGCGTCTGATGCTTTTCGTTGGCTGGAAGGACTGGCTGGTTGGCTGGCATCCTGGTCAGGTGACCAGACCATTTAATCGGCTGTTGTGTGGTACAATGGTTGTTGTGGGTTCGCATCCCGTGGTGCGCTACATTAAAACTGGCCTTTTCACTGTCCCATCTTAACATCATTGTTGTTGTGGTGGTGTCAGTGTAGGATTAGATAAGTCCCCCTTCCCCCACTTCCTGCGATGGTTATCCCCGTCGGCCATATCCCCTGAGGTGGGTGTCGATGTAAAAACTGAACCAAATCAATCAATATTATGGTTGATAGTTATTGTTACAACCATCTTGTTTCCTGGTCTCTTCGTTTTTAAGTATGTCTGCTCTGGTCTTGTGTGCTGATGTGGAGAGTCGTCATGTCTCGTAAGTTGTGATATTTCTATCAAGAGTTTTGTCCAATTCTGGCACTCACAAGTCACAGTAGATGACAAAGATTTTGCTAAAAAGCCTGGCTTTTGTTTCTATCAATTAACATCAGGAAGAGAGTTCTTGAATGTTATGTAGAACCAATAATGTTACACGGATGTGAGGCGTGGACAGTCAACACGCAAAGCCAGAAAGGTTTCTAAGAATATTGAGAATTCCATGGACAGCAAAGAGAAAAAACGAAACAATCTTGATGGAGGCAGACACAAGATCATTGATAATGAAGATTATGAAAAGACAAGCAACACTTATGGGCCATTTTATGAGGAAAGGGGAATTAGAGCACCTTGTCACAATATGAAAGCTGGAGAGAGAAAGAACACCAGTTAGACCCAGGGAGAAAATATTGGACGGACTTGCAGGGTGGCTGAGGACAGAGAGGTTGGAAGATGCGCTTACGGCAACTAGGGATAGATGCCTATGGAGGGCGATGATCGCCAACGCCATGTGGCAGGGCACGTGGTGATGATGTTGAGGGATGCTTGGATGTTTTAGAAGAGGCGAAAGTTGATAGTCAGGGCATTCGCTTAGTGGACTCCGGTTTGAGTTTCTCTGTCCATTTTTGGGTATTTGGTAAAGGAGCTTCCCAAGGCCTACGTTGTAAACTTGGGTGAAGTTGTTAGCCCTTGGTACTGACAAAGTGGCCGTCAAGCGTTCATTCTTTTCACATAGTTTGTGCCTTGTAGGAGCTGAGTTCTTTGCCATAGTTTTCACATGTGTTCCTTGACATGTTTCTATGCTTTTTGCAGCTACCTGTGTATTGTCCTAGTTCATATATATATATGAACGTGTGTGTGTCCGGGGAAATGTACATGCACATACGGTCAAATGAATGGAAAAATATGAATATGACTTGAGAAGTAAGATAGATGTAAATGGTGTGTCTTGTGTAAAATAGCCATCGGGCCTAGGAAAAGGAGGAAAAACAACATCATACTTCTACAGCAAATGGACTGAGGGGGAGACTAGAGTACCTGGAGAAACCCTTAGTCAGACATGACCAGGTCTGTCTTACAGACAAGGAATAGAAACAGATACAAAATATGAAAACTTGTGTTCTGCTATAAAACTAGGCCTCTCAGAAGCAGGGAGGGAGGGGTGAGCAATCAAAGAAAAATGATAATTTAATTAAGACAAGTAATTCATTGTTGGATTGAAAGTATACCAGTTAATAGCATTGATATAAATCGTGCATGGGCACACACACGCACACGTGCGCCTTAAAAATGTATGCAAAAGTTCATCTAAAACTGTACAAATCATGAATAAATGTGCAGGGATAAATGGATCACTGACAAGACACAGGAACACACAGACAGACACAAACACATACCTATTAAAACACACACACAAACACACACACACACAACACAACACAACACAACACACACACAACACAACACAACACAACACAACACACACACACACACACACACACACACACACACACACACACACACACACACACACACACACACACACACACACACACACACACACACACACACACACACACACACACTCTATATGCTCTGAAGCACTCGTGTGCATGTAAATAAATTCAAACTTGCTGATAGAGGCTGATAAAAAGAATAGATAGGTAAATTAAATCATTCGTTCATTTAACCCCTTAACTGCTCAGTATAATAGCACTTTCGAATAACTGCTTGCCAGGGTAAAATTTAGCTTTTTAGGGTAGGTTCAATAAAATGGTTACTGCTTATTTATTTCTTGACAGATCTCTCAGATTTTTTGCATGTTTTGTTGTTATGCATTGGTCTACAATGTCCTGTCAAAATAACTTGATTATGTTGATAATTAGTATAGCAGAAACTGACATAACTACAAAAAATTACCAAAAAATAACAGCTTTCGAGTATACACAAATACACTGTGCCACACAAAATGAGTCAGAACATTGGAAAAGTGGTTTTACTATTTATTCAACATCAGCACTAACACATGACAGTCATATAAATCCCAAGGAATGTTGCTCTTGATCATAATCTGCTCATAATTGGGAGTACTATTTTTTAGGAAAAAAGGGGCATAATCATGCTTTTTGCAGTATGTTCACTAACATGTACATTACTCATCCACTTATTGAGTTATTTGTTAGATTTTTTGTGGACTTCTTCCTTATACCCTTGTTTACAATTTCACATCATTCTAATTTGATTTTGTTGGTAATGATGATGGTTCACACTAATAACATGTGATAAATCAGTTTTTGTTTTGTTTTCAATTTGAGAGTTTTAGAACAATTCAGCACATAAAAGCCCACTGAACAAAGCAAAATACCTTTTGGTGTTTGCTCAGCAATATTACAAACACCTGGGATTCAAACTGATGTCAATAAATGTCCCTCTGTGTAACAATCTGTATGTTACTGGGGGTACCCCAATTCTACTGGAAAGGGGCATAATTTTACTATTTGGGGTAGGTTCAGTACCGCAATCACTGCTTATTCATTTGTTGACATATGACTTAGATTTTATGGCTTCTCTTTCATTTTACCCCAAGTTATAATGCTATATAACAATAGTGTAATTTTGTTAGCCATTGGGAAGATGGCCAGGGATATAACGGATGGTGGTTTTACAGAAAATAAAAGTTTCTAAAAACATACACATGTTACAACACATAAAACCTGTAAAACACTGACAAAAACTTCTGTTAGTGTTTACTCAACATCACTGTAAGTACACAGTATGGTCCAAATTGTTATAGTATAATATTATACATATTGGTAAATGTTCAAAATGACAACTATGGGAAAAAAAAGTCTGAAGAAAAAAATAAACAATTGTCTGTTCAAAAAGAAAGACCCTCCCCCCACATACACACACACTTGGTATCCATTTGTTATCACATAAAACACTGTGGGAACTGTGTTAGTGTTTCTGAACATATTGTACTCACATTACTGCCATACTGTTCTATAGGAATCCAGCACTTGCGCTTGGACATAATCCTCAGGTTGTCTACATTCGTTACTTCATAACTTTGGGGGATGGTGTTCATTTTTTTGTCTGTCCAAATTGTGGTTCAAAGAAACACACAAGGGGATTCATTCTATACTCCACTTGGTCTTCTTTCACTGATGGCACTCAGTCTTGTCACAGCGTTCACAAAACGGTGAACACACACACAGGTGAGGAAAAAAAAATGCACTGTAGAATGGAAAACTAAGAACACAAAAACAAAAGCACAAAAAAGCAGAAGAAAATGAAATATATATAACTGAGGGGAAAAAAAAAACTAACACAGAACACCCTACTGCCAATACACAAACTTGGTGTGGTAGTCCTTGAAACATTGGCCTAAGCACAATCCAGGCTTGGATGGGCAGGAGGGGCAGTAGTAGCGGGATTCCTTCCGCACTTTTATTTTCTTCGTGCAGACCCGACACGGCTTGGTGGGGTTAGACTTGTTTGGTGTCGGTGGCAGTGGAAATAAAAAGTGGTGTGCACCCACCCTCACCTCGTCATCTGTTTTTCCCTCTTCCACAGCTGGCACCTGATCTGGCCAAATCCAAGAGGTGATGACACTCTCCAAAAAACTTAGGAAAGTGTTACAGGAGTCATCACCTCTTGACTTTTGCAAGATGAATGCATTGCAGGCTGCAACCTGCAGAAAATGGAAAAACAGTTTTTTTGTCCATTTCATCGACTTACGTGAGCAGTCATATGGGTGAAGCAGCTGATCTTGTTTGTCAACTCCACCCATATTCCTGTTGTAATTCGATGAAACAGACGGACGCATGTTGACACCCCGTCGTCCCCGGTGTGGAATGGGTGCCTCAGTGTGGCCATGCACAGAGGACAGCAGGTGCACCACTTTTGTGCTGTGGTACTTTGTGGCGACGATCTTGTTGTCACCACAAAGAGCAGCTGATGATCCGGGGTCCAGCTTCACTCCACGTAGCTCCTCTGGAATACCCCGGTTCTCCCGGACGGTGCCGCAGGCCAAGGTGTTCCTTTCCAGGAGGTAGAGGTACAGCCGCAGACTACTGTACCAGTTGTCCGTGTAGACATGGTAGCCCTTTTCCAGGAGAGGGGCTACCAAGTACAGCACCATCTTCTCGCTGGCCGAGAGAGTTGGGTTGTCTGCATTTACGGACTCTAGGACAGGCTGCACCTCATTGACGGGGTCCTCCTTTCCAGCATACACCTTGAAGCGGTAGCAGTAGCCACCACTTCCCTTGACACCGCCGTCAGACTCACAGCACAGGTATATTTTGATGCCAAACCGGGCACGTTTCAACGGTATGTATTGACGAAATATCAGTCTACCCTTCCAAAGAAGTAGACTTTCATCAACACATACCGCTTGCCGGGGCTCATACACCTCCTGGAACCTCTCATGCAGATGATCCAGAATAGGACGGATCTTGTAGAGCCGGTCGTACGCTGGATCACCTGGCACTGGCATGGCTGCATTGTTGTTGAAGTGCAGAAACTGAAGAAGAATCTGAAATACAGAGTAAACTTTCAAGATAAGTAAGCAGACCCACAACTGGGCACACACACACACACACACACACACACACACACACACACACACACACACACACACACACACACAGCCTACACACACACACACACACACACATACACACACACACACACACAGCCTACACACACACAGCCTACACACACACCCACTACACAAGCACACACTGACAGTATCACACACACTTGAATATATAAAAACACCACACTGGTATAAAAAAGTGCTTTTGTCTTTTACAAAATGAATAAACTTGCATGGAAAACTTACACACAGAAAATAAATAATGCTTATGCACACACGCGCGCGCGCCACACACACACACACACACACACAGACACACACACACACACACACACACACACACACACACACACACACACACACACACACACACACATACACACACACACACATTCACACAAGCACACACTGACAGTATCACACACACATGAATATAAAAACACCACACTGGTGTACCAAAAAAGTGCTTTTGTGTTTTACAAAATCAGCAAACTTGTATGGAAAACTTGCAAACAGAAATAAATAATGCGTATGTACACATGTGCACTCACACACACACACACGCACATGCACACACACACACACACACACACACACGCACACACACACACAGCCTACACATACACACACACACACACACACACACACACACATTTACACAAGCACACACTGACAGTATCACACACACTTGAATATATAAAACCACACACACACACACACACACACACACACACACACACACACACACACACACACACACACACACACACAAAATGAATAGTGGAGGGATGAAGAATCAAGTAGTGAAAAAAAGAAAAGAAAAAAAAATAGAGCTACTTGCCTGGAACCGGTTTCTTGTCATGATGGAGCTGAAGACTGGAATTCTGTACAGCACCTTCTTAGACCAGTACAGTTCAATTGAAGGTAGCCGCACAATGCCCATCAGCAGAACCAGGCCCAGAAACTTCCTCATTTCTGCACAGTCGACTTTCTCCCACTTGTTGGCCCTGGAAAACTGTGGAAGATTGGGGTGTGCCTCGAGAAACTGGTCAGCATACAGGTTTGTCTGAATGACGAGATGGTTGACTAGGTCAGAAAAAAATAATTCCAAATAGTCAACCGGCCTAAAATTAGCACAGCTGACCTTCAACCCCGGATTTCCAGTGAAAACTACACCAGGGTTGGGGTGCTGTGCATCAGCTTCTCGCCATTCTCTCACTAGCTGTTGCTGACCACGCCTCACGCCACGCCCCCTGCCGCTTCCACGGGGCCCTCGCCGTCGTCCAGACCCCCTACCACGTCCACGACCCCGTCCCCTCCTGACAGGAGGGGGTGCAGTGCTTGTTGATGGTAGAGGATCCCCCATTTCCTCTTCTTCACCCTCGCTAGCACTGGTTTCCCCACTGCTTTCACTGGGAGCGAACGAAGGATCCACGTCATCACCAGCACCTATCTCCGATAAAAGTGGATGGTGCTGGTTCCCATCCGTCTCCTCCTCATCACTGATGTCAGGATCCGATCCTCCCATGTCTTCTTCTCCACTGTCTTGATCGTTGAATATCTCGTCCAACACATCAAGCGCAGTGTACCGCTTGAAAACAGGTCGAGCCGACGACGTACTAGGTCTCGCTGCCATCTTGAATTCGCTAATCACTGTAACCTCTCAACTCGCGATTTGCATATCCTGTGGTCAGTTACTGGTGACGTGAAGGATATGGGGCTCTTCGCTGATATCAGCAACAGAGTTGGAAACATTTTGCGCAGTCATTTCTTGTGTAGATTTGCTCGCTTTCCGTGACGAGTTTACTACGAGTGGCACTCGTATACGGGCGTGGTGAATTTCGATTTTACTACGAGCGTTACTCGTACCAAGCAGAGAAGAGGTTAAAAATCAATTGAAAAGTAGAATATGTGTACACAACCCAAATGTATTTCTCCTGTTCATGAAGTGTTGTCTTTTCTCTACGTTTTGTGTTTTGCTGCTCTCTGTCATGTTTTACACATGCTTGGCATAGGCCAATTGTCTTGTGTACGCGTTCTCATATATTTTCCTGTATTTCATGTACTGTCGAACATGCTAGTGAAGCAAAAACTTAAGCCTTTGACTCCTTCATCGTACCCACCAGCTTCCTGCAGGTAGCTGGTGGATAGGGTGAGGAAGTCAAAGGGTTAAGTTTTTGCAGTTGGTGGATAGGGTACGGGAGTCAGAGGGTTAATTATGTGGCAGGAGAGGAAGTGATGGTCTGTCGTTGGCTGTTTTAAAGTGAGATTGGGACTCCATGTCTTTTCTGTCTATGGTATTGTTACTTGTAGAGGAGCTACAGGCCCTTTACACGGATGTCGTTGATTGACTGGTCGGGCTGGTGCAAATGATTTGAAATTGTGTCGTCTTTTTGATGTGGGATATTGGCCAGAAGTTAAGACCCTGGCTATGGCTTGCTTGTTCCACGTTTGATGTGGGATATTGGCCAGAAGTTAATTAAGACCATGGGTATGGCTTGCTTGTTCCACGTTTGATGTGGGATATTGGCCAGAAGTTAAGACCATGGCTATGGCTTGCTTGTTCCACGTTTGATGTGGGATATTGGCCAGAAGTTAATTAAGACCCTGGCTATGGCTTGCTTGTTCCATGTTTGATGTGGGATATTGGCCAGAAGTTAAGACCCTGGCTATGGCTTGCTTGTTCCACGTTTGATGTGGGATATCGGCCAGAAGTTAAGACCCTGGCTATGGCTTGCTTGTTCCACGTTTGATGTGGGATATTGGCCAGAAGTTAAGACCCTGGCTATGGCTTGCTTGTTCCATGTTTGATGTGGGACACACTTTTCATAGAACATTTGACTGATATCGCGTACACTTGGCTGATACCTCATTTACTTGGCTGATACCTCATACACTTGGCTGATAATTCATACACTTGGTTATTTATCTCATACACTTGGCTGATATCTCATATACTGGGCTGATATCTCATACACTTGGCTATTTATCTCATACACTTGGCTATTTATCTCATACACTTGGCTGATATCTCATACACTTGGCTATTTATCTCATACACTTGGCTGATATCTCATACACTTGGCTATTTATCTCATACACTTGGCTGATACCTCATTCACTTGGCTGATATCTCATACACTTGGCTGATATCTCATACACTTGGCTGATATCTCATACACTTGGCTATTTATCTCATACACTTGGCTGATACCTCATTCACTTGGCTGATATCTCATACACTTGGCTGATATCTCATACACTTGGCTGATATCTCATTCACTTGGCTGATATCTCATACACTTGGCTGATATCTCATACACTTGGCTGATATCTCATACACTTGACTGATATCTCATACACTTGACTGATATCTCATACACTTGGCTGATATCTCATACACTTGGCTGATATCTCATACACTTGGCTGATATCTCATACACTTGGCTGATATCTCATACACTTGGCTGATATCTCATACACTTGGCTGATAATTCATACACTTGGCTGATATCTCATACACTTGGCTGATAATTCATACACTTGGCTGATAATTCATACACTTGGCTATTTATCTCATACACTTGGCTGATATCTCATACACTTGGCTGATATCTCATACACTTGGCTATTTATCTCATTCACTTGGCTGATATCTCATACACTTGGCTGATATGTCATACACTTGGCTGATATCTCATACACTTGGCTATTTATCTCATACACTCGGCTGTAATTTAAAAAAAAAACCGCATACGTACCTTGGTACTCATAGAACTGTCCACATACAAAACTTTGAAACTGAGGTTTGCGCAATGGAAACTGAAAGAAGGGGAGGGAGGGGATGGTAGGAGAGAGACAAAGAGAGACAAAGAGAGTCTAGGACATGAAATTATATGTACCCTGCAAGTGTGTCTTTGCTTGCATGAATGCGTGCGTTAGTGTACGTGTGCATGTGTATGTATGTGTGTTGTGTGAGTGTGTGTCAGCATTTTCACTCGACTATCCTCCTTATCATGTGTACATGTAGCATTCTGTTTAATCGAAGACTCTTAATGACCACATTTGTTTTACAGGAGTTGTTTTATGGACCAAAGTCACAGAATCCAGACAAGGCCTTTCTGTATGAGGTACGATTTTTTCTTTTTTTCTTTGTCATTGAATAGAACACTATATCATGTACTACACGATACTCTTGATTATGTATTCTCTAAAATGAAAAGTTTGGTCTCGCTGAGGTTTTTACGTCTTGTGGCGGACTAAGATGTTGTCTTTGGTTTGTCACGCCACATTGACATGATAAGACATGATAAGATAAACACATGTCATGCCACGTTGACAAGATAAGGCATGATAAGATAAACACATGCCATGCCACATTGACAAGATAAGACATGATAAACACATTGACAAGATAAGACATGATAAGATAAATAATGTTATGCCACATTGACAAGATAGACATGATAAGATAAATAATGTTATGCCACATTGACAAGATAAGACATGATAAGATAAATAATGTTATGCCACATTGACAAGATAAGACATGATAAGATAAATAATGTTATGCCACATTGACAAGATAAGACATGATAAGATAAGCGCATGCCATGCCACACTGACAGGATAAGACATAAGATAAACACATGCCATGCCACATTGACAAGATAAGACATGATAAGATAAATAATGTTATGCCACATTGACAAGATAAGACAAACATGTCATGCCACATTGACAAGATAAGACATGATAAGATAAACATGCCATGGCACATTGACAAGACAAGACATAAGATAAACATGTCATGTCACATTGACAAAATAAGATAAGATTACACGTCATGCCACATTGACAAGATAAAAGATAAGATAAACACATGCCATGCCACATTCAAAAGATACGACATGATAAGATAAACACATGCCATGCCACATTCAAAAGATACGACATGATAAGATAAACACATGCCGGGGCACATTGACAAGATAAGACATAGATAAATATGTCATGCCACATTGACAGATCAAGATATGACATAAGATAAACACATGCCATACCACTTTGACAAGATAAAACATGATGAGATAAACACAGATGCCCACATTGTCAAGATAAGACATGACAAAATAAACATATACCATGCCACATTGACAAGATAAAACATGGTAAGATAAACACATGCCATGCCACGTCGACAAGGTAAGACATTATAAACACGCCATGCCATATTGATAATAAGATAAGCACATGCCATGCCACATTGCTAAGATAAGATGTGAAAAGATAAACTAATGTCACGCCAAATTGACAAGATAAGAATGACAAGATAAACACAAGTCATGCCACATTCAGAAGACATGACAAGATAAACATGTGTCATGCCACATTGATAACAGATAAGATAAGACATAATATGATAAACACACATCATGCCACATTGATAAGATACGATGAGAAAAACTAATGTCATGCCACATTGACAAGATAAGACATGATAAGATAAACACGTGTCATGCCACATTGACAAGATAAGACATGATAAGATAAACACGTGTCATGCCACTGACAAGATAAGACATGACAAGATAAACGTGTCATGCCACATTGAAAAGATAAGACATGACAAGATAAACGTGTCATGCCACATTGAAAAGATAAGACATGACAAGATAAATGTCATGCCACATTGATATGATAAGATAAACGTGTCATGCCACATTGACAAGATAAGACATGACAAGATAAACGTGTCATGCCACATTGAAAAGATAAGACACGACAAGATAAACGTGTCATGCCACATTGACAAGATAAAGACGTGTCATGCCACATTGACAAGATAAGACATGACAAGATAAGACATGACAAGATAAGACATGACAAGATAAATGTGTCATGCCACATTGACAAGATAAGACATGACAAGATAAACATGCCATGCCGCATTGACAAGATAAGACGTAGTAAGAAAACATGTCACGCCACATTGACAAGATAAGACATAATAAGATAAACATGTCACGCCACATTGACAAGATAAGACATAATAAGATAAACGTGTCATGCCACATTGACAAGATAAGACATGATAAGATAAACACATGTCATGCCACATTCACAAGATAAGACATGATAAGATAAACTTGCCATGCCGCATTGACAAGATAAGACATGAATAAGATAAACATGTCACGCCACATTGACAAGATAAGACATAAGATAAACACATGCCATGCCACATTGACAAGATAAGACATGATAAGATAAACATGCCACATTGACAAGATAAGACATGATAAGATAAACATGTCATGTCACATTGACAAAATAAGATAAGATTACACGTCATGCCACATTGACAAGATAAAAGAAGATAAACACATGCCATGCCACATTCAAAAGATGCGACATGATAAGATAAACATGTCATGCCACATTGACAAGATAAGACATGACAAGATAAACACACGTCATGCCACATTGACAAGATAAGACATGATAAGTAAACACATGCCATGCCACATTGACAAGATAAGACATGACAAGATAAACACACGTCATGCCACATTGACAAGATAAGACATGACAAGATAAACACATGTCATGCCACATTGACAAGATAAGACATGACAAGATAAACACACGTCATGCCACATTGACAAGATAAGACATGACAAGATAAAACACGTCATGCCAATTGACAAGATAAGGGCATGACAAGATAAACACGTCATGCCACATTGACAAGATAAGACATGACAAGATAAACGTGTCATGCCACATTGACAAGATAAGACATGACAAGATAAACGTGTCATGCCACATTGACAAGATAAGACATGACAAGATAAACGTGTCATGCTACATTGACAAGATAAGACATGACAAGATAAACGTGTCATGCCACATTGACAAGATAAGTATATAAGATAAACACACGTCATGCCACATTGACAAGATAAGACATGACAAGATAAACGTGTCATGCCACATTGACAAGATAAGACATGACAAGATAAACACATGCCATGCCACATTGACAAGATAAGACATGACAAGATAAACATGCCATGCCACATTGACAAGATAAGACATGACAAGATAAACACACGACATGCCACATTGACAAGTTAAGACATGACAAGATAAACACATGCCATGCCACATTGACAAGATAAGACATGACAAGATAAACATGCCATGCCACATTGACATGATAAGACATGACAAGATAAACACACGACATGCCACATTGACAAGTTAAGACATGACAAGATAAACATGTCATGCCACATTGACAAGATAGACATGACAAGATAAACGTGTCATACAACATTGACAAGATAAGACATGACAAGTTAAACGTGTCATACAACATTGACAAGATAAGACATGACAAGATAAACGTGTCATACAACATTGACAAGATAAGACATGACAAGATAAACGTGTCATACAACATTGACAAGATAAGACATGACAAGATAAACATGTCATACAACATTGACAAGATAAGACATTACAAGATAAACACATGCCATGCCACATTGACAAGATGAAACATGACAAGATAAACACACGTCATGCCACATTGACAAGATAAGACATGACAAGATAAATGTGTCATGCCACATTGACAAGATAAACGTGTCATGCAACATTGACAAGATATGACATGATCAGATAAACATGCCATGCCACATTGACAAGATAAAAGATGATAAGATAAGCATGTGCCATGCCACGTTGACAAGATAAGACATGATAAGATAAACACATGCCATGGCACATTGACAAGATGAAACATGATAACGATAAACATGTCATGCCACATTAACAAGATAAGACTCGACCAGATAAACACATGTCATGACATGTTGACAATATAACATGATGAGATAAATATGTCATGCCACATTGACAAGACATGATAAAGATGTCATGCCACATTGACAAGATAAGACATAAACATGTCTTGCCACATTGACAAGATAAGACATGATAAGATAAAACATGTCATGCCACATTGACAAGATAAGACATAAGATAAACATGTCATGCCACATTGACAAGATAAGACATGATAAGATAAACACATGTCATGCCACATTGACAAGATAAGACATGATAAGATAAACACATGCCATGCCACATTGACAAGATAAGACATGATAAGATAAATAATGTTATGCCACATTGACAAGATAAGATGATAAGATAAGCATGTCATGCCACATTGACAAGATAAGACATGATAAGATAAACACATGTCATGCCACATTGACAAGATAAGACATAAGATAAACACATGTCATACCACATTGACAAGATAAGACATGATAAGATAAACATGTCATACCACATTGACAAGATAAGACATAAACATGTCATACCACATTGATAAGATAAGACATGATAAGATAAAAGCAAATCTGTTTTGTGTCTAATATTTTCTTTTGCAAAAGTCCAAACAAGAAAGAAATTGAAATTGCATGCTCCTTGAAAAAGTATTGCTATTTTCATCAGCAATTGGTCGTTTCAGAATAACTGTTAAAACTTTTTTGGAAAAAGAATCAACACAATCCTTTGCTTTGCAGTAAACAAGAAACCGCTGAGTGTATTTGTTACATTAAAAAAACAAACAAACAAACAAACAAAAAATCAATGTGAAAGTGCGAATGGCGATAAGAGAAGTGTGACGTCAAAATGTGTCTGTCGATTCAGCTACTCTCCGCTGTTTGCTCTTGAAGATTGGTTTGTGATTCACTCGATAATGAATCAAGAATATTTGTTCTGTTTATGCTAACACTGAAAATATATGTTTAAGTTTGATTTCGTTGTATGGAAATATGTAGAATCCTTTGGAACATTAATTTCGTAATATGGAAATATGTAGAATTCTTTGGAACATTAATTTCGTTGTATGGAAAATGTAGAATTCTTTGGAACATTAATTTCGTTATATGGAAATATGTAGAATTCTTTGGAACATTAATTTCGTTGTATGGAAAAATGTAGAATTCTTTGGAACATTGATTTCGTTGTATGGAAATATGTAGAATTCTTTGGAACATTAATTTCGTTATATGGAAATATGTAGAATCCTTTGGAACATTAATTTTGTTATATGGAAATATGTAGAATCCTTTGGAACATTAATTTCGTTGTATGGAAATATGTAGAATCCTTTGGAACATTAATTTCGTTGTATGGAAATATGTAGAATCCTTTGGAACATTAATTTTGTTATATGGAAATATGTAGAATCCTTTAGAACATTAATTTCGTTGTATGGAAATATGTAGAATCCTTTGGAACATTAATTTCGTTGTATGGAAATATGTAGAATCCTTTGGAACATTAATTTTGTTTATATGGAAATATGTAGAATCCTTTGGAACATTAATTTCGTTGTATGGAAATATGTAGAATCCTTTGGAACATTAATTTTGTTATATGGAAATATGTAGAATCCTTTGGAACATTAATTTCGTTGTATGGAAATATGTAGAATCCTTTGGAACATTGATTTTGTTGTATGGAAATATGTAGAATCCTTTGGAACATTAATTTTGTTATATGGAAATATGTAGAATCCTTTGGAACATTAATTTCGTTGTATGGAAATATGTAGAATCCTTTGGAACATTAATTTCGTAATATGGAAATATGTAGAATCCTTTGGAACATTGATTTCGTTATATGGAAATATGTAGAATCCTTTGGAACATTAATTTCGTTGTATGGAAATATGTAGAATCCTTTGGAACATTAATTTCGTTATATGGAAAAATGTAGAATTCTTTGGAACATTGATTTCGTTGTATGGAAATATGTAGAATTCTTTGGAACATTAATTTCGTTATATGGAAATATGTAGAATTCTTTGGAACATTAATTTCGTTGTATGGAAAAATGTAGAATTCTTTGGAACATTGATTTCGTTGTATGGAAATATGTAGAATTCTTTGGAACATTAATTTCGTTATATGGAAATATGTAGAATCCTTTGGAACATTAATTTTGTTATATGGAAATATGTAGAATCCTTTGGAACATTAATTTCGTTGTATGGAAATATGTAGAATCCTTTGGAACATTAATTTCGTTGTATGGAAATATGTAGAATCCTTTGGAACATTAATTTTGTTATATGGAAATATGTAGAATCCTTTGGAACATTAATTTCGTTGTATGGAAATATGTAGAATCCTTTGGAACATTAATTTCGTTGTATGGAAATATGTAGAATCCTTTGGAACATTAATTTTGTTATATGGAAATATGTAGAATCCTTTGGAACATTAATTTCGTTGTATGGAAATATGTAGAATCCTTTGGAACATTAATTTTGTTATATGGAAATATGTAGAATCCTTTGGAACATTAATTTCGTTGTATGGAAATATGTAGAATCCTTTGGAACATTGATTTTGTTGTATGGAAATATGTAGAATCCTTTGGAACATTAATTTTGTTATATGGAAATATGTAGAATCCTTTGGAACATTAATTTCGTTGTATGGAAATATGTAGAATCCTTTGGAACATTAATTTCGTAATATGGAAATATGTAGAATCCTTTGGAACATTGATTTCGTTATATGGAAATATGTAGAATCCTTTGGAACATTAATTTCGTTGTATGGAAATATGTAGAATCCTTTGGAACATTAATTTCGTTATATGGAAATATGTAGAATCCTTTGGAACATTAATTTCGTTGTATGGAAATATGTAGAATCCTTTGGAACATTAATTTCGTTGTATGGAAATATGTAGAATCCTTTGGAACATTAATTTCGTTGTATGGAAATATGTAGAATCCTTTGGAACATTAATTTCGTAATATGGAAATATGTAGAATTCTTTGGAACATTGATTTCGTTATATGGAAATATGTAGAATCCTTTGGAACATTAATTTCGTTGTATGGAAATATGTAGAATCCTTTGGAACATTAATTTCGTTATATGGAAATATGTAGAATCCTTTGGAACATTAATTTCGTAATATGGAAATATGTAGAATTCTTTGGAACATTGATTTCGTTATATGGAAATATGTAGAATCCTTTGGAACATTAATTTCGTTATATGGAAATATGTAGAATCCTTTGGAACATTAATTTCGTTATATGGAAATATGTAGAATCCTTTGGAACATTAATTTCGTTATATGGAAATATGTAGAATCCTTTGGAACATTAATTTCGTTATATGGAAATATGTAGAATCCTTTGGAACATTAATTTCGTTATATGGAAATATGTAGAATCCTTTGGAACATTAATTTCGTTATATGGAAATATGTAGAATCCTTTGGAACAGTCTGGAAATGACAAAGAAAACGTAGAATACATTAGATCTTTCTAGAAGGTTCCAGAAATCGTAAACAAATTTAATCTGTACAGTGATCGGCTAGAACTACAGAATATTCTAGAAAGGGAAGGTTCGAGAATTTGACTATGATTGGCTGAAAATCTAGGGAAACACGGAGAATATTGTGGAACTTTCTATGGTGTTATAAATAAAGCCTGACTGTGGGTCAAGAGAGAGAAAGCAATCAAAAGAATTGAAGTGTAAGCCTGCTGTCAGAGATAGAGAAGTCGTTGTAGATTCGTGGAGTTGTTGCGTGTAGATCTGAGGGCTGAAGAAGACTAATTTAAACTGGACTGGTGTATTCTGTCTCTGAGAAGAATAATCAACTGCTTGATCTTCAGGAACCTTCATAAACTGCAAGACACTGCCAGTCACCTACATCCTTACATGTGACAGTGTCAAAAGTCTAGATGAAACATCAACAAGATGTAAATCAGCGCCAGGGAAACCAAGTTGAGAGCCAGCCACAAGACCACCATCACTACTGACATAAGTGCATGAACTAAAGCTAGGAACTGTTCAACAATTGATTTAACTGAAATACATTATTAGCCCTGAGGAATCCATCCCAAATGTGTTTTGAGGGCAGCAAAGAGAACATCATCAGTGTTTGGGCTAGAACATGTATAGAAGAACATGTATAGAAGAACATGTATAGAAGAACATGTATAGAAGAACATGTATAGAAGAACATGTATAGAAGAACATGAACATCTCCATAAAACACAAGGTATGGCTCCTACGTTCACTGGTATGTTCCATCTTTTTATATGCATGCATGTGAATCCTGGACCGTCACCGAAGAGTTGAACAGATAAATTGATGGCATGGAAATGAGGTGTTATGGCCGCCACTACACACCACACACACTGCTCCTATCACCAGTCAACAACTTCGCCGAACCATCAAGCAGCAAATTGGGCCATGTGAGGATCTGCTGACTTTAGTTAAGAAAATTACGTGTTAAGGACATGTGACAGGATCCAGTGGTGTAGCTTGCTAAAGTACTCCCCCCAGGGAACTGCTGAGGGAGGGAGACGGAGAGGTAAACGGAAAAAGGATGGAATGACAAAATTGACAAATGTATCGAGAAACGGCAAACGACACAACCTTGAGATAGGTTGGTAAGTTTAAATACCTGGGTACGATCATTTTACCAGACGGCAGATGCACATCAGAAATAGCCAGCAGAATCGGCCAGGCCAAAACAGCATTCAAGAAGATGACAAGCATTCTTACCAACAATTGCCTATCAATTAACATCAGGAAGAGAGTTCTTGAATGTTATATAGAACCAATACTGTTATATGGTTGTGAGGCGTGGACAGTCAACAAGCAAAGCCAGAATAAGATTGAGGCAGCCGAGATGTGGTTTCAACGAAGAATGAGAGTTCCATGGACAGCAAAGAAAACAAACGAGACAGTCTTGATGGAGGCAGACATGAGAAGATCATTCATAAGACATATCATCAACTCTCTGTCCAATCACAATATGACTCAACACATTTCTGAACCAACCCATCAAAAAGGTCACATTCTTGACTGGATCATTTCTCGTGATCACCACAATTCAGCTACTGACAACTGCTTAGTTCTTTCTACCTGTCTAACTTCAGCCCTTCCATCTGACCACTCTGCAATTCTCTGTTCTCTTGACATTCCTCCTCCTTCCCGTACCACGCGCACAGTGACTCGACGCAATCTCAAATCTATCGACCTCTCCACATTTTCATTTGATGCCTTCCGTCTCCTTTCTGAAAAGTCACATAACCTTGCCGATGAATTCTATACTACTCTCCACCATCTTCTGGACACTCATGCTCCAGCCACAACCCATCTTTTTCCTGACCGCCCCCCTACCCCCTGGCTCACTCATGAGATTGCCTGTGCAAAACGTGCCCGCCGCTGGCGCAAATCCAAACTCACTGTACATAGGCAACTTTTCCAAGCCTCTAAAACAAAAGTATCCACCCTCATTGCATCTGCAAAAACAAGCTATTTCCAAACCAAAATCCTGAATGCCTCTTCTTCAAAAGAACTCTTTACAACCATGAATCATCTCCTTGGCACACGAAAAGATTTACCTCTCCCAACAAAACACACAAGTGAAGAACTCCCATCTGTATTCTCCAAGTCACCACCAAAATACAAACTCTTCGTGACAGGCTTGACAGGACACCCTGTCAACCATGCCCACCTGACGCTTCCTTCTCTGACACACTTACTACTTTTACCCCAGTCTCACAAGAAGAAATTCTCAACACAATCAGATGCATGTCGTTCAAAACCTTCGAACTGGATCCTCTTCCAAGTTCTCTCTACTCTGACTGTCTCCCTACGCTCCTCCCATTCATCACTGACATCATCAACACTTCTCTCCAAACTGGAACTGTCCCAGATTCTTTCAAGTCTGCTATTGTTCACCCTCTCCTCCATCCTCAAGAAATACAATTTAGACCCAAATGAACTGAAAAGTTACCGGCCTATCTCTAATCTCTCTTTCTTGTCAAAACTGCTTGAAAAAGTTGTCCTCAACCAACTGAACTCTCACTTGTCTGCCAACAATCTCCTCAATCCTTTCCAGTCAGCCTACCGCCAGTGCCATAGCACTGAAACTGCCTTGCTACACATTCTCAACAATCTCCTCCTTGCAACTGATACTGGCAAAGTCTCTCTCCTCACACTCCTTGATCTGTCTGCAGCCTTTGATACCATTGATCATGGTCTTCTCCTTTCTAGACTTCATCATAATTTTGGAATCTCTGACATTGCTCTCTCCTGGTTCACTTCATATCTATCAAACAGAAAACAAACTGTTCTCATCAATGGCACTTACTCTCAACCTGCATACCTGACCTGTGGTGTTCC
Source organism: Monoplex corrugatus (assembly GCA_030674185.1). NCBI lineage: Eukaryota > Metazoa > Mollusca > Gastropoda > Littorinimorpha > Ranellidae > Monoplex > Monoplex corrugatus. The sequence continues at coordinate 88,303,810 of JAPXFY010000014.1, forward strand.
ACAAGGATCTGTCCTTGGCCCTGTTCTTTTCACTCTTTACACCTCCCCCCTGTCCACCATCATCAACTCCCACTCTATAAAACACCACTTCTATGCTGATGACACCCAACTTCAAGACAGTGACTCACCTGACAATATACAGCGCCTCCTGACTCGCACCACTGAGTGTTACTCGGACATTAAAAATTGGATGACATACAACAAACTTCAGCTAAATGATGACAAGACAGAAGCTATCCTCATTGGCACCCGTCAGAAACTTTCTCAGCTGCCTCCTCTTTCTCTCCCATTATGTAACACATCAGTCCCAATTTCTGATTCAGCTAAAAACCTTGGTGTCTGCATTGACTCTACCCTCTCCATGAACAACTTTGTTTCTCAAACTGCCAGATCTTGCTACTATCACTAGGTTCCCAAAAGCCCCCCAACTTATTTCAGAATTGATTATCAAGAAGTAGTTAAACAGAAAGATATTTTCATTCTGATTCCAAAGGTAACTTTATTTTTTTTCTATGACAATTAGTTCAAAAGTTATTCAAATTTGAAAACGGCTCTATATAGGGTCAAAAGCGTACATTTTTGAAATTGAGCAAAATAGCAACTTTGAGGCACCGTAAAACCCTCATTTTCAACAAGGTATCAATGAAAATTGGTAGATCAGCTCTCATTAGCATATAAAACAGCTGTGATTTATTTCTAGGGTGTACACTTATTAGTTATCTAATTACAAGCCCCTAAAATCCATAAAAACTGTAAAATCGCAGTCGCCGATGAGGCAAAACTGAAAATGATAATATCTAAGCTTCTAATTGACATACAAGCATGATTTTTATATCAAAATGTTTGTTTTGAAAAGATCTATGCACCAGGTATAATTAGAAAGATATCTGAACATTATTCTAAAAATTCATTTTTTTCTAGTATTGTGGCTTATTGAGGAAAAATCAGCACCCCCGCATGGCATAAAACATCAAAATGATTTTGTGAAACATTAATTAATCATTTTCATAAAACAATTGTCAAATAACAACTCAGCTGTTCAATAGTTTTTATGTATCATACATGTTTATGAAATGTTTTAAATTCAATACCATGGGGAGACATCATAATGACATCACTTCAATGACAGGTACGCTCTGGATATCTCCTCTACATCTGACACCTTCCACTGCCTCATGTTATGCGCAACAGGGTTCACATCCAAGTTCCATTTGAACACATAGCAGCTCTCAGTTTCTGCTTCATCATCAGCACTAGGCCACTTGAATAAGTCACCTACATCACTTTTCGCAAGGTACTTGACCATTGCCTTCTCTTTGCTGATGATCTTGGTTACAGTTCCGACATAAAAATTGTTGTCATAAAAGACAGCCACCCATTCGCCAATATGCTCGAACGATGGGGGCTGAAACTGGTCATGGCCAAAGTCTAACTCTTGGAACTCGTCGAGATGTGGTGTCCTGGCTGCTGGCTCCACGGTGTCTCCACTGTCAAGATGGTCCTTCAGCGCTTGGATTAGCTCTTCAAGGGGTCCTGTCAGCCTCAGCCTACCTTTTTTCAATAAGACTGTCTTTTGGTACCTAATCTGGTCCTTGATGGCTTGTAGAAGAAGGTTGGCATCCTGCCGCCTGTGCCGGCTAACCAGCCTATCAACATCATCTGCTGTATTACAGGGGCCACCAATAAGCATTAGCTTCTGAATGAGTTCAGCCTTTTTTGCCGCTTCCTTTGCCTCCTTCGCAAGCTTCTTTGCCCTGGAATCAATCAGCTTCTGGCGAAGGCGGAGCATGACAGCTTCTTCCTCTGCCCGATTCTGTGCACGAAGAGCCTTGCCTTTCTTTCGCCCGAAAGCCAGCAAATTTGCAGCCTCAGCTGTCCGCTTCCCTTGAAGCCACTCAGATGTGTGGTTGTGGCAGAGCATATTGGTTGATGTTCGCTGGTGAGTGGTTGAGTTTCGGGCCTTGTTAATGTCATAATCAAGATCACCAAAGACATTTTCTCCTAGTAGGTTGGTCAGAGGGCAATGGTCTAGTTCAGGGGGCATCTCAGCAGGCGGTCCCCCATAGATGTTTCCTGGTAGAAAGTCAGTCAGTTGTGTCATGAGCTTATCACGCATTCCTGGCATCAGCTGCTGGAGCGCAGACTTGACTGCTTCCTTGTGCTGAGATGCCCACCTGTCTACAGCATCTCTGAGCCTCTGCCGCTTACCAGCTATCTCAAACTCTCCACCAAAGATGCCAGGAAATTGGGGATTAAGAAGGTCAGAAGAGTCTTGTTCCCAACTTCTCATCTTGTTGTCCATGGCCTGGATGTACTGATGTAGCTGTGTGTATTTCACTCTGCTATCAAGGAGCTCCCAGTAAGGGCCAGTGATTCGAACAAAAATCAGGGCAACAGCACAGACAAATACCATCAACCTACTGTCCTCGAGGTCTGCTCTGAGGCTGTCTATCTTCAAGTTGTTGTGCTCGAGTGATGGAAAGAACGAGCGGAGGTGGTCATGGTGGTAAATGACAGCTGCTGCACCTTCAAAGAAACAATTAAAACGGTTGCTTCTGTAGCTTGTCACCAGACTTGTCACATCTTCTTCTTTACAATGAGCTAGCCAGTCCTGTCTGCACCCATTTTTTTCATCACCTCTGGGGCCTACCAGGTCACAAGTGTGGTGAATGACACGATGTGTGGCGGATTCTGAGGAGTTGCCAAAGATGGTGAACCTGCTGTCCTTGTCCCTGCCAAGTTTTTCCCTGGTGACTGAGGCAGCAATGACTTCCTTCTCCATGATTTTTAATGTGGTCTCACAAGCCCTCTGCAAGCCAATAAGGAAATGGGCGTTGCAAAAGAGAAAATGAACAACAGTCTGATGGCCAATCTTTGTCTTGAGAAATTCAAGGAGGACGGTATTGAACTTTTTCATAACTGCGGCCCTATCAGACATGACACTTGTAAGTTTAGAAAGAATTTGTCTGAAAACCTCATCCTGCACCTGCTCAGAATATTCTGCAAATAACTCAGCCACACACCCAAGCTGGTTGATGGTAAGTTGCAGCAGTGTGGCAGAGTCTTCGGTGGCGACTGTTTTAAATCCAAATGACAGTGTTTCTGTTGGACTTATATCAAGTGTCACTTGTTGGCTTACATAGCACTTCTTCTGCCTCGATGTTGCATCGGTATGGAGGGTGATATTTGATGACTCTAGAATTTTCTCTGCTATTTGGACATTTGCGAGTACTTGCCCTTCATCTAAAATGTTACTTACAGTTTGGGCTGTTGGGAGGTCTTTTTCACCAAATTTATAATCAAAAATGCCTTCGCCCACAATCTTAATAACATCTGAACATCTGGTAGTGGGGGTGTGGGCTTGGGAATGAAGGGCTAAGACTGTTTTTCTGATGTTGTCCTTAAATCGATTCCCTTCCTCTCTCACCCTTGTATCTATCCTCTCCTCACCCCTTGCTGCTGAAATCTCAGAATTCAAAACCTTGAGCTCTTCTTGGAGGGCAGAAATTCTTTGATCTTGTTCTTGAACACGCTGCTTCTTGCGCCGCAGATCACGCTCTAAATTATATACTGTGCGCTGATGTTCTTCTGAAGCCTCCTGTGCAGCCTCCTTTGCAGCTTTTAGGTCACCTTCAGCCTTATCAGCTCTCTTTTCAGCGCTCTTCAAGTTCTGCAGCTTGTCCTGCAATCGCTGTAGTCGCTCTGGCTGTAGCTGTTGAACTGTCAGCTTCAGGGTCCTCACCTCCTCTTGTAAACTTAAATTAAGTCGTTGCTGCTCTGTTGCGTCTTTCATCTCCTCAACCAGCTTAAACTTGTCCCTTGAAAGATCTTGCACAGTGCAGCTCAGTACTGCTACCTGCTCTTCCCCTACTTTAAGCTGCTCAGATTGCTTTAGGATCTTCTTTTCTGCTTCTTTCAATCTTACTTCAGTTTCAGTAGGTGCAGCCTTCCCACTTGACGAAGGAGCAGCTTGCAAAATAAATGGCTGACCTAGGAAAAGAGCCAAGTTCTTTTCGCGATCCTCTCCTTTTTTACGAAGGAGTTTGTCATAACTTTCTTTCATTTTCCTGATGGCGTGCTTCAGCCTTGAATTTTCTTTCTCCTTCTCCTTCTCCTCCTTTCCCTCATCCAATTTAAGCAGTGTTCGCATCCAATGAACGGTGAAAAAAGCCCCACAATCCTCTCTCTTCCTAAACTGTTCAATGTCTAAAACCACCACATTAGTGACATCTGCTCCTGACACAGAAACAGCTTCTTTAGCAAGAAGGATATTCCTCCTCAATCCCAGCTTCTGCAGGGACGGGGAAACGAAGTCCAAGTCAAGTTGATTGTCCAGGATCTTCTGACAGGCAATGTCGTCTGCAGAGGCATCAGCAAGCATCTTCTTGAGACGAGAGATGAGGCCCTTGATGCGATCAGCAGGGTAGCTTATATCAGGGAAGAGACGTTCAGCAAACCAATGGGTGACCTGTGAAAAAAGAAACTTTTATTAATATCATGAACACATTATCATCAAAAGACACAAAGATCACAAGCGTAGAAAATTTATTTAAGTTCAGAAACTTTACATTAGTGCAGAAACTTTATATGAAACTTTTATAAATCCTATTTACCCATAATAATAATAATAATAATATATTTTATTTATATAGCGCAAAATCTTGATAAAATCAAATCTAAGCGCTGAGCGTATACATGCATACATACCTACATACATATGAGCGTATACATGCATACATACATGCATACATACTTACATACATACTTACATACATAAATCTAAGCTGAGCATATACATGCATACATACATACATACATAAATCTAAGCGTATACATACATACATACATACATACGTACGCACATGCATACATAATAATTACAACATTTATACAGCGCAAAATCTCGACAAAATCAAATCCCAGCGCCTGCATTAATTAAAGAATATTTTTTAGCTTATTGATATATGTTGTCACCATTGTCACAGATTATATGAAAAATCTAATTAATCATTAGAACTGCAGTGTTAAGCTGAAAAAAGAAAGAAAAGTTAAACGATATGACACTGATTCAACACAAGCCACAATAGATATCACTCAAGCCAAAATATGTGCCGTTCTGCAAAAGAGTTTACAGTAGTTAACACAGAAAAACAGTTATTTCTTACATCATTGTAGGTCTTGTCTGGTGTTGTCTGGCGTAGTAGCTCCAACTGGAGGAGAAGCCTGTTTGTCAAGGCAACTTTGGGGGGATGTGGTGGTCTACCCTTCTTCCCTGGTACAAAAGAAGCCTTCAGGGCTTCAAAAATGCTGTCCCCTGTAAAAGAAAGAAAGATTGAAACATGAAATGATTTGTCTCCACATTTGACATCCATGTGATAATTAAACAACAGGAAAATGTATCCATTTAAATAAATGACTTAATCATTTGATTACTTATTCCCTCTTTCCTATTCCCTATTTCATTGACACACATTTCAAAACTTGCATTATCAGAAACATGTCTTTTTTTTTCTTTTTTTTTTTTTTAACTAATACATGTAGGCCTATATTAAAATAAACAAGTTTAGTGATGTCAAAAATCAGGTTCAAACTCAAGTTATCATGTATGTCTAAAGCCTGCCTGAAAGTTATTTGCAAATTGAAAAGAAATATACAATACATGAATATCATATAAATTCAGTTTATGTGACTTGTATAGCACACTGACACAGAAAGGAGGATTCTGAAGCCTTTGCATTCTTACCCCGATAGCAGACGATGTTTTGAAACGGGGTCACGTGACTAAACCTTTTTAAAATTCCAGCTGCACTCTACAATTTCGTGCAAAATATTTACCTGAAGTAAGAGTCAAACATGTCTACTAAGCAATAAAAGCATTCATTTTGTGTTTGGAGCTATAAGAATAATTAATTTTGCCAGCGATGAGGGAGACCCTCTAGTCCGATGTTACACACTCGAACCAAGTAGAGCTTCTCATCTCAATCGATCGACTTTACTCGGTCGTAACAGAAAATTATAAGCTTTTATGCCGAAGTTAAGCTACAAATCAATAAAAGAAGAAGTGTACTTACCAACAAGATCATTCAAATTCGGTGGATCAGTCACAGGCTGATGCAAAGTCGAATCTTCGCCGATTGGGTCGGTCACAGATACATCGAGTGCAGCCATGTTTTGACGCGTCACTAGGTAAGCGCCCTTCGCTCGAAACTCACTTTGTTTATGTTCTTCTCGCGGCTCTCTCTACCGGTACAAACCGCACATCGGCTGAATATTTACATGGTTAAAAAGCTGAAATGTTCCTCTCTGTTCACATATAATTTTGGAAACGATCGATGCTTTGTTTTGAGTTGAAAATCGTCCGAACCGGTTTCAAACCGGGTTTTCAGAACCTATTTTTAGAGCGACCTACTTCATTTAAATATCATGTGAACGAGCTGAAAGCGCTCTTTCCATTGGTGTGATTATTTTTACCGTCCAATGGCTGTACGCGTATAGAACGGGATTTAAAACCGCCCGCCTTTTTAGGTCTCATCGTCTGCCATTTTCAGACGTCAAATTCCGAAAGTGATAGACGACATTTTCAAAGTCATCAATCTTCGGTTTTAAAACAAACAGAATAAAACGAACATGGTAGATGATAAAAAAGATATCAAATGTTTGTTTCATCAAGTTTTTATTCGATTTTATTCACTCACAACCAGTCAATCGATGATTAAAGACAGGCTAAAATTAGGTCAAATTAACGTAGCGGACAGCCTAAGCGGGGGCTTTTGGGAACCTACTATCACCTCCATCATATAAGCCTGATCAGGAAGTACCTCTCTGTGGAAACAACTGCAAAACTCGTTCTCTCCTTCGTAATGTCTCGCATTGACTATTGCAATTCACTCCTGTCCGGTCTTCCTGCCTCCACCACTCACATCCTGCAGCGCATTCAAAACAATGCTGCACGCCTTGTACTCAAAAAGAAAAAAGCTGACCACATATCTCCTCTCCTGGCACAACTTCACTGGCTCCCTGTATCAAAGCGCATACAGTACAAACTAGACACCATGTGCTACAAAAGCCTCAATAACGCAGCCCCCGATTACCTGTCAAGCCTACTTGAGATCTATGTTCCCTCACGTACCCTCCGCTCTGCCTCTGATCCTCTGACTTTTCGCTTTCCACGCACTAAGCTCAATACCTATGGTCCATGAGCCTTCTCTGTTTCTGGCCCGCTCTCCTGGAACAAACTTCCTCTCTCAGTCCGTCAGCAACCTACTTTTTTCTCCTTCAAGTCCGCTCTCAAAACTCACCTTTTCTCCTCTGCATAAAATCCTGACCTCACTCAATCCCCTCTGCAGCCTGTCTTCACTCGGAGGGGAATCACATTGCAATATGTAATTGTATATAATATGCTCTCTATAATTTTCCATTGCTTTTATTCTTTCTCCCCATTTATAGCCATGTGCGTGTGTGTGTGTCTGTTTCAGCGCTTAGATTTGATTTTATCAAGATTTTGCGCTATATAAATATTGTAATTATTATTATTATTATTAGATTAGGAAAAGACAGGCAACATTCATAGGTCATTTTATGAAGAAAGGGGAATTGGAGCACCTGGTCACAACAGGAAAGCTTTAGGGGAAGAGAGCACCAGGTAGACCCAGGGAGAAGATACTAGACGGACTTGCAGAGTGGCTGAAGACAAAGAGGGTGGAAGAGATGCTTGAACCAGCAAGACAAAGAGACAGATGGCAAGGCACTTGATGACGATGATCGATAAACTTTGTTGAGACCCAGTCTTTGACACACAGCCGACATAGCTGGAAGAGTCTAGTAAACAAATTCTTTAGTGTAGTGTCCGAATGACTCTTCATGGAGTAACGGAAGAGAAGAGGAAGAAGATTTTATCCCTGTTTTACATTTTCTTAAATATACTCTTAATATACATTGGATGACCTTCGTAAAAGAAACCATATTCCATCTAAGTGCTCAGAAAACCTTTGTTGAAACTTGTTTTGCAATGTCATTAGTGTAGGAATAAATGGAAAACAGTTTCTTATTTATTTGTACAATGCATGTAAATTTAGGTGACGTCACACCATAATAAATGTTTATATGATCATTGATAAGGAATACGTTACAACATAATAAATGTTTATATGATCATTGATAAGGAATATTAGGAAAAGACAAGCAACATTTATATGCCATTTCATGAGCAAAGGGGGAATTCGAGCACCTGGTCACAACAGGAAACTGGAGGGAAAGAGAACACCAGGTAGACCCAGGGAGAAAATACTGGACGGATTTGCAGGGTGGTTGAGGACAGAGAAGGCGGAAGACGTACTTGCGACAACAAGGGATGGATGTATGTGGAGGGCCATGATCGCCAACGTCATGCGGCAGGGCACATATGATGATGATGATGATGATGATGAGATGATGAGTTTGTGCTTTTGTCGTTCTGTGCATTGCCCTTCACACGGGCTGCGGCCTTTATGAACAAAATATCTAAATCAAAATGTTAACTCTCATTTCAGGTTGTGGCCAACAAGCGTAACGAGGTGGATGTGGACAAGTGGGACTACTTCAAGCGTGATTGTTATCATCTGGGCATGAGCTGCAGTTTTGACCATACACGCCTCATTCATTTGGCCAGGGTATGCGACGTAGAAGGTCATCCACAGATTTGTGTCCGAGACAAGGTCAGCCTTGAGACTAACCGTGTAGAAGTTGTGTGTGACGTGTATGTTATTTGTGATGTTAAAAAAAAAAAAGGGGGTAAAATTAAGTTTTCCAGTATTTCTTTAGTTTGTAGAGGAGTGAAATGGTAGAGACCTCTGTAGAACTTTAGCTTCTCTGTGGATCTGCACAGTGAGGGAAGTGGCGATCCCCTTTCTCCTCCGTTATTGTGTGTTTTTTATTGTTGTTTAAAGCCCAGCCGACTGTGTAGAGCCACATCAGGGCTATAACCGCTTCAAAACATACAAAACTCCAACAGGAAAACAAAAAGAGAAAAAAAATTAAGTACACATATCAATGCATTCACGCACGTAATCTAAAGACATGCCCCGGCTTTGACCACTCCGTCCAATTTATCGCACAGGGAAGATTTTAAAAAAGACACCTGAATACAAATATAAGCACACATACGGACACCAAAACATATGAAAATAGGCATACATTACCTAAAATTGCTTCCGCGTATCTCGCCTCCCTATAGCCAAAAATGCATTTAATACATGTACCCAATTATCAATCCTAAGAAAAAGTACATGAGACTTTTTTGAACACGTACAGGTGAATGGACCATTAAGGCAGAAAATGATAGGAAGAAATGACAGAAGACAATGCAACAGTGCAGACACAAAGAGAGTGACAGAAAAGGAAATTTCTAAGACAGAATTTCCAGAAGGTGGGGATACTATTCATACTGAAAGAGCCCCGGCATCCCCACGTGGGTTTGTTTGTTTTTATGCACGAGCTTCTGTATCGCTCCTGATGTATGACCCCCATGCCACTCGTTTTCGGTGCTCTAATACACCTCCAAACCCACCAAAACTGAGGTCACCTTGAGAGAAGGCCACAGAATCTGGGACAGTTTGGTCACAATGCTGTGACTGTTGTGAAGTTTGATTTTCCCCAGCTCTGAACAAGGGCAGGTAGCCATTCACACCTGGGCGGGGTGAAGGTGGCAAGGTGAGATTTATGCCGTGCAGTGGCATTCATCATCATCATCAGGTGCCCTGCCGCATGGCGTTGGCGATCATGGACTTCAATCTGTCTCTGTCTCTCGTTGCCCCTAGCATCTCCCCCACCCTTCTCGTCCCCAGCCACTCTGTAAGTCCGCCCAGCATTTTCTCCCTGGGTCTACCTGGTGCTCTCTTTCCCTCCAGCTTTCCTGTTGTGACCAGGTGCTCCAAATCCCCCTTCCTCATAAAATGGCCTATAAATGTTGCCTGTCTTTTCCTAATCTTCCTTATGAGTGATCTACTTGTGTCTGCCTCCATCAAGGCTGTCTCGTTTGTTTTCTTTGCTGTCCATGGAACTCTCAACATTCTTCTTAGAAACGGCTGCCTCAATCTTGTTCTGGCTTTGCTTGTTGACTGTCCACGCCTCACATTGGAAAGGAAAAACTTTACCTCTGTGCCGACCAAGACTCATTTATTTTGTTTTCAGGCTAAGCCTGGAAACGTGTATGTACGAGTAAAGTTGTTATTTGTGACGTGATCAGTGTTGTTGTTGTTTTGTTGTTGTTGTTCGTCCTTTGTTGTCGAAGAAGATCACGACTTCAATTTTGACTGGAGGATTGGCGATTGTGGGTCCGGAAGTGGCTGGTGAGACCAATCCGGGCCGGGAAGGCTCGCCCACACGTAGGGCAAGCGTGGGTTGGTGTAACAGTACAATTAGAGATATCTCGTGTCTTGCGCACTTCTCGTTTTCTTCGAGCCTCTGCTGTACGTCTTCTTTCTGCTGCTCTTTGTCCGATGGTCAGCTTGTCTCGCCAGTTCGGTCGATCTAGTGCAAGTGTCTCCCAGGTATTAGGGTTGATGCCCAGGTGTTAAACATTGAGTAATTGATGTCTGTGTATGTGTGTGTGTGGTCACAGATGTGTGAGCTTGATGTTACTTCTGTACTTGAAATGCGTTAAGTGTTGAAATCATTTCTTTCCTTTTGCACTTGCATTGCGTTAAACGTTGAAATGTTGAAATGCTTCGTGTGAGGGGTTGATGTTCTTTATTGTATATGTACAGTTTGGAAGTATTCATGTAAGTCAGTGTTATGGATTGATGTTACTTGTGATATTTTCGTTTTGGAAGTATTGATCTAGGTTGTAGTGTGTTAAGTGTTGAAATGTTGGTGTAAGTTTTTGTTAGAGGTTGGTGTTACTTGTGATAAGTGTTGAAATACTGGTGTAAGTTTTTGTTAGAGGTTGGGTTACTTGTGATAAGTGTTGAAATGTTGGTGTAAGTTTTTGTTAGAGGTTGATGTTACTTGTGATAAGTGTTGAAATACTGGTGTAAGTTTTTGTTAGAGGTTGGTGTTACTTGTGATAAGTGTTGAAATGTTGATGTAAGTTTGTGTAAAAGATTAGTATTACTTATAATAGGTTAAGTGTTGAAATGTTGATGTAAGTTTGTGTAAAAGATTAGTGTTATTGTGATGGGTTAAGTGTTGAAATGTTGGTGTAAGTTTGTGTAAAAGATTAGTGTTATTGTGATGGGTTAAGTGTTGAAATGTTGGTGTAAGTTTGTGTAAAAGATTAGTATTACTTATAATAGGTTAAGTGTTGAAATGTTGATGTAAGTTTGTGTAAAAGATTAGTGTTACTTATAATAGGTTAAGTGTTGAAATGTTGGTGTAAGTTTGTGTAAAAGATTAGTGTTATTGTGATGGGTTAAGTGTTGAAATGTTGGTGTAAGTTTGTGTAAAAGATTAGTGTTATTGTGATGGGTTCAGTGTTGAAATGTTGGTGTAAGTTTGTGTAAAAGATTAGTGTTATTGTGATGGGTTCAGTGTTGAAATGTTGGTGTAAGTTTGTGTAAAAGATTAGTGTTATTGTGATGGGTTAAGTGTTGAAATGTTGGTGTAAGTTTGTGTAAAAGATTAGTGTTACTTATAATAGGTTAACGTGTTGAAATGTTGGTGTAAGTTTGTGTAAAAGATTAGTATACTTATAATAGGTTAAGTGTTGAAATGTTGGTGTAAGTTTGTGTAAAAGATTAGTGTTACTTATAATAGGTTACGTGTTGAAATGTTGTGTAAGTTTGTGTAAAAGATTAGTGTTACTCGTGATGGGTTAAGTGTTGAAATGTTGATGTAAGTTTGTGTAAAAGATTAGTGTTACTCGTGATGGGTTAAGTGTTGAAATGTTGGTGTAAGTTTGTGTAAAAGATTAGTGTTATTGTGATGGGTTAAGTGTTGAAATGTTGGTGTAAGTTTGTGTAAAAGATTAGTATTACTTATAATAGGTTAAGTGTTGAAATGTTGGTGTAAGTTTGTGTAAAAGATTAGTGTTATCGTGATGGGTTAAGTGTTGAAATGTTGGTGTAAGTTTGTGTAAAAGATTGGTGTCACTTGTGGTAGGTTAAGTGCTGAATCAGTCTTAGTTTGTGTAAATGACTGGTGATCTCTGTCTGAGAGTTTTGTGTCTTTGCACAGGAAATATTAATCTAATTTTGAGTGATCCTTTTAATGTTTTATTTGTCTGATTAGATCACATTCAAGTTTCAGTTTCAGTTTCTCAAGATGACGTCTCTGCGTTTGGAATGAATTCCATATGCACTGTCGTCACAGGTGCCATGTGATGGAGAAAATCCAGAATGATCAGGGCACAAGCCTTAAGCCTGCACATAAACCCATGAGCTGGCCAGGTCCTGATGTCCTACCTAGATAGTTCCATAACCCTGAGATCGGGGCCAACATCACGAGGGCGGCGCCCATCCCCTCTCCATCGATTCAAATTTATATTCATGTTCACATTTTTTTACCTAGACTTCAAGGGGTGGGACCTCGGAAATCAACCTATCTCTCCAATGTTTTATACCAAGGCAGCCGGGCAATGCCCTGCTCTTCACGATTTTCAACTGCCATGCAATCTTTATCGTGTGCAGCCAGAAAGCACAGGGGTCTGACTCGTTTTTCGTCCCCTTCCAAAAGACTAGACGTTCAGTTCGATATTCCAGTCAAACCGAGGAGAAAAGTCGAGGCCTCTTCGGGGGAGCGAACCCTGGAATCTCGAGTTAGTTATTGGCTGGTGAACGTCTGAACCATTCTGCCACTCTTCTCCCCAAAGATCATACTTTTAGGGTTCACATTCAGGTGTGGATCTACACTGGCGAATGAGGTTGATATTATTTGAGGATGTGTCTACTGACGAATGCAGAGACATTAGACACGCTGGTTTTTGTTTTTGTTTTTGATGTTTCACTTGTTGACAGTTCCAGTCACCAAATGTGAAACTTATCTGGTGTAGGATGTGGTTTGATATAGAGGGGAGTTTAGAGAGAAACAGACAAATACAGATTTGCTTAGACTGAAAGTTCTAGTTTATACTGGAATTCCAGTGTCATGAATTTTTTTTTAGGATCATATCACTCAGGGAGGTAACCTTTGTGATCACTTTTTTCTTTTTGTTTTTTCTCTCTCTGTCTTTTCGTCCCACTTTCTACGCCACCTTAATGGCCACAGATGCTGGCACAGTTTCTACAGTGTGATGATGATGTCGATGAGGATGATAATCATGATGCTATGGAGTTCCATTTAGGATTGAGACTGAGTGACAGGACTGTACTCTACGCTCATATCATGATGTATCCTGGCGTCAACCAAACCCGAGAGATACAGACACCTGCGGTGCCGGTTAGAGGATTTGAGCAACATCCTCAATGACGCGTCCGTGAAGTGGATGAGATTTGACTGTGTGGTTCCAGTCGTTCCTGTGAGCCCATAGCACACGGTACCCAACTCTGGGTAGGAGACGGTTAGAGCCGATGATGATTTTTGAAGGGACTGATGGAAGATTCGAACCCACAACTTTCCAGTTGGTAGTCCGTTGCGCTAACCATTACACCATGGCGACTGGTTCACTGTAATGAAGATGAATGAAATGCTTCTCTAAACGTTCCCAGAACACCTGTGATGAAGATGAATGAAATGCTTCTCTTAACGTTCCCAGAACACCTGTGATGAAGATGAATGAAATGCTTCTCTTAACGTTCCCAGAACACCTGTGATGAAGATGAATGAAATGCTTCTCTTAACGTTCCCAGAACACCTGTGATGAAGATGAATGAAATGCTTCTCTTAACGTTCCCAGAACACCTGTGATGAAGATTAATGAAATGCTTCGCTTAACGTTCCAGAACACCTGTGATGAAGATGAATGAAATGCTTCGCTTAACGTTCCCAGAACACCTGTGATGAAGATGAATGAAATGCTTCTCTTAACGTTCCAGAACACCTGTGATGAAGATGAATGAAATGCTTCGCTTTACGTTCCAGAACACCTGTGATGAAGATGAATTAAATGCTTCTCGACGTTCCAGAACACCCATGATGAAGATTAATGAAATGCTTCGCTTAACGTTCCCAGAACACCTGTGGTGAAGATTAATGAAATGCTTCGCTTAACGTTCCAGAACACCCATGATGAACATTAATGAAATGCTTTGCTTAACGTTCCAGAACACCTGTGGTGAAGATTAATGAAATGCTTCGCTTAACGTTCCCAAAACACCTGTGGTGAAGATTAATGAAATGCTTCGCTTAACGTTCCCAGAACACCTGTGATGAAGATTAATGAAATGCTTCTCTTAACGTCCCAGAACACCTGTGGTGAAGATTAATGAAATGCTTCTCTACGTTCCAAACCCATGATGAAGATAATGAAGCTTCTAACGTTCCAGAACACCCATGATGAAGATTAATAAATGCTCTCTAAAATCCCAGAACACCTGTGGTGAGATGATGATGCTTCTAACGTTCCCAGAACACCCATGTGAAGATAGAATGTTCTCTTAAGTTCCAGAACACATGATGAAGATTAATGAATGCTTCGCTTAACGTTCCCAGAACACGTGTGATGAAGATTAATTAATGAAATGCTTCGCTTAACGTTCCCAGATTATCTTGTTGTAATATCCGGTGTTGCAGGAAGTGTTCGACATGTACGAGATGTTTCAGACCCGCTATTCCCTACATCGCAGAGCCTACCAGCACAGAGTGGTACAAGGCGCCGAGCTCTTGTTAGTATCATTTACTCATATGGTACAGTCAAACGCAAAACACAAAACACTCTTGAAACAACCTTTAGTACACAATAACTGTAGTGCTTTGTAACGGCACAGGACCCGTTTTCTTCCACATCACTGCTTCACGTGTGCAGATTGCTTTTTTGTTTGTTTGTTTGTTTGTTTTTCAGAGATGTGGTAAAAAGAGTTTTGAAAATTTAGAGCAAGGTGAACATTTTGGGGACAGGAAGTGATAACACGAAAGCATTGTTTTCTGAAATACTGTTGCAGATAAACACATCAATAGACACGCCGTTGTAAGGGTGTTCACACACACACGCACGCACGCACAAACACACACACACACACACATATATATACATATATATGTTATATATATATATATATATATATATATATATATATATATATATACATATATATATATATATCATCATCATCAGGTGCCTTGCCGCATGGCGTTGGCGATTATGGACTTCCATCTGTCTCTATCTCTTGTTAACTCAAGCATCTCTTTCACCCTCCCTGTCCCCAGCCACTCTGCAAGTCCGTCTAGTATCGCCAGCTGGGTCTACCCGGTGTTCTCTTTCCTTCCAGCTTTCCCATTGTGACCAGGTGCTCCAATTTCCCTTTCCTCATAAAGTAGCCTATAAATGTTGCCTATATCATATATGTATATATTCTCTCAATCTGTCTCTGTGTCTGTCTGTCTGCCTCTCGCACACATTAACACAGACATACACACACAGCCCCACACACGCACGACGCACACATACACACACACACTCACACACACACACAGTGCTATCACACACACGCACACCACAAACACACACACACACACACAAAGAAAAGAACATTAATTTAAGTACACATACCAATGTATCCACGCACACAATCTAAGAACATGCCCCTGGCGTTGACCACTCTGTCCAGCTTATCGCACAAGGGATTTAAAGAATACACCTGAATACAAAATCTAAGCACACCTAGGACACCAAAACATATATAAAAACAGGCATAAATTACCTAAAATTGCTTCCGCATATCTCACCTCTCTAGAGCCAAAAATGCACTTAATACATGTACCCAATTATCAATCCTAAGAAAAAGTACGTAAGACTTTATCAAACACATACAGGTGAATGGACCAGCAAGGCAGGAAATGATCGGAAGAAATGACAGAAAACAAAGGAACAAAGCAGAAACAAAGAGAGTGACAGAAAAGAGGAAATGTCTAGCACAGACTTTCCAGAAGGGGGGGGATGCTGTTTGTACTGAAAAAGCCCCGCACCTAGTTTGTGCGCTGGAGATCTTTATCCAGCATTGCAGTTCCAACTTCATGGTCCATGAGGTTTGATTGATATGGTTCAGTATTTACGTCGACACCCACTTCAGGTGATATGGCCCAAGGGGATAACCATCCCAGGGAAGTGGGGGAAAGGGGACTTATCTAATCCTATACTGACACCACCAGAACAACAATGATGTTAAGATGGGACAGTGAGAAGGGCAGTTTTAATGCAGCGCACCCTAGGATTCGAACCCGCAACCATTAAAATGTGAATCCAACGCTCAAACCAACTGAGCTACTGGGGCCCAGTCTTCATGGAGCGTGCGCTGGTTGTATGGGTTTGTTGGTTTTTTTTTTTTTACTTGCCAGTCAGAACAGTGTTTTTACCGACCTATTGTAGTTGTGTCTCTGAGTCCGTTGACATTTTTACATGGTCCTTTTCAGGTTGGTGGAGGCGTTGAAAGCAGCAAATCAGCACATCACAATTCATGGAGATGATGGGTAAGTTGTAAGAAAGGTTGTATCAGGTGTAGTGAAATATTGCTGGTATTCTCTATCTGTCTCTCTTTTTCTCTTTTCTCTCTCTCTCTTTTCTCTCTTTCTTTCTCTCTCTCTTTCATTCTCTCTCTCTCTCGCTCTTTCCTTCTCTCTTTCTCTTTTTCTTTCTTCCCCCCTCTCTCTCTCCCTCTCTCTCTGTCTTCCTCTCTTTCTCTTTCTCTTTTTCTTTCTTCCTCTCTCTGTCTGTCTCTCTTTGCCTCTCTCTGTCTCTCTGTCTGTCTGTCTCTCTCTCTCTCTCTCTCTCTCTCTCTCTCTCTCTCTCTCTCTCTCTCTCTCTCTCTCTCTCTCTGTAGGTGGTAATTTGTGGTTTGGGTGTGCATGTGGGCGTGTGAAGTTTTGTTTTATATAGGCTAATGGCGAAGATACAGTCGACCTTTAAAATCAGTCAAGATCAGCCAAAGATGGCTGTTTAATATGCAGTTATTGTTTGATTAAAAAGCCCAAAATGGATTACACTTGCTGAAAGGTACAAGAGCAGTAATATAAAACATATTTCAGTCATTTTGTGGTTTTGATCCTCAGATTAAGTCAAGGTCACATATTTCAGTCATTTTGTGGTTTTGATCCTCAGATTAAATCAAGGTCACATATTTCAGTCATTTTGTGGTTTTGATCCTCAGATTAAGTCAAGGTCACATATTTCAGTCATTTTGTGGTTTTGATCCTCAGATTAAGTCAAGGTCACATATTTCAGTCATTTTGTGGTTTTGATCCTCAGATTAAGTCAAGGTCATCCAGGTTTGGCTGTTTGCGAGTGTGACATAACGGTATGACTCATCGTCTCATCATCATCATCATCATAATCATCATCATCATCATCATCATGTGTCCTGCCGCATGGCGTTGGCCATCATAGCTCCATACGAATCTATCCCTTGTCGCTGCAAATACATCTCCCATCCTCTGTCCTCAGTCACCCTACAAGTCCATCCAATATTTTCTCCTGGGTCTACCTGGTATCCTCTTTCCCTCCAGCTTGCATGTTGTTACCAGGAGGTCTAATTTAATTTTTCTCGTAAAATGTCCTATAAATATTGCTTGTATTTTCCCAATCTTCGTTATTAATGATCTCTTTGTATCTGCCTTTTTCAAAGCTGTCCTGTTTGTTTTCTTTGCTGTCCGTGTAACTCTCAACATTCTTCTTAGAAACCACATTTCAGTTGCCTGAATTTTGTTCTGAATTTGCGTGTTGACTGTCCACGCCTCACAACCGTACAATAGTATCGGTTCTGTATAACACCAAGAACTCTCCTCCTGATGTTAATTAATAGACATGCCCTGGGATAAAGGTTGGAGGAAAACGATAAACAACATTCTTTAAGCAAATGACACCATGCTAATTGCAGAAAATAAAAAAAACATATAAAACCTTGTGAATATAATAGAAATAGAAAGCAAAAATAAAGGACTGGAGCTAAATAGTAGGAAGACTGAAGTCATGGTAATCAGTAAAAGACAAGAAATCCCCACTTGCAAAATAACTGCAAATGACACAACATTGAGACAGGTTGGTAAGTTTAAATATCTGGGAACTGTCATCTCACCAGACTGAAGATGTGCATCAGAAATAGCCAGCAGAATCAGCCAAGCTAAAACAGCATTCAAGAAGATGAAAAGCATTCTTACCAACAAATGCCTGTCAATTAACACCAGGACGAGAGTTCTTGAGTGTTATATAGAACCGATACTGTTGTACGGATGTAAAGCGTGGACAGTCAACACACAAATTCAGAACAAGATTAAGGCAGCTGAAATGTGACTGCTAAGAAGAATGTTGAGAGTTCCATGGACAGCAAAGAAAACAAACCAGACAGTCTTGAAGGAGGCAGACACAAGAAGAACATTTATGAAGAAGATTAGGAAAAGACAAGCAACATGTATAGGACATTTTATAAGGCAAGAGAAATTAGAGCACCTGGTCACAACAGGAAAGGTGGAGGGAAAAGAACACCATGTAGACCCAGGGAGAAAATATTGGACAGACTTGCAGAGTGGCTGAGGAAAGAGAGGGTGGGAGATGTACTTGCAGCAGGGTACATGGTGATGATGATGAAATAAGCTATGGTTGAATGGAGGTAAGACTGAAGCAATGCTTATTTGTACAAAGCACAAGCTTTCTACCGTAAAAGTTTGTTCTATTCAGCTAGGTGACAATAATATTGTACTTTCTGATTCAGTCAAGAACCTTGATGTTGTTCTTGATCCTCAACTCTCTGTGCAGAAATCAGTCAATCTTGTTACTGTCAACTTCGACGTTTCTGTTCTATTCACTGTTATGTTTCAACTTCGGCAGCATCTAAACTTGCGGCTTCTTTGATCTTGTCTCGCATCAAATCAATTATTGTGAATCTCTACTGTCTGACTTGCCTGCTTCTTCTGTCGCATGCCCCCAACATATTCAGAATTCCGTGGCCCGTCTTACACTTTATAAAATGAGGCGTGATCATGTTACTTTCTTGCTTAACTTTCTCCGCTGGCTGCCTGTTTCTCAAAGAACTTCATACAAAATCAATACATTATGTTTCAAATGTATCAATGGTACTGCACCTGTTGACCTGTTGTGACCACCTGTGAATGTACAACGTTTCCCAACCTTTGCGTTCTGCTTCTGATACCAGTTGTTCACAAATTCATCGATAAAATGTCAGTCAGTCCCCATTCTTTTTGCTATCTGATCCATGCGACTGAAACGACCTTCTCCCGTCTACTTGACAGTCACAAATAGGCCTACTTGTTTTCCTTCAAGGCCAGGGTCAGGGGTTAAACACCCCACTCCCCTCCTGTCTCCCCCTCCCAGCTTGTGTGTGCTTTGTGTCCTGCAGTTTTGGCTGGAGTTTGGAGTTTGTTCATGGGGGAGTTAACGCACTCAGACAATTCCATATGTGCTCCACCCAAATCTGCCAACAATTATCCAGCAGACTCCCTAAGCCTGCGCAAAACCCTATGCGCCGGCAAGGTCCTGGTTGTTGATGGGTGACTGTTTCGGTGAATGGTGGGAGCGTGCACCATGGTTTGATTCTTGTATGATGATTTGGCGCCTTATACATGTCATTATGATGATAATCATTATTATTATTATCATCATTATTATTATTATTATTATTATTATAGCAAAGCCAGAACAAGATTGAGCACGGCTGTTTAAACCGGCCGCCGGGCGATCACTTAGTTTTCGGACACGGTGGCAGCGATTCGCACGCGAGAGGCGTGTTTTCCTGCTTACCCGCTACGCTATACGGCCCGTCAGCGGTTTTGAGCTGTGAGTCATCGGTAGGCAAGCAGGACTGTGTGGCTGCCTTTGTGTGCCGTGATTACTACTGTTTCTACATTTCCCGCAATACTGTTTTGGTCATTTATCCATATATGTAATTATCAATCTTACCGAAAGGTAGACTCTCTCCCCTACACATAGATATCAAACACGAACTGGTTTGTTGCCATAATGTGTAACGGGATTACACAGAAAAGGAGGAGAACGATTCTGAAAATATCGCGCCTTCACTGTTTCATGAGAAAAATAAGCCAACTTCCAACAACGAAAACAAGAGTTCACCAGTTATTACAGCAGAAAGAAACACATACACAGGAAGAGTAAAGTATGTTTTAACAGACTGACTTATCAAACGGATCTTTTTTTGCTTCTTGTGGAGGTAGCGGTGGGTAAATCGAGATCACTGATAACGGCATAGACTCCATTATCTTTCACACTAGCACCAACATTTCACTGATAGTCTTGTATACGGCAATCTCCTTACTGCCATAGTAGGAACGTATACACACATGTCCATGCAAGAGTCAAGATTGGGATCACGATACCGAGACCACCATTCATTAAAAAAAATGGAAAGACAGAGAGAGAGAGAGGGGGGGGGGGGGAGGGGAGGGGGAGAGAAAACTTAATACATTTACGAGAACTTTAGGTTCACTGGTATTAAAAAGAAATAAAAACTCCTGAATATCATACCCACTTAACTACACTGAAATCTTTCTGGTTGCCTGTCTGTCGCTCCCCCCCCCCCCCCCCCCCCCCACCCCCCCCCCACACACACACACACATACACAAACAAACAGACAATCAAACAAAAACAAACACACGCACAAGAATACTATGTATTTTGCTTAACAATGATAATAATACTCAGAAGTCTTTAATTACTTATTTCATTCATGAAATGCATACACATAAACATCCAAGCAGACAGACAGACAGGCAGACAGACAGACAGACAGAGAGAGAGAGAGGAATACTTTGCACTTTGCTTAATGTATTTGGGCCCTTATTAATTGTCTCATGAAATGTGCACACACACACACACACACACACACACACACACACACACACACACACACACACACACACACACACACACACACACACACACACACACACACACACACACAACAAAAACAAAAGAAAATAAACAGAGATAATCAACGACTACAACATGCAAAACCTGACTCTGGTCGTCTCAGTACACTTATATTTCAAACGAAAATGTCCAAGGCAACACTATACACAATTATCAAGCACAAAGGAATTCTGCCACAGTGAGTACGTGGTAAGCGTTATCCAGAGGACTGAAATGATACCAACATTCACTGAAGACTCTAAAGATTAATGAGCTGCCAGAACCAGTAACCACCAACCGCCTCGCCGGCATCCCTGTTTACCTTAGCTGTCACATGTGTTATTACGATACGCTATACGTGGCCCCTAAGCCGCGAAACATGAAAAATGAAAAACAGCCGTCCTCTACAGACAACATTCTTCTAATGTGTGCCTTTACTTTTATTCGAGAACTGGCATTTGGATTTTACCGGCGTTGGAACATTGATCATTTCACGGTCGAAGATTGAAAATCATGTCAACACCGTCTTTCATTCTCTTTCTTCTCTGTGCGTTTAGTTGGACACTTAAATGCACGTAACGTGTTGAGTTACATATCATTTTATTGAGAAAAATCTCATCTTTTTAATGATGCACATTACAGACCAATACAAACAAAGCTCTTGAGAAAATTAGTGGAAAACTGGAGTTACTTGTTTGTAATAGTTACTACTGCGCTTATACGGCGTAGCGAAATCGTCGGTAACAAGGCGGAGCTACGAGCTCGTATTTCTAGGTCAGGGCAGCACTCAGTGGGCTTCGCGCTGCTACAGCTGCCGCCGCGGGACGAAACTAAGTGATCACCCTTAAACAGCCGTGTGAGGCAGCCGAGATGTGGTTTCTAAGAAAAATGTTGAGAGTTCCATGGACAGCAAAGAAAACAAACGAGACAGTCTTGATAGAGGCAGACACAAGATCATTCATAAGGAAGATTAAGAAAAGACAGGCAACATTTATAGGCCATTTTATGAGTAAAAGGGAATTAGAGCACCTGGTCACAACAGGAAAGATGGAGGGAAAGGGACACCCGGTAGACCCATGGAGAAGCTATTGGACAGACTTGCATGGTGGCTGAGGACAGAGAGGGTGGAAGATGTGCTAGAGGCAACAAGGGATAGATGCATATGGAGGGCCATGATCGCCAACGCCATGCGACAGGGCACTTTATTATTATTATCATTATTATTATTATTATCATTATTATTGTTATTATTATTATTATTATTATTAGTGGTAGTAGTAGTAGGCGTCCCTCAGACATGGCTGACCATGGACAAAGTGCATCCGTTCTAATGTCTAGCTGGGCTGTTTGCTTGGTCCAAGCAGCGTCACCTGTGACTGTAGAGACCAATGCGAGAGAGGCAGTCTCTGTTGCAGCGGTCGCATGTGTATGCTGATGCTGGTCTGTTGGCTGTCATCCCTTTTCTGCAAACTGGCTTTTCTGCTGCAGCAGCTGACAGTTTATCCTCACCAATCCACAGCTGTTTCTTGAGAGTGATTCTCCAGCTGTTGCGGTCGTCTGCAAAGTCCTCCTAGGACTCGGTGTTGATCTCAAGCGCCTTCATGTCACGTTTGCAAATGTCTTTGTATCTCAGCTGTGGGCGGCCAATGTTTCTCTGCCCTGTGGCAAGTTCACCATAAAGGACGTCTTTTGGGATGCGACCATCTTCCATGCGGCGAATGTGGCCCAACCAGCGCAGCCGACGCTGTCTCAGCATGGTATGCATGGTTGGGAGGCCAGCGTGGGTCAGGACTTCGGTGTTGGTCACCTTGTCTTGCCAGGAAATGCCGAGTATGCGCTGTAGGCTTCTCAGGTGGAAGGTATTGAACCTTTTCTCCTGATGAGCATGCGTGGTCCACGCCTCGCTGCCATACAGGACACAGGCGTTGTATACAGCCATCTTTGTCTTCGTGGTCAGCTTGGGATTTGTCCACACCCTTTGTGTGAGGCGGGCTAGTGTGGCTGCCTTCCCGATCCTCTTGTCGATCTCTGTGTCAAGGGAGAGGTTGTCAGTGATGGTGGACCCAAGATATATGAATTGATGGATGGTTTCAAGCTCGTAGTCATCAATGGTGATGGCTGGTGGAGATGGCGTGTCTTGGCCCAGGACATTTGTCTTCTTAAGACTGATGGTCAGACCAAAATCTTTGCAGGCCTGGGAGAAGCGGTCCATTAGTGAGTATGGGTCACAACTGCGGCATCGTCGGCAAATAGCATGTCTCTGATTAGGGCTTCATGGACCTTTGTCCTTGCTCTGAGGCGGGCGAGGTTGAAGAGACTGCCATCTGATCTGGTCCGCAGGTGGATCTCTTCTTGTGCTGTGCTGAACACATGCCTCAGGAGGAGAGCGAAGAAGATTCCAAAGAAGGTTGGGGCCAAGACGCAGCCTTGTTTCACACCGCTGCGTACGTCGAAGGGCTTGGAGAGGTTTCCGTTGAACTGCACCGTCCCTTTCATGTTGGAGTGGAAGGACTCAATTAAGCTGTGCAGTTTGGGGGGGGGGCAGCCAATTTTTCGGAGAGCCCTGAAAAGGCCATCTCTGCTGACTAGGTCAAAGGCCTTGGTGAGGTCAATGAATGCCACATACAGGGGCATCCGCTGCTCTCTGCACTTCTAGATTTGGCGGAGGGAAAAGACCATGTCTACCGTGGATCTCTCTGCTCGAAAACCACACTGATTCCGGGTAGACGCGTTCAGCCAGTTTCTGCAGGCGAATTAGGAGGACCCAAGCGTAGACTTTGCCAACAGTGCTGAGGAGCGAGATACCTCTGTAGTTGTTGCAGTCACTCCTTTCGCCCTTGTTTTTGTACAGGGTGACGATCTTGGTGTCCTTCATGTCCTGCGGTACAGCTCCCTCATTCCAACACTGACAGAGGACTGCGTGCAAAGGGTGTAGAAGAGAAGTCTTGCAGTGCTTCATGAGGTCTGGGGGAATTCCGTCATTGCCAGGTGCCGTGCCTGATGCCAGGCTATCAATGGCCTTACTGAGTTCGTCCACAGTTGGCTCTGCGTCAAGTTCTTCCATTACTGGCATGCACTTGATGGCATCGAGGGCTGAGGGGGACACCATGTTCTGTGTGGAGTAGAGGTCGGAGTAGTGTTCCGCCATCTTTCCATCTGTTGGCTAGGATTGCTGATTACTTCCCCAGTGGAGGATTTGAGGGGGGGCGATTTTGCTCTGTGTTGGTCCCAGTGCCTTCTTGATGCCATCATACATTCCTCGGATTTTGCCTCTTTCAGTAGCACTCTGTATCTCTTCGCTGAGCTCTGTCCAGTACTCGTTTGCGCAGCGCCTGGCGTTAAGCTGAACCTTACTCCTGGCAGCCCTGAGGATTTGCAGGTTCTTCTCACTGGGTGACCGCTTATACTCGGTGAGTGCAGCGTGCTTGGTCTCAACAGTGGGAGTCATCTCTGATGATTTGGCCTCAAACCAGTCGTGGGACTTCACAGTTTTCTTCCCAAAGGTGGCCATAGCAATGTGGTGCATGGTGTCTCGTAGTGTTTCCCGTCTCTCTGTGGCAGAGTCTCTGGGCTGCAATGCATCATATTCTCTCTCAAAGGCCTTTGCGAACTGTTCTACAAGATCTGGCTGAGACATCTTGCTGACGTCAATGCGAGGGTTCCCTTGTTTCTTTGAGCAGTGGAACTTCTTTGGTTGCAGCCTTTTCTTGCAACATACCAGAGAGTGGTCTGTGTCGCAGTCTGCGCTGTGATAAGAGCGAGTGTGGAGAACGTTTTTGATAGCGGCACGTCTTACTAGGATCAAATCCAGTTTGGTGCCAATGTTTTGAGCGCGGGTGCCTCCAGGAGACTTTGTGGTGAGGCTTCGTCTTGAAGAAGGAGTTGGCGATGCATAGTTCATGGCAGACGCAAAGCTCAAGCAGTCGCTGTCCATTCTCATTCATTTTCCCCACTCCAAAAGAACCGAGGCAGGAGGGCCATGAGTCATTGTCTGCACCCACTCTGGCGTTGAAGTCGCCCAGGAGAACAAGTTGTTCTGTCCTGGGGATGTTCCTTATGGTTGATGCAAGATTTTCGTAGAACTCATCCTTGGTGTCTGGAGAGGCGGACAGAGTTGGGGCATAAACGCTGATGAGAGTGATATAGCCTTAGGTGGTGTTGAGGCGGAGAGTCAAGAGCCACTCTGAACCGCCGCTGCCTGGTTCAATCATGTTCAGCAGGCTGTTCCTTTCTGCAAAGCCCACTCCGTACTCTCTTGGGCATCAGAACTCTTTCCTTGCCAGAAGAAGGTGTCCCTTTCCTGTAGTGTTCCTGAGTCAGCCAGCCGTGTTTCTTGCAGAGTGGCAGTGTCCACATTGAGCCTCTTTAGCTTGCTGTTTATGACGGCGGTCTTTCTGGCATCGCTGATGTCTTGCAGATCTTGGGAGAGCCCAGGCATCATTGTTCGGACATTCCAACAGCCCAGTTTCACTGCTGATCCTTTTCCTGATTCGTTTCCTGAATTTGAATTTTTCTTTTTGCCTGGTGCGGTAGTTAACGACCTGCTTGTCAGATTTTCTCCTAATCTTCATGCACCCAATGTAGAAGGCAGGTCGTGGTGGGACAGCACCTGATTGGCTGGGGGCTGCCCAGCTTAGGCGGGCGGTAGCTTTTCAGTAAGCTAAGACACGAAGGTCTCTCCCACCGTCAAAAGCAACCCCTGGCGTCAGCTCTACGCCAGTTAAGCAATGACTTATCACCGGTATCTGTTGCTTCCCATGTTGTGCCGACACTAGTGTTAGTAGCGAGGCTGGAGTGTCCTCTCCAGGTCGTAGGTGCAGAGTGTTTGTGGATGAATGGATGGATGTAAGCCTGGGCAGTGTAATATGGAAACAGGCTGTTGCCCATGCAACTTGTCCCCCCTCTCCACCTCGCTGACAGATCCAAAGGAACAGCAGAGCTGTTACGTTTTGGTGCCAACGCGGCCACAGGAGCTGCTGGAAAGTGACAAAGTTTGCCATCCAAACCGCCTTAGGGGCCCCACACCGGATTTACTGTTAGGGTTTACTCCCTTAGCTAGATGGCCACGGGTAGCTCTTAAGAGTTGGCGCCCTTTGATGGATCTAATTTATTTCCACCAGGGATTCTAGCCACCCTCCTCACCATCTTCCTGAGGGGACTGGTGGGGCTGCTGGTTTAGTCGCCTGCAATTCGACCCTGTGACAGGTAGTACTGGGTTCCAGGTTACCAATACCGGATACGTCTATCCGACCTGACACATTATTATTATTATTATTATTATTATTATTATCATTATTGTTATTATTATTATTATTATCATTATCATCATTATTATGATTATTATTATCATTATTATTTTTATTATTCATTATTATTATCGTCATTGTCGTCGTCGTCCTCCTCATCTCATCATCATCATCATTATCGTCATCATTATTGTTGTTGTATGAAAAAAGTTCAAAACAGCATTGCAGCCTTTTTCAAAGGTAAAAGTTTATAAACCACTGACAGAGGAAACAAAGGAGCTCAGTCATGCTTGGGCCAGTTGTAATCAAGAATTGTAATAGATCAGTATTTGTACATGCTGTTTTCTGCTTTTTTTTAATATACATTTTTTATTCAGCTTTTGCTTCACAACAAAGGGACATCAAACACACAATGTGACAACAAAAAATGACCAAAAAAATTATACACATGTGAAAAGACATTGTTGACATGTGAATTCCATATAGCATACAGAATGAACATGATGATATTTAATACACTGGAAGTTGAAAAAGGAACATCAAGATCTAAGCGCATGTCAACATGTTTTCTATATTTTTGTAACCATTTAAGGGCACATAATGTTGAAAATGTCACATTGTGGAATATTCATGCATTTGATGGCCCCAGAAACGTTCAGATTGCAAAGATTTCAGTCCAGAGGGGGTGGGGGGGGGGAGGGGGAATCGAGGGGAGAGTGCATGACCTTAGACCCCCTAACTTGAAATTCTTTTTCCTTGAGCAGTTCGTCTGAACCATGCTTCGACTTTTTAATCAAACAACTTCGAATCAAATAACTGTGTTTGCTAAACTTAATTGCTTCTCAAGGTTCGTGTGTATCTTTATGATTACATTGTGTGAAACAAAAACCGTCAAACATTCCAGGAACTGACTTTCCATATTACCTCCAGAACAAAAGTTATCACCTGTAGTCAGATGTAATTTTCTTTTTGAAAGTATTATATCTATTTGTTTGCGAGGGTTTGGCCACATGTGTTCAGAGAACGACATTAAAGTACAAGTATTATAAATTTGAAAACAAGGCTTAAGAATGCTTCCTGCTAGCTACAGAAACTGAACTGTGACAGCTGAATGAGCTGCTCCGAACAGTTTTTGTTCTTACATCTATGTCAGAGTACATACCTTCAATTGTCTCAATTCTCCCTGTGGGGTTGCCGGGGGCTGTTTCATTGTAAATAGTATCCCCACCTTCTGGAACATTCTGTGCTGGAAATTTCTTCTTTTCTGTCACTCTCTTTGTTTCTGCCTTGTTCCTTTACTTTCTGTCATTTCTTCCTATCATTTTCTGCCTTGCTGGTCCATTCACCTGTGTGTGTTTGATAAAATGTTACATACTTTTTCTTGGGATTGATAATTGGGTACATGTATTTTGGCTCCAGGGAGATGAGATATGCGGAAGCAATTTTAGATAATTTATGCCCGTTTTTGTATGTTTTGGTGCCCTTTGGTATGCTTAAATTTGTATTCAGGTGTGTTTTTTTAAATCCCCATGTGCGATAAATTGGACGGAGTGGTCAATGTCATGGGCATGTCTTTAGATTATGCGCTCGAATGCCTTGATATGTGAACTTAATTTTCTTTTCTTTTTATTTTCCTGTTGAGGTTTTGTATGTTTTGAAGCGGTTATAGCCCTGATATGGCTCTACGCAGTCAGCTGGGCTTTAAACAACAATAACAATAACAACAATTGTCGAAATCACGCCGAGTTCACGTGGAGGCGCAGCTTCTCTCTGCCAGATTGACAGCTTGTGTTCTGACGTGGCTGCAGATATTATGTGCGTGCAACCTCCCCTGCAGCCAACTGAAGAATGGTTGAGTTTTATGTTGAAGCGGTTCCCCTGTATGGGCCCACCGTAAGACTGGGTTAACTACAATTAATTGTCGAATCACGCCTCCGTGAGCGCACCTGAGATAACTTGGTTTAACTTAATATTATGTGCGTGCAACCTCCCCTGCAGCCAACTGAAAATGGTTACTTACATTATGTGCATGCAACCTCCCCTGCAGCCAACTGAAAAATGGTTACTTATCCCACTTCATGGTTGGGGAAGGTAAAGCAGTCAGGGAGGAGAATGTGACCCACCCTCAAATAGCTGAATGGAAAGTAGAGAGTAGAGAGGTCTCTACCACTTTCTCTCTTGCGATCATGTTTACATGATCATCATCATCAAGTGCCCAGCCGCATGGTGTTGGCCATCATGCCCTCCATATGCATCTATCCCTTGTTGCCGCAAGCACATCTTCCACCTGTCTGTCCTCAGCCACCCTGCAAGTCCCCTCCAATATTTTCTGCTTGGGTCTACCTGTGCTCTCTTCCCTCCATCTTTCCTGTTGTGACCAGGTGCTCTAATTCCCCTTTCCCCATAAAATGGCATGCAAATGTTGCCTGTCTTTTTCCTAATCTTCCTTATCAACGATCCTCTTGTGTCTGCCTCCATCAAGACTGTCTCGTTTGTTTTCTTTGCTGTCCATGGAACTTGGTTTACAAATTCATCACCAGACAAAACACATTTACGATAGAACCACTTTTATCATTTTTATTCCTATTAGAGGTAATTCTTGACTCCAGTGTGCAACAATCTGTCACAGAGAAGAGCGCATTCTGTCTGAATGTGTTCCCCTACATGCCCGCCTACTCAAAGCTGACAGATGCCATCTTTCACCATATTCTGGACTGGAACGATGACTGTACCTTGCGTGGTGCCCAAAAGATCCTGCAGGATTTCCAGAAACGCAAATACTACAAGTGCGTGGGAGAGACTGATCCCATCACTGATGCCACGATCAGTGGAAAGAAGGTGAGTATGAAAAAAAAGCACATACATAGAATCTCTAACAAAAGGGAAAGACACTTTTAATAAAAAAAACCAACAACAAACAAATGATAAGGGTGAAGGTCAACACACAAAGCCAGAACAAGATTGAGGCAGCCAAAATGTGGTTTCTAAGAAGAATGTTGAGAGTTTCATGCGCAGCAAAGAAAACAAACGAGACAGTCTTAATGGAGGCAGACACAAGAAGATCATTGATAAGGAAGATTAGGAAAAGACAAGCAACATTTGTGTGCCATTTTATTTTGCTTGCAGCCAGAACAAGGGATAGATACATATGGAGGGCCATAATTGCCAACGCCATGCGCCAGGGCCGTGATGATGATGATAGGTTAATCCATAATACTAACTGAGTCTTGTGGAAGTGAAATGCTCTACAATTCAGGGGGCGAGCATCGTGAGACAATGCGTGTCTCCTCTGTGTGCTGTGAATGGGTACCTGATCCTGTTCAGGTTGCTCAAGGTAAAGCATTGAGGGAGGGGAGATGGACATTGTCCTTAAAAAGTGAGGTAGCCTCCATCTCATTCCCCTACGACCTCAGGGTTATGGGAAACCTTTTTGTCACCTCATTGCTGATTCGAAAATCTGGGTTTAAAAAAAAGACAGAAAAAAGAGAGAGAAAAAAAACAACAACCCAACAACTGGAAAATAGAAGACAGGAAGAAAGCTGTTGTCATATACCACTGTGCAACTTCAACTGTATTGGATAGATTGTCTTTCAAAAATCGCTTTATTGTCTGAAATGAATCCGCTGTTATGTCTGTGACGATTATTCGAAAATGTGTGTGTGCTGCTGTTTTGTTTTTCTCCTATCACACACAGTAAATGTGGTTAACTGACTAAATATTGAATCAAACATTTTCTTACTATTGTATCAAAGAAATACTGATTGAAGTTCTAATTGTGTCCAGATGGAATCGGTGATTTTCTGCTGTTGTTGGTGGGTGATGAATGACCATTTTCTGTCCCAATTTTTACGCCAATTTAATGGCCACAATTTTTTTTTACCATGCTTTGATGATGATGACGGTGGGGATAATGACCATGTCGTTATGGTGTTCCATTCTAGATTGGGACTGCATGACAGGGCTGTACTCTACGCTTACTTTTGTAATGTGTCCTGGCATCAACCACGCCCGAGAGATACAGACAACTGAGGTTTTAATTAGAACGTTTGAGCGAATCCCCATCGATGCATTTGTGAAAGGAAATGAGTGGATGAGACTCGCCTATGTGATCCAGGTCTTACCAGTGATCATATAATAGCCCAACACAGAGTGGGAGCCAGTTGGACACAGAGTGGGAGCCAGTTGGACACAGAGTGGGAGCCAGTTGGACATAGAGTGGGAGCCAGTTGGACATAGAGTGGGAGCCAGTTGGACACAGGGTGGGAGCCAGTTGGACACAGGGTGGGAGCCAGTTGGACACAGGGTGGGAGCCAGTTGGAAACAGAGCAGGAACTGGTTGGGCCACAGTGATATTTACAGGGCAAATAGGATTTGAACCCACAGCCTAGCATTCGTTTGTCCGTTGCAAAGAAGAAAAAGAAAGTCAAGTGAAAGTAGATGTGACAAAAAGGATGAGTGGCTACTTGCTGCATTCAAAGGCGGGTTGATTTTAGGGTGCTCTAGGATGTGTCTGGATAGTGTTGTGAGACTGTCGCTCGTCCTGGGCTGACAATAAATTGATAAATAATTAAACAGATCATTAGAGAAATAAGTAGATAAGTTATGCAGAAATATGTAATGGATGTGAGTGACGCCCAGAGTGGAGTTGATTGGATTGGATTGATGTTTTTTCACAATGGAACTTTTTTTCCGTATGAAATGTAGGCTGCTCTCCCTGAAGAAAACACAATATGCCATAGAACGGCAGTATTCTCCCCTCCCCCTCTTCTCTCTGTCATTTTTCACCTGTCTGCATGTGGTTTTATAAAAGTGGATTTTTCTACATAATTCTGTCAGGGACAAGAATTTTGTTGCTGAGGCATCTTAAACTTGCGCAAAATGCCTGCTGCACTCTGAGCCTATGTTTATCATCTCAGCTGAAATACTTACAGCCAGACTCCACTCAAAGTCTAGTAGAACGGGGCAGAAATCCCTGTGTGACCAGGAATCGAAATTGGGTTTTATCGTGTGCAAAGGTGGAGAGGTTTATGATGGCCAAACTGATTGTTATTGTTGTTTAAAGCCCAGCCGACTGCATAGAGCCGTATCAGGGCTACCACCATTCAAAACACAAACAATACTTTAACAGGAAAAAGAAAAGAAAATTAAGTACACATATCGATGCATTCGTGCATATAATCTAAGGAGATGCCCCAGGCGTTGACCACTCCGTCCAATCTATGGCACATGGGGATTTAAAAAAACAAACCTGAATACAAAGTTAAACATGAATAAGGGCACCAAAACATATATTTAAAAACAGGCCTAAATTGCTTTAAATTGCTACCGCATATCTCACATCTCTAGAGCCAAAAATACACTTGCTACATGTACCCAATTATCAATCCTAAGAGAAAATACATAAGTACAGATTTTCTTCCCTAGATTTCCTCCTTCACTAGACCTTTACACTGATATCTCCCTTCACAAGACTTCTCTACTGAGTTCTCCCTTCACTAGACCTTAAGTACTGATCTCCCCTTCACTAGACCTGTACTGAGTTCTCCCTTCACTAGACATTAAGTACTGATTTCCCCTTCACTAGACCTTCTGTACTGAGTTCTCCCTTCACTAGACCTTAACTCATTCGGTACGGAGTTTTTCCCCTTGCGTTTCCCCAGGGACGGCCCATTTTGAAGGGTTAGGAAAAAAAATCACAAAAAATACAAAACATAAAGGAACAAAATGAAACTTATTGAAGTTCTTCCTTGATTTTTCTTCTTCATGTGCCACGTTGAAAATACCCCAAATTTTGTGGTCAGGATCACCGTACAGTCACACACTTTGATCAGCTCCATGATCACGCAGTCAAAGGTGAGAAGGTCTTTGTATGCACAAAACAACATGAATAAAGTAGACTTTGCTCAGGGTAAAAAAAAAAGATTATTAGTGATATTATATGAACAAATGTTACAAATTGTTACACAAGGGAGTTATGGGGGCGTGGCACTCAAATGAGACATGCAGGCCACAAGAGCCAGAGAAGGAGGCAAAGTGGGAGAAAAACTAAAATCTTCAATGCTCATGGCATACTGTTTGTTTTTTTTACTCAAATCACTTGTCATGGCATACTGTTTGTTTTTGTCACATCACCTGTCATGTCATACTGTTTGTTTTTGTCACATCACCTGTCATGGTATGCTGTTTTTGTCACATCACCTGTCATGGCATACTGTTTGTTTTTGTCACATCACCTGTCATGTCATACTGTTTGTTTTTGTCACATCACCTGTCATGGCATACTGTTTTTGTCACATCACCTGTCATGGTATACTGTTTGTGTCACATCACCTGTCATGGTATACTGTTTGTTTTTGTCACATCATCTGTCATGGCATACTGTTTTTGTCACATCACTTGTCATGGCATACTGTTTTTGTCACATCACCTGTCATGGCATACTGTTTTTGTCACATCACTTGTCATGGGATACTGTTTTTGTCACATCACCTGTCATGGTATACTGTTTGTTTTTGTCACATCACCTGTCATGGCATACTGTTTGTTTTTGTCACATCACCTGTCATGGGATACTGTTTGTTTTTGTCACATCACCTGTCATGGCTTACTGTTTGTTTTTGTCACATCACCTGTCATGTCATACTGTTTGTTTTTGTCACATCACCTGTCATGGGATACTGTTTGTTTTTGTCACATCACCTGTCATGTCATACTGTTTGTTTTTGTCACATCACCTGTCATGGGATACTGTTTGTTTTTGTCACATCACCTGTCATGTCATACTGTTTGTTTTTGTCACATCACCTGTCATGGGATACTGTTTGTTTTTGTCACATCACCTGTCATGTCATACTGTTTGTTTTTGTCACATCACCTGTCATGGGATACTGTTTGTTTTTGTCACATCACCTGTCATGTCATACTGTTTGTTTTTGTCACATCACCTGTCATGTCATACTGTTTGTTTTTGTCACATCACCTGTCATGTCATACTGTTTGTTTTTGTCACATCACCTGTCATGGGATACTGTTTGTTTTTGTCACATCACCTGTCATGGCTTACTGTTTGTTTTTGTCACATCACCTGTCATGTCATACTGTTTGTTTTTGTCACATCACCTGTCATGGCATACTGTTTTTGTCACATCACCTGTCATGGCATACTGTTTGTGTTTGTCACATCACCTGTCATGGCATATTGTTTGTTTTTGTCACATCACCTGTCATGGCATACTGTTTGTTTTTGTCACATCACCTGTCATGGCATACTGTTTGTGTTTGTCACATCACCTGTCATGGCATACTGTTTGTTTTTGTCACATCACCTGTCATGGCATACTGTTTGTTTTTGTCACATCACCTGTCATGGCATACTGTTTGTGTTTGTCACATCACCTGTCATGGCATACTGTTTTTGTCACATCACTTGTCATGGCATACTGTTTGTTTTTGTCACATCACCTGTCATGGCATACTGTTTTTGTCACATCACCTGTCATGGTATACTGTTTGTTTTTGTCACATCACCTGTCATGGTATGCTGTTTGTTTTTGTCACATCACCTGTCATGGTATACTGTTTTTGTCACATCACCTGTCATGGCATACTGTTTGTTTTTGTCACATCACCTGTCATGGCATATTGTTTTTGTCACATCACCTGTCATGGCATATTGTTTTTGTCACATCACCTGTCATGGCATACTGTTTTTGTCACATCACCTGTCATGGCATACTGTTTTTGTCACATCACCTGTCATGGCATACTGTTTTTGTCACATCACCTGTCATGGCATACTGTTTGTTTTTGTCACACCACCTGTCATGGCATACTGTTTTTGTCACATCACCTGTCATGGCATACTGTTTTTGTCACATCACCTGTCATGGCATATGTTTGTTTTTGTCACATCACCTGTCATGTCATACTGTTTTTGTCACATCACCTGTCATGGCATACTGTTTTTTGTCACATCACCTGTCATGGCATACTGTTTTTGTCACATCACCTGTCATGGCATACTGTTTTGTCACATCACCTGTCATGGCATACTGTTTGTTTTTGTCACATCACCTGTCATGGCATACTGTTTGTTTTTGTCACATCACCTGTCATGTCGTACTGTTTACTTTTGTCACATCACCTGTCATGGCATACTGTTTGTTTTGTCACATCACCTGTCATGGTATGCTGTTTGTTTTTGTCACATCACCTGTCATGGTATGCTGATTGTTTTTGTCACATCACCTGTCATGGCATACTGTTTGTTTTTGTCACATCACCTGTCATGTCATACTGTTTACTTTTGTCACATCACCTGTCATGGCATACTGTTTTTTGTCACATCACCTGTCATGGCATACTGTTTGTTTTTGTCACATCACCTGTCATGGTATACTGTTTACTTTTGTCACATCACCTGTCATGTCATACTGTTTACTTTTGTCACATCACCTGTCATGTCATACTGTTTTACTTTTGTCACATCACCTGTCATGGTATGCTGATTGTTTTTGTCACATCACCTGTCATTGGCATACTGTTTACTTTTGTCACATCACCTGTCATGGCATACTGTTTGTTTTTGTCACATCACCTGTCATGGTATGCTGATTGTTTTTGTCACATCACCTGTCATGGCATACTGTTTACTTTTGTCACATCACCTGTCATGGCATACTGTTTGTTTTTGTCACATCACCTGTCATGGTATGCTGATTGTTTTTGTCACATCACCTGTCATGGCATACTGTTTTTGTCACATCACCTGTCATGGTATGCTGTTTGTTTTTTGTCACATCACCTGTCATGGCATACTGTTTGTTTTTGTCACATCACTGTCATGGCATACTGTTTGTTTTTGTCACATCACCTGTCATGGTATGCTGTTTGTTTTTGTCACATCACCTGTCATGGTATGCTGTTTGTTTTTGTCACATCACCTGTCATGGCATACTGTTTGTTTTTGTCACATCACCTGTCATGGCATACTGTTTTTGTCACATCACCTGTCATGGCATACTGTTTTTGTCAATCACTGTCATGGCATATGTTTTTGTCACATCACCTGTCATGGCATACTGTTTTTTGTCACATCACCTGTCATGGCATACTGTTTGTTTTTGTCACATCACCTGTCATGGCATACTGTTTTTGTCACATCACCTGTCATGGCATACTGTTTGTTTTTGTCACATCACCTGTCATGGCATACTGTTTTTGTCACATCACCTGTCATGGCATACTGTTTTTGTCACATCACCTGTCATGGCATACTGTTTTTGTCACATCACTTGTCATGGCATACTGTTTGTTTTTGTCACATCACCTGTCATGGTATACTGTTTTTGTCACATCACCTGTCATGGTATACTGTTTTTGTCACATCACCTGTCATGGTATACTGTTTTTGTCACATCACCTGTCATGGCATACTGTTTGTTTTTGTCACATCACCTGTCATGGTATACTGTTTTTGTCACATCACCTGTCATGGCATACTGTTTTTGTCACATCACCTGTCATGGTATACTGTTTTTGTCACATCACCTGTCATGGCATACTGTTTTTGTCACATCACTTGTCATGGCATACTGTTTGTTTTTGTCACATCACCTGTCATGGTATACTGTTTTTGTCACATCACCTGTCATGGTATACTGTTTTTGTCACATCACCTGTCATGGTATACTGTTTTTGTCACATCACCTGTCATGGTATACTGTTTTTGTCACATCACCTGTCATGGTATACTGTTTTTGTCACATCACCTGTCATGGTATACTGTTTTTGTCACATCACCTGTCATGGTATGCTGTTTGTTTTTGTCACATCACCTGTCATGGTATGCTGTTTGTTTTTGTCACATCACCTGTCATGGTATGCTGTTTGTTTTTGTCACATCACCTGTCATGGCATACTGTTTGTTTTTGTCACATCACTTGTCATGGCATACTGTTTGTTTTTGTCACATCACCTGTCATGGTATGCTGTTTGTTTTTGTCACATCACCTGTCATGGTATGCTGTTTGTTTTTGTCACATCACCTGTCATGGTATGCTGTTTGTTTTTGTCACATCACCTGTCATGGTATGCTGTTTGTTTCTGTCACATCACCTGTCATGGCATACTGTTTGTTTTTGTCACATCACCTGTCATGGCATACTGTTTACTTTTGTCACATCACTTGTCATGGCATACTGTTTTTTTCACATTATCTGTCATGGCATACTGTTTGTTTTTGTCACATCACCTGTCATGGCATACTGTTCTAAATCATCTTTCAGGCTACTCTGGCCATGCAGATGAAGAATTGGGTGTCAAAGATTATAAACCAGACTACCCTTAGTATGCCTGATATGCTGATACCTGCCTTGTTACCACATCCTGGAGACAGGTATGGAAGATCCTGTCTGCTACTGTGTCCCACTAGTCCCACCAATGAGTACACAGGGCCTGGGATCATACGATGTTGGTGGCATTACCTGTGCAGTTCTCGTCACTCTTGTGACTCAGACAGTCCACTGGATGTTGTATTCTGTGTCTTATCCACTTAGAATTAAACTGATAAAAATCAAAACCTCAGCCAGTCTGGAGGGACGAAACCATTGCTGTCAGATCCAAACTTAAACCACTACATGCGCTCGTGCTCTCCATCTTCCTACATACATGTGAGACATGGACTTTGACAGCAGAATTACAGAACAAGATTTAGGCGTTAGAGTAGAAATACTTCAAAAGACTCCTCAGCATCTCTTACACTGAACACGTGGCAACCGGCCAGGTGCCAAGAAAACCCGCACAACATGTGAGTCATTATGAAGACTAAAAGATAGTTTAGTAATGTAACAAGATCTTGCAGGATTCCCAAATACCATCCTCCAGAGTATGTGTACTTTACAGTGGGGTAAGGCAGACAATGAAAGAAATGAACAGATGATATTAATACTGAAGGAAACTTTGCTGCAACCCAGGCACTGCCCCACAGCCGTGAAGAATGAAGACATCGATACAGCGTCCTGATGACTGGGACAGATGAAAGATCCATAAGCTTTCACTGAAATTAACAATCACACATTTAACACAGACTGAACACAGAGATTGTTAACATTCTTTCACTGGGCTACTTTATTGTTTGTGTGTGTGTGCGTGTGTGTATGCATATGGTGTGTATGCGTTGCATGTGTGTGTGTGTGTGCACAGGCATGAATGTGACGTCTTTAATTTAAAAATTTTGTTTACTGCCCATGTGTGTCTTTAAGAAGTCGGCAAATGATATATCTTGGATGTTTTTTACTTTTGTGCCATTGTTGTTCTTTTTCCTCAGAAAGAGGACATAAGAACGGAGATTCTGGAAAAAATACCACATGACCGGAGACGGGAACTGGATGACTCCAAATTTGTTGTAGAGGTAACACGATCAAGTTATTGTACAATTCAAGATTCTAAATACTTTATAACACTGTCTCTATACGAGGAATTAAACACAGTTGCTGCTGCAGTGCCAGTCACAATTATAAAGCACAATTAAAAAAAGAACAAGAGAAAAATGCCTGAAGAACAGGCAGCTTTTTATGTACAACTGTACACACACATAGGCTGACACTTGGCCGTAGGCACCCTGTGGAAAACATAGAAAACCATTCTCACTTGCAGTCTGCCCTTTGTATCACACACTAGTTGTTGAGGAGCACAACCAACTGTGGCAAAAAGCTAATTTGCTGTTGATACACAAAACTATGTGTCTAAAAGAGCGGATGGTTCGTTGTTTCGCTCAAGGATGTGACTGCTGTCCAACACTATCACTATCGCTTTTGTTACATCTCACCTTTTATACAGCAATCACTATCGTCTTTGTTACCTTTCGCCTTTCATACAACAATCACTGTCACCTTTGTTACCTCTCACCTTTCATACAACAATCACTATCACCTTTGTTACCTTTCACCTTTCATACAACAATTACTATCACCTTTGTTACCTTTCGCCTTTCAAATAACAATTTCTATCACCTTTGTTACCTCTCGCCTTTTAAATAACAATCACTATCACCTTTGTTACCTCTCGCCTTTTAA
Source organism: Monoplex corrugatus (assembly GCA_030674185.1). Classification (NCBI taxonomy): domain Eukaryota; kingdom Metazoa; phylum Mollusca; class Gastropoda; order Littorinimorpha; family Ranellidae; genus Monoplex; species Monoplex corrugatus. Next base: position 88,342,072 of record JAPXFY010000014.1, read on the forward strand.
ATAACAATTACTATCACATTTGTTACCTTTCGTTCAAATAACAATTACTATCACCTTTGTTACCTCTCGCCTTTTTTACAACAATTACTATCACCTTTGTTACCTCTCGCCTTTTTTACAACAATCACTATCACCTTTGTTACCTCTCGCCTTTTAAATAACAATTACTATCACCTTTGTTACCTCTCGCCTTTTAAATAACAATTACTATCACCTTTGTCACCTTTCGTTCAAATAACAATTACTATCACCTTTGTTACCTCTCGCCTTTTTTACAACAATTACTATCACCTTTGTTACCTCTTGCCTTTTTTACAACAATTACTATCACCTTTGTTACCTCTTGCCTTTTAAATAACAATTACTATCACCTTTGTTACCTCTTGCCTTTTATACAACAATTACTATCACCTTTGTTACCTCTTGCCTTTTATACAACAATTACTATCACCTTTGTTACCTCTCACCTTTTATACAACAATCACTGTCGCCTTTGTTACCTCTCACCTTTCATACAACAATCACTATCACCTTTGTTACCTCTCACCTTTCATACAGCAATCACTATCACCTTTGTTACCTCTCACCTTTCATACAACAATCACTGTCGCCTTTGTTACCTCTCACCTTTCATACAACAATCACTATCACCTTTGTTACCTCTCACCTTTCATATAAAAATCACTATCGTTTTTGTTACCTCTCACCTTTCATACAGCAATCACTATCACCTTTGTTACCTCTCACCTTTCATATAACAATCACTATCACCTTTGTTACCTCTCACCTTTCATACAACAATCACTATCACCTTTGTTACCTCTCACCTTTCATATAACAATCACTATCACCTTTGTTACCTCTCACCTTTCATACAGCAATCACTATCACCTTTGTTACCTCTCACCTTTTATACAACAATCACTGTCGCCTTTGTTACCTCTCACCTTTCATACAGCAATCACTATCACCTTTGTTACCTCTCACCTTTCATACAACAATCACTATCACCTTTGTTACCTCTCGCCTTTCATACAACAATCACTGTCGCCTTTGTTACCTCTCACCTTTCATACAACAATCACTATCATCTTTGTTACTTCTCGCCTTTCATACAACAATCACTATCACCTTTGTTACCTCTCATCTTTCATACAGCAATCACTATCACCTTTGTTACTTCTCACCTTTTATACAGCAATCACTATCACCTTTGTTACCTCTCACCTTTCATACAATCACTATCACCTTTGTTACTTCTCACCTTTCATACAACAATCACTATCACCTTTGTTACCTCTCGCCTTTCCTACAACAATCACTATCATCTTTGTTACTTCTCGCCTTTCATACAACAATCACTATCACCTTTGTTACCTCTCATCTTTCATACAGCAATCACTATCGTCTTTGTTACCTCTCGCCTTTCCTACAACAATCACTGTCACCTTTGTTACTTCTCGCCTTTCCTACAACAATCACTGTCACCTTTGTTACCTCTCATCTTTCATACAGCAATCACTATCGTCTTTGTTACCTTTCACCTTTCATACAACAATCACTATCGTCTTTGTTACCTTTTGCCTTTCATACAACAATCACTATCACCTTTGTTACCTCTTGCCTTTCATACAGCTAGCACAGATTCTGTCGCTTGTCATCCACAATCGTAATACGCACATCACATCATTATTCAAAAGTTTTCTGTTCTGAAAAGATTGATCACCAAGTCAAGACACAAAAGAAAAGGCCGGTATACATATATCCGATAAAACGTTGATGTAATACACGAATAGTTGTAGACTGAATGTTTTATAGTTTACAGTCTGCGTAAAACATAAGTTGTGACTGGCTTTTTGTTGTGAATAAAATCAGTGTTTGCATTTAAGTTTGGCTTATTGCATGAAATGGTCTCTTAATATTTGTATTCATTCACATGTTCTACCTTTTGCTGATCAAGTGAAAGTATAATATTTAAGCTGCTAGCCAGGTGTTTGAGGTGGAGCACAAAGAATTCAAGTGTTAGGCAAGCTGACCATATTCCATTGTGGTGTTACGCATTCGGCATCTCTGGTGGGCATGCAGGTTGGATGTTTTCATGTTTCCATAAGACAGCCACCGAAGTGACTTACAGGATCTTTGATGCATATTCGACATTCTGCATGTGGCAACACAATGAAATATAATGTTTGTTTTTTTTTCATTTAGAACATAGCAAGAACCAGAAAAAAAAACACAAAAAAAGATTAAGAACGCGTATTTAATACAAGACAAAACAGGCGCAAATTTTTGGCCAACTGGCCTTTATCAAACGTAAGATCACAAACACCAGATACAAACATTAGGAGAAAAAGACCGAAACTTCCCTTTTCCCACACTGGACGGAGCAGCAGGGAAGTTTCAGTCTTTATCTTCTAATTTTTCTGTCTGGTGTTTGTTTGTTTGTGATCTTACGTTTGACAAAGGCCAGTTGGCCGAAAATTTGCGCCTGTCTTGTCTGGTTGTGTTAAATATGCGTTCTTACTCCTTTTTGTGTGTGTATTTTCTGGTTCCTGTTTGCTTGAACGCGGGCAATCACACTAGTTTTGGATTTAAAACAAGACAGTTTAGTACCAGGTGCTCAACGTCTGAATTTACCTGAAAAGCATTTTACTTAAAATAAAGGTAAATATTGACCCAAAACTTTGACATCGTTAGGGAAATGAAGTGGCAGAGGTCTCATCTTTTCTCTGGACCAGAATTATGACGAAGAGGCTGACGCACAGTTCCCTTACGCCTGTCTGCCTGATTGCACTGTCGTGAGTGTGGGTTCATAACCAGCTTTGGCGTGAAGCCTCTAATTACCCAGTGAAGGTTGGGGAAGCCAAAACAGTAAGGTTGAGGAGACAACGTTTCCGTAGTGCAAGCCAAAAAAGGCAGGTTGGGGTCTCCACTACCCCACTCCCGCTGCCACCTCAGGGTTGAGGGACAACATTTACATAAGTAAGAAAATCAAGTGGCACTGCAGGTAACCAAACAAGTAGAAAGCTTACGTAGTTCCTTCCCTTGTCTATGTTGTCACACAGTATATGGGAACACACTTCTGTGGTTTCAGTAAATCCTCTTCATGATTTTGTTATTTGTCAGTTTGTGACTGTTTGCTGTTGATGGTTCACGTCAGTTTGTTACGGTTTGCTGTCGATGGTTCATGTCTGTTTGTAACAGTTTGCTTTGATGGTTCACGTCAGTTTGTGTTTGCTGTTGATGGTTCACGTCAGTTTGTGTTTGCTGTTGATGGTTCACGTCAGTTTGTAACAGTTTGCTGTCGATGGTTCATGTCAGTTTGTAAGTGTTTGTTGTTGATGGTTCATGTCTGTAACTGTTTGCTGTTGATGGTTCACGTCTGTAAGTGTTTGCTGTTGATGGTTCACGTCAGTTTGTAACTGTTTGCTGTTGATGGTTCATGTCTGTTTCTGTTTGCTGTTGATGGTTCATGTCTGTTTCTGTTTGCTGTTGATGGTTCATGTCTGTTTGTAACTGTTTGCTGTTGATGGTTCACGTCAGTTTGTGTTTGCTGTTGATGGTTCATGTCTGTTTGTAACTGTTTGCTGTTGATGGTTCATGTCTGTTTGTAACTGTTTGCTGTTGATGGTTCATGTCTGTTTGTAAGTGTTTGCTGTTGATGGTTCATGTCTGTTTGTAACTGTTTGCTGTTGATGGTTCATGTCTGTTTGTAACTGTTTGCTGTTGATGGTTCATGTCTGTTTGTAAGTGTTTGCTGTTGATGGTTCACGTCTGTTTGTAACTGTTTGCTGTTGATGGTTCATGTCTGTTTGTAACTGTTTGCTGTTGATGGTTCATGTCTGTTTGTAACAGTTTGCTGTTGATGGTTCATGTCTGTTTGTAAGTGTTTGCTGTTGATGGTTCATGTCTGTTTGTAACAGTTTGCTGTTGATGGTTCATGTCAGTTTGTAATTGTTTGCTGTTGATGGTTCACGTCAGTTTGTAAGTGTTTGCTGTTGATGGTTCACGTCAGTTTGTAAGTGTTTGCTGTTGATGGTTCATGTCTGTAAGTGTTTGCTGTTGATGGTTCATGTCTGTAAGTGTTTGCTGTTGATGGTTCATGTCTGTAAGTGTTTGCTGTTGATGGTTCATGTCTGTAAGTGTTTGCTGTTGATGGTTCATGTCTGTAAGTGTTTGCTGTTGATGGTTCATGTCTGTAAGTGTTTGCTGTTGATGGTTCATGTCAGTTTGTGTTTGCTGTTGATGGTTCATGTCTGTAAGTGTTTGCTGTTGATGGTTCATGTCTGTTTGTGTTTGCTGTTGATGGTTCATGTCTGTAAGTGTTTTGCTGTTGATGGTTCATGTCTGTTTGTAAGTGTTTGCTGTTGATGGTTCATGTCTGTTTCTGTTTGCTGTTGATGGTTCACGTCTGTTTCTGTTTGCTGTTGATGGTTCATGTCTGTAAGTGTTTGCTGTTGATGGTTCACGTCTGTTTGTGTTTGCTGTTGATGGTTCACGTCTGTTTCTGTTTGCTGTTGATGGTTCATGTCTGTAAGTGTTTGCTGTTGATGGTTCACGTCTGTTTGTAAGTGTTTGCTGTTGATGGTTCATGTCTGTTTGTAAGTGTTTGCTGTTGATGGTTCATGTCAGTTTGTAACAGTTTGCTGTTGATGGTTCACGTCAGTTTGTAAGTGTTTGCTGTTGATGGTTCATGTCTGTTTGTAATTGTTTGCTGTTGATGGTTCACGTCTGTTTGTAAGTGTTTGCTGTTGATGGTTCACGTCAGTTTGTAACTGTTTACTGTTGATGGTTCATGTCAGTTTGTAAGTGTTTACTGTTGATGGTTCATGTCTGTTTGTAAGTGTTTGCTGTTGATGGTTCACGTCTGTTTGTAAGTGTTTGCTGTTGATGGTTCATGTCTGTTTGTAAGTGTTTGCTGTTGATGGTTCATGTCTGTTTGTAAGTGTTTGCTGTTGATGGTTCATGTCTGTTTGTAAGTGTTTGCTGTTGATGGTTCATGTCTGTTTGTAAGTGTTTGCTGTTGATGGTTCACGTCCGATTTTAAGTGTTTTTAGTATCATCATCTGCATTGGTGTCACCAATCTTTGGTTTTTTGTTGTTGTTGATATTAGTTGATTGTTATTAGTTAACTGAAAGTTGTCGACATTTCGACCCTTCGCATGATCGTCATCAAAGTGATCATTAGCTGTGTTTTTGGCTTCGTTGTGTGAGTTGTTGTTTTAGCTAAGGCTTTTGGTTTTTTGTTTTGTTTCAGTTTTGTTTTGTTCAAGATGTAGAGAAAGTTAAATGCAACTTGTTCTTTGGCTCAGCTGGTCCTCCATGACGTTTGAGAAATTATGCTGTGCTTTCAGTTCGCAGATCTGGATTTTGGCAAGAAGGACAAGAACCCTGTGGACAGTATTATGTTCTACTCCAAGGAAGACATGACCAAAGGCATTTCCATGCGCAATTTAAAGGTCAGTACAGTTAACCCTTTGGCTCCCTCACCCACCGGTATCCTGTATTGTCAACCGGGCTCATCATCATCATCATCAGGTGCTTTGCCGCATGGCTTTGGCGATTATGGACTTCCATCTGTCTCTATCTCTTGTTGCCTCAAGCATCTCTTCCACCTTCCCTGTCTTCAGCCATTCTGCAAGTCCGTCTAGTATCTTCTCCCTGGGGCTACCCGGTGCTCTCCTTCCCTCCAGCTTTCCCATTGTGACCAGGTGTTCCAATTCCCCCCTCCTCATAAACTGGCCTATGAATGTTGCCTGTCTTTTCCTAATCTTCCTTATGAATAATCTACTTGTGTCTGTCTCCATCAAGACTGTCTCGTTTGTTTTCTTTGCTGTCCATGGAACTTTCAACATCCTTAGAAACCACATCTCAGCTGCCTCAATCTTGTTCTGGCTTTGCTTGTTGACTGTCCACGCCTCACAACCGTACAACAGTACTGATTCTATAGAACATTCAAGAACTCTCTTCCTTATGTTAATTGACAGGCATTTGTTGGTAAGAATGCTTTGCATCTTCTTGAATGTTGTTTTGGCTTGGCCGATTCTGCTGGCTATTTCTGATGTGCATCTGCCGCCTGATGAAATGATCGTTCCCAGGTATTTAATGTTATCAATCTGTCTCAAGGTTGTGCTGTTTGCTGTTATTTTGCATGAGGGGATTTCATGTTTCTTACTGATCACCATGACTTTAGTCTTCCTGCTGTTTTAGTTCCAACCCCTTACTTTGCTTTCTATTTCAAGTAGATCTATATTCACAAGGTTTTGTAGGTCCCTTTCACTTTCTGCAATTAGCGCGGTGTCATCTGTGTATCGAATGTTATCATTTTTCCTCCAACCTTTAATCCAGGGTCTTCTAGGTTTCTCATGATGTTTTCGCTGTAAAGTGAAAACATCTGGTGACAAAATACAACCTTGTCTGACTCCTCTTTTGATGTTTTGGAAAGAGCCGATATCGTTTTTTATTCTCATTGCAGCTGTTTGTTCCCAATACATATTTCTGATTATTCGTAGATCTTTTCCATTAGTATTGAGTCTTTCTAGTTGGTTGATCAATTCTTCACGTCTTACCCGATCGAAAGCCTTGGTATAGTCAACAAAGCATAAATATAAATCCTTGTTCACCTCGATTGACCTCTCTGCGATAGTTCTTAGGATGTATATGGCATTAATAGTTCCTTTCCGGGCTAGCAAGGCAAAAACTTAACCCTTTGAATCCCTCATCCTGTCCACCAGCATTCTGTATTGTCAACCCAGCTAGCAAGGCAAAAACTTAACCCTTTGAATCCCTCATCCTGTCCACCAGCATTCTGTATTGTCAACCCAGCTAGCAAGGCAAAAACTTAACCCTTTGAATCCCTCATCCTGTCCACCAGCATTCTGTATTGTCAACCCGGCTAGTAAGGCAAAAACTTAACCCTTTGACTCCCTCACCCTGTCCACCAGCATCCTGCATTGTCAACCCGGCCAGCAAGGCAAAAACTTAACCTTTTGACTCCCGCACCCAGTCCACCAGCATCCTGTATTGTCAACCCGGCCAGCAAGGCAAAAACTTAACTCTTTGACTCCCGCACCCTGTCCACCAGCATCCTGTATTGTCAACCCGGCCAGCAAGGCAAAAACTTAACTCTTTGACTCCCGCACCCAGTCCACCAGCATCCTGCATTGTCAACCCGGCCAGCAAGGCAAAAACTTAACTCTTTGACTCCCGCACCCTGTCCACCAGCATCCTGCATTGTCAACCCGGCCAGCAAGGCAAAAACTTAACTCTTTGACTCCCTCACCCTGTCCACCAGCATCCTGTATTGTCAACCCGGCCAGCAAGGCAAAAACTTAACTCTTTGACTCCCGCACCCTGTCCACCAGCATCCTGTATTGTCAACCCGGCCAGCAAGGCAAAAACTTAACCTTTTGACTCCCTCACCCTGTCCACCAGCATCCTGTATTGTCAACCCGGCCAGCAAGGCAAAAACTTAACTCTTTGACTCCCTCACCCTGTCCACCAGCATCCTGTATTGTCAACCCGGCCAGCAAGGCAAAAACTTAACCTTTTGACTCCTCACCCTGTCCACCAGCATCCTGTATTGTCAACCCGGCTAGTAAGGCAAAAACTTAACCTTTTGACTCCCGCACCCAGTCCACCAGCATCCTGTATTGTCAACCCGGCCAGCAAGGCAAAAACTTAACCTTTTGACTCCCCCACCCTGTCCACCAGCATCCTGTATTGTCAACCCGGCCAGCAAGGCAAAAACTTAACCCTTTGACTCCTTCACCCTATCCAACAGCTTCAAGCAGGAAGGTAGTGGATAGGGTGAGGTAGTCAAAGGGTTTAATTTTTGCAGCTGGAGGACAGGTTGCGGAGTCAAAGGGTTAATGGACACCTAGCCGCTTTCAGAGGTGGGGAATGTGCAGCTGCAAGGAATAAGGATTCGTCACTGCCTTCATAATGTTGGCCCCAGTAAAAGTTGAGGTTTCTACCATATCATTTTCTGACAACCTCAGGGTTGAGGCAGCCTTTACGCACACCATATGAGGGTGGAGGCCACACACAAACAGATCCTTCATGTGTAATACGAACTGATCAATGACAGAAATCAGACAGACTGACAACACTGATAACTGCTACGCTGTGTGTATTCCAGGTATCCTACCTGCTGCCCCAGGGAGTGTTCAGGGAGCACCTGGTGCGAGTGTTTCTGCGTCCCGAAGGGAACAAACGTGTTGATGAAGAGCGATGTACATTGCTCCACAAAGCCTTTGAAAGCTGGTGCCTGCAAAAGAATCTGCAGTTCAAGGTATGTTTGGCCATTGTACCCAGCTGGAAATGTGTTCCTAATCCTATTGAGAATTTTGGAATGTAAAGTAGAGAGGGAGAAAAGGTGAGCACTGCCCTCACAATGCATGCCTGGAGAAAATTTGAGGCCTCTACCTTTCCTTGTGACATTATCTACTACTGCACTGTTGTCAGTGTCACTTTGTGTTCAGTACTACCTTTCCTTGTGACATTATCTACTACTGCGCTGTTGTCAGTGTCACTTTGTGTTCAGTACTACCTTTCCTTGTGACATTATCTACTACTGCACTGTTGTCAGTGTCATTTTGTGTTCAGTACTATCTTTCCTTGTGACATTACTACTGCACTACTGTCAGTGTCACTTTGTGTTCAGTACTACCTTTCCTTGTGACATTACTACTGTCAGTGTCACTTTGAGTTCAGTGCTACCTTTTCTTGTGACATTATCTACTACTGCACTACTGTCAGTGTCACTTTGAGTTCAGTACTACCTTTCCTTGTGACATTATCTGCTGCTGCACTGTTGTCAGTGTCACTTTGTGTTCAGTACTACCTTTCCTTGTGACATTATCTACTACTGCACTGTTGTCAGTGTCACTTTGTGTTCAGTACTACCTTTCCTTGTGACATTACTACTGCACTACTGTCAGTGTCACTTTGTGTTCAGTACTACCTTTCTTTGTGACATTATCTACTACTGCACTACTGTCAGTGTCACTTTGTGTTCAGTACTACCTTTCCTTGTGACATTACTACTGCACTGTTGTCAGTGTCACTTTGTGTTCAGTACTACCTTTCCTTGTGACATTACTACTGCACTACTGTTAGTGTCACTTTGTGTTCAGTACTACCTTTCCTTGTGACATTATCTATTACTGTACTGTTGTCAGTGTCACTTTGTGTTCAGTACTACCTTTCCTTGTGACATCTACTACTGCACTACTGTCAGTGTCACTTTGTGTTCAGTACTACCTTTCCTTGTGACATTATCTACTACTGCACTACTGTCAGTGTCACTTTGTGTTCAGTACTACCTTTCCTTGTGACATTACTACTGCACTACTGTTAGTGTCACTTTGTGTTCAGTACTACCTTTCCTTGTGACATCTACTACTGCACTACTGTCAGTGTCACTTTGTGTTCAGTACTACCTTTCCTTGTGACATTATCTATTATTGCACTGTTGTCAGTGTCACTTTGTGTTCAGTACTACCTTTCCTTGTGACATTACTACTGCACTACTGTCAGTGTCACTCTGTGTTCAGTACTACCTTTCCTTGTGACATTATCTACTACTGCACTACTGTCAGTGTCACTTTGTGTTCAGTACTACCTTTCCTTGTGACATTACTACTGCACTATGTCAGTGTCACTTTGTGTTCAGTACTACCTTTCCTTGTGACATTACTACTGCACTACTGTTAGTGTCACTTTGTGTTCAGTACTACCTTTCCTTGTGACATTATCTATTACTGCACTGTTGTCAGTGTCACTTTGTGTTCAGTACTACCTTTCCTTGTGACATCTACTACTGCACTACTGTCAGTGTCACTTTGTGTTCAGTACTACCTTTCCTTGTGACATTATCTACTACTGCACTACTGTCAGTGTCACTTTGTGTTCAGTACTACCTTTCCTTGTGACATTACTACTGCACTACTGTCAGTGTCACTTTGTGTTCAGTACTACCTTTCCTTGTGACATTACTACTGCACTACTGTCAGTGTCACTTTGTGTTCAGTACTACCTTTCCTTGTGACATTATCTATTATTGCACTGTTGTCAGTGTCACTTTGTGTTCAGTACTACCTTTCCTTGTGACATTACTACTGCACTACTGTCAGTGTCACTTGTGTTCAGTACTACCTTTCCTTGTGACATTATCTACTACTGTCAGTGTCACTTTGTGTTCAGTACTACCTTTCCTTGTGACATTACTACTGCACTACTGTCAGTGTCACTTGTGTTCAGTACTACCTTTCCTTGTGACATTATCTACTACTGTCAGTGTCACTTTGTGTTCAGTACTACCTTTCCTTGTGACATTATCTACTACTGTCAGTGTCACTTTGTGTTCAGTACTACCTTTCCTTGTGACATTATCTACTACTGCACTGTATGTCAGTGTCACTTTGTGTTCAGTACTACCTTTCCTTGTGACATTATCTACTACTGCACTGTGTCAGTGTCACTTTGTGTTCAGTACTACCTTTCCTTGTGACATTATCTATTATGCACTACTGTCAGTGTCACTTTGTGTTCAGTACTACCTTTCCTTGTGACTTATCTACTACTGTCAGTGTCACTTTGAGTTCAGTACTACCTTTCTTGTGACATTATCTACTACTGCACTACTGTCAGTGTCACTTTGTGTTCAGTACTACCTTTCCTTGTGACATTATCTACTACTGCACTGTGTCAGTGTCACTTTGTGTTCAGTACTACCTTTCCTTGTGACATTATCTACTACTGCACTGTTGTCAGTGTCACTTTGTGTTCAGTACTACCTTTCCTTGTGACATTATCTACTACTGCACTACTGTCAGTGTCACTTTGTGTTCAGTACTACCTTTCTTGTGACATTATCTACTACTGCACTTTGTCAGTGTCACTTTGTGTTCAGTACTACCTTTCCTTGTGACATTATCTACTACTGCACTGTTGTCAGTGTCACTTTGTGTTCAGTACTACCTTTCCTTGTGACATTATCTACTACTGCACTGCTGTCAGTGTCACTTTGTGTTCAGTAATACCTTTCCTTGTGACATATTACTACTGCACTGTTGTCAGTGTCACTTTGTGTTCAGTACTACCTTTCCTTGTGACATTATCTACTACTGCACTGTTGTCAGTGTCACTTTGTGTTCAGTACTACCTTTCCTTTGACATTATCTACTACTGTACTACTGTCAGTGTCACTTTGTGTTCAGTACTACCTTTCCTTGTGACATTATCTACTACTGCACTGTTGTCAGTGTCACTTTGTGTTCAGTACTACCTTTCCTTGTGACATTATCTACTACTGCACTGCTGTCAGTGTCACTTTGTGTTCAGTAATACCTTTCCTTGTGACATTACTACTGCACTATGTCAGTGTCACTTTGTGTTCAGTACTACCTTTCCTTGTGACATTATCTATTACTGCACTGTTGTCAGTGTCACTTTGTGTTCAGTACTACCTTTCCTTATGACATTATCTACTACTGTACTACTGTCAGTGTCACTTTGTGTTCAGTACTACCTTTCCTTGTGACATTACTACTGCACTACTGTCAGTGTCACTTTGTGTTCAGTACTACCTTTCCTTGTGACATATTACTACTGCACTACTGTCAGTGTCACTTTGTGTTCAGTACTACCTTTCCTTGTGACATTATCTATTACTGTACTGATGTCAGTGTCACTTTGTGTTCAGTACTACCTTTCCTTGTGACATTACTACTGCACTACTGTCAGTGTCACTTTGTGTTCAGTACTACCTTTCCTTGTGACATTATCTACTACTGCACTCTGTCATTCACTTGTGTTCAGTACTACCTTTCCTTGTGACATTACTACTGCACTACTGTCAGTGTCACTTTGTGTTCAGTACTACCTTTCCTTGTGACATCTACTACTGCACTACTGTCAGTGTCACTTTGTGTTCAGTACTACCTTTCCTTGTGACATTATCTACTGCACTGTTCAGTGTCACTTTGTGTTCAGTACTACCTTTCCTTGTGACATTACTACTCACTGTCAGTGTCACTTTGTGTTCAGTACTACCTTTCCTTGTGACATTATCTACTGCACGTGTCAGTGTCACTTTGTGTTCAGTACTACCTTTCCTTGTGACATTACTACTGCACTGTTGTCAGTGTCACTTTGTGTTCAGTACTACCTTTCCTTGTGACATTACTACTGCACTGTGTCAGTGTCACTTTGTGTTCAGTACTACCTTTCCTTGTGACATTACTACTGCACTGGTGTCAGTGTCACTTTGTGTTCAGTACTACCTTTCCTTGTGACATTACTACTGCACTGTTGTCAGTGTCACTTTGTGTTCAGTACTACCTTTCCTTGTGACATTATCTACTACTGCACTGTGTCAGTGTCACTTTGTGTTCAGTACTACCTTTCCTTGTGACATTATCTATTACTGCACTACTGTCAGTGTCACTTTGTGTTCAGTACTACCTTTCCTTGTGACATTATCTATACTGCACTACTGTCAGTGTCACTTGTGTTCAGTACTACCTTTCCTTGTGACATATTACTACTGTCATGTCAGTGTCACTTTGTGTTCAGTACTACCTTTCCTTGTGACATATCTACTACTGCACTACTGTCAGTGTCACTTTGTGTTCAGTACTACCTTTCCTTGTGACATTATCTACTACTGCACTACTGTCAGTGTCACTTTGAGTTCAGTACTACCTTTCCTTGTGACATTATCTACTACTGCACTACTGTCAGTGTCACTTTGTGTTCAGTACTACTTTTCCTTGTGACATTATCTACACATTCTACTGCACTACTGTCAGTGTCACTTTGTGTTCAGTACTACTTTTCCTTGTGACATTATCTACACGTACTACTGCACTACTGTCAGTGTCACTTTGTGTTCAGTACTACCTTTCCTTGTGACATTATCTACACATACTACTGCACTACTGTAAGTGTCACTTTGTGTTCAGTACTATTTTTCCTTGTGACATTATCTACACATACTGCACTACTGTCAGTGTCACTTTGTGTTCAGTACTACCTTTCCTTGTGACATTATCTACACGTACTACTGTCAGTGTCACTTTGTGTTCAGTACTACCTTTCCTTGTGACATTATCTATTACTGCACTACTGTCAGTGTCACTTTGTGTTCAGTACTACCTTTCCTGATGACATTATCTACTACTGCACTGTTGTCAGTGTCACTTTGTGTTCAGTACTACCTTTCCTTGTGACATTATCTACTATTGCACTACTGTCAGTGTCACTTTGTGTTCAGTACTACCTTTCCTTGTGACATTACTACTGCACTACTGTCAGTGTCACTTTGTGTTCAGTACTACCTTTCCTTGTGACATTATCTATTACTGCACTACTGTCAGTGTCACTTTGTATTCAGTACTACCTTTCCTTATGACATTACTATTGCACTACTGTCAGTGTCACTTTGAGTTCAGTACTACCTTTCCTTGTGACATTATCTACTACTGCACTACTGTCAGTGTCACTTTGTGTTCAGTACTATCTTTCCTTGTGACATTATCTACTACTGCACTGTTGTCAGTGTCACTTTGTGTTCAGTACTACCTTTCCTTGTGACATTATCTACTACTGCACTACTGTCAGTGTCACTTTGTGTTCAGTACTACCTTTCCTTATGACATTACTACTGCACTGTTGTCAGTGTCACTTTGTGTTCAGTACTACCTTTCCTTATGACATTACTACTGCACTGTTGTCAGTGTCACTTTGAGTTCAGTACTACCTTTCCTTGTGACATTACTACTGCACTACTGTCACTGTCACTTTGTGTTCAGTACTACCTTTCCTTGTGACATTATCTACTACTGCACTGCTGTCAGTGTCACTTTGTGTTCAGTACTACCTTTCCTTGTGACATTATCTATTACTGCACTACTGTCAGTGTCACTTTGTGTTCAGTACTACCTTTCCTTGTGACATTATCTACTATTGCACTGTTGTCAGTGTCACTTTGTGTTCAGTACTACCTTTCCTTGTGACATTATCTACTAAGCCTCCTGACGACAGTAATCACTTAGTCACGGAAACAGACTGAGCGAGTGTCCCCCCATTAACTCTTTGCCTCCCGCACCTTATCCACCAACTGCAAAAACTGTAATCTTTGACTCCCTCACCCTATCCACCGGCTTTCTGCAGGAAGCTGAAGAATAGGGTGAGGGAGTCCAAGGAATAAGTTTTTGCTTTGCTAGCATGGTTTACAATGCAGGAAGATAGTGGACAGTGTGTGGGAGTCAAAAGGGTTAAGTAGCCCTCAACATAATCCCCACGAATCGCCAACACCAGAAGCCCTGGCACGAATTTTCCCTACAGCAGATCACACTCGCACAGCTTCGCATGCGCTTCACCCAAACTCGACATCAAATACATGGTAGACTTCTTAAGCCAGCACAAAACCCTGTGCGCTGCAGCTGTCTTCAACAACTGTCTTGAAATAGAGAGTGGGTGATGATGGGGCAGGACAGGCACCATGAAACACTAGCATGGGTGAAACTGTGCCGTCTGGGGACGGAAATCCGTTTTTTCTCAGTTATGGCAGACGGAAGCTGCCGTTGTTTTTTTTAATTTGAAAGAAAAAAAATCGTCTACTGTCACTTCTGCCTCTATTGTCACCAACACCAAACCAACTGCTCAAAATAGAAAAAGAAAAAATGGTGGTGGTGGTGACATCCGACATTTTTTTAAGCGCCCTCACCAGCAGTGAGAATTCTGCACATTCTGCAGCAACAATTTTGACGTTCAAAACACTGTTTCTTTCATTTTGAATTTTACAATTACTGAATCAGTGGAGCAGTGATAAATGCAGTGTAATGGTTTCTACCTTTGAATGTTGAGAAAATAGTGTTTTTGGTTTGTTATGAAATACTACTTCAGGAGTGCTTTAAATTCTTCTTTCCATCACACACTATAGAATGAAAAATGAAACATTTGAAAATGCTGTCAGCTTACAGAAAAAAGCTACTCATTTCCCTGCCACGGTGACTGAGTGAGTATTAGAGTAATTAAAAACTTTTTTTGGGTTTAAAATTGCTGTTTTTTTTGGGGGGGTCATTTACTGTTATTAGCAGTTGCTACTAAAAAAATGTATATTGCTGCCAGTCAACAGGTTTGAACACACAAGTGACACTCAGAACACTAGCATGCTGTTGTTTGTACACTCGGTCATTGATATGTCTCCATGAGATTTGCATGCACACACACACACACATACACACACACACACACACACACACACACACACACACACACACACACTCCACACTCACACAAATGTATTTTAAAGCAATTAAAATTATAAATTTCCATTCAGGAGAGGCCACAAAATGAGTCTTTAAATACAAAAAAAATCGTTTTCGGCCGGGGGCTTCACCCCCCTGGACCCCCTATCAGGGCTCTGCCCCTGGACCCCACCGGGGCCTTGGCGACCCCTGGACCCCGGCCTTTCAGTTTTTTTAATTTTCACACGTTTCACCCATGTACTAGGTTGACACCACCAAATAGGAGAATCATTCAGATGGGTAATGAACAGGCCAGTTTTTATTTTGTGGCTTACGACAGAAGTGGAGACATCAGGGGCCGGGTGTATGAAGGGTGCGCAACTTAGGCAGTGCATAACTATTTTTGCCCTCCACGAGGACATAGTAATGTCGGACATAAAATGCTAAGCACTCCACAAGGCTGTACCTAACAATGTAGTGCGCAAAGGCTCTGTAGCCTTTTTGCTCGCATTAACTTCCCCTGTCGATATGGCGACGGAAAAGTAACATCGTTCTGCTTAGTATTCAGGGAAAGTAGATCATAATCCTTCTCCAAGAAGTAACAGACAATTTTAAAGTGCTGACGTCGTCTCTGTTGTCTACAGTGACGTCAGAAAACAAAGAAGCCTCTGCAGATTAATGCCGAGAAATATGCAGCCTTCCCAGTCGCAAAAAGAACAAAATACAGAGGTGTGAAAATGGCGATGCCTAAAACAGTAAGCAACAGATTTCAAAAAGCCCTTGAAGATCTTGAGTCCCTGGCTCTGTCCTGCTACAGAACCAACCAGACACAAGTAAAACGGCCCACACAGGGTTTTAATCCATTGGTTCTTTCCCTTTTTTCTTAAGGATCATCGCACTCAGGGAAGTTATCTCTTGCTCACCTTCCCCCCACCTTCCCATTTTCAATGCCACCTTAATGGCCACAGAAGGTGGCACAGTTTTCCAATGCGATGATGATGGTGTCAATAAGGATGATAATCATGATTCTATGGAGTTCCATCTTGGATTGAGACTGTTTGACAGGGCTCTACTCTATACTTACTATCATAATGTATCCTGGCGTCAACCTGGCCTGAGATATACAGACAATTTGAGCAACACCCTCAACGACACATCCGTGAAGTGGATGAGACTCCACTGTGTGGTTCCAGTCTTCCCAAAGAGCCCATAGCACGCCCAACTCTGGGTAGGAGCCAGTTGGAGCTGAAAAATCCCACACTGATTTTTGAAGGACTGGTGGGGATTCGAACCAACAACCTTTCAGTCAGTAGTCCATTATGTTAACCACTACACCAAAGCGACAGGGAATCCACAGGTTCTGCTTTACCACAACCGTGCTTTTCAGCAAGTGAGCTGCTGGACCATGTAACGACAGAAGAAAGTGAAATCACCGTGAGATCAGGGCACATAATGACCACAACACAACTGGGACAGTTTATTACAACGCTGAAATGATATGCACAACAGTGAATATGATCACAGTAGTTCATGACAGTAATGACGCCATGGAGTTTTGGTTTGATTGAATTGATGCAGTTTGATACAGCATGACAAAGTCGCACTCTACGCTTCCTAGTGATAATATCCTGGGGTCGTTGGACGTGGTAGATGCAGCCACCTGCAGCGTTCGACTACAGTTTTGTGTTGAGTGTACATGTGTCTGGGGAGAATTTCAGTTAAAATGTTAGATAGTTCTTTGTGGAATGTTTTCTGAAAAACTCACCTGAGAATTCATGTATTCGCATTGACATGGGCAGTGTATGTCTCACACACACACACACACACACACACACACACACACACACACACACTCTCACACATGAATCGGTTAAAACTGATTAGTGTCTTAAAAGCCCTATCTTGGAGTTTTCTGCGCACATAAATATGTTCTGAGTTCGCATGCGCGAGCGCACGTGCGCGAACACACACACACACACACACACAACACACACACACACACACACACACACACACACACACACACACACACACACTCATTGTAGAAGACACTCAACAAGACTGATTTATTTCTAAATACTGATTTGTTTCTATATTTCGGCCCTTGGCCTTCCTCAGGGTAAAATGACTAGATATGTATGATTATAAATACGCGCACACACAACACACAACACACACACACACACACACACACACACACACACACACACACACACATACACACACACACATATATGTGTATATATATATAGATATAGATATATATATAGATATGTATATATTCACATGTGCATGCACACATGCAAACAGACACTAGAATACAAAAGATCATGTAGAATAGACTGCTCACAAAACATTACTCTTTTCTGTATGTGCAGACAATGCCTATGGACAGCTCTAAGACTGATGAGTAAAAGGACACCAGTACATCCTATCCATATTGTCTTGGATATTGGCCCTTCTGCAATCAACCTTTTCTTGTTTGTTTTGTTTTTGTGAAATGCTGTTGCTCGCTCTTCCCAATAAAAACAAGTACAGTGGCGCTAACATTTTTGTTCCCAGTTTTTTTTTTTACTATTATGTATTATCAACTTTGCCCATGTGATTTTTTCTACATAAAATGCAGGATGCTGTCCCTGCAGTTTGCCAGAGCACACCACCACCCACTTTTCCCCATTGTTTTCTGTGTATGAAGATTTTCACTCACCTAACAGAGAAGGTAAGAGAAATAATTGCACATGGTGTATATGTTAAAGAGTTTATAACCGCCATTTCTATTTGTGCTTATTGGGACACTTTTTTTTTCAGCATCTCTCAAGTTTCTCTGATTTTTCTTCTGGGCTTATCGATAGTTTTTGTGATTGTGATTTCACTTCATTTGTTTTTGTATTTATTCATCTGTTCATTTGTTTAGTTATCTGTCTATTTTGTCAATGTGTGTGTCTGTGTACCACAAGGCGGTGTGTGTACTGTCATTGTAAGGACTGTGCAGACGACCCCTGTTCACATGTCATTTAGTTGTGACCACCCCATATTACCTAATAGGAAATTTGGTTTACAAACAGTTACTGTAAAGCTCATAGCAAATTGATAATGTAATTTGCTAAAAGATAAGCTCATGCCTTGTTGATAATATGATTTACCAATAGATAGGGTACATAGCATGCTGATAATATGACTTAAAATAGACAGGGTGCATAGCATGTTGATAATATGATTTACCAATAGATAAGGTACATAGCATGTGGATAATATGATTTACCAATAGATAGGGTACATAGCATGTTGATAATATGATTTACCAATAGATAAGGTACATAGCATGTTGATAATATGATTTACCAATAGATAAGGTACATAGCATGTTGATAATATGATTTACCAATAGATAAGGTACATAGCATGCTGATAATATGACTTAAAATAGACAGGGTGCATAGCATGTTGATAATATGATTTACCAATAGATAAGGTACATAGCATGTGGATAATATGATTTACCAATAGATAGGGTACATAGCATGTTGATAATATGATTTACCAATAGATAAGGTACATAGCATGTTGATAATATGATATACCAATAAATAGGGTACATAGCATGTTGATAATATGATTTACCAATAGACAGGGTGCATAGCATGTTGATAATATGATTTACCAATGGATAGGGTACATAGCATGTTGATAATATCATTTACCAATAGATAGGGTACATAGCATGTTGATAATATCATTTACCAATAGATAAGGTACATAGCATGTTGATAATATGATTTACCAATAGATAGGGTACATAGCATGTTGATAATATGATTTACCAATAGACAGGGTGCATAGCATGTTGATAATATGATTTACCAATAGATAGGGTGCATAGCATGTTGATAATATGACTTACAATAGACAGGGTGCATAGCATGTTGATAATATGATTTACCAATAGATAAGGTACATAGCATGTTGATAATATGATTTACCAATAGATAGGGTACATAGCATGTTGACAGTGTGATTTACCAATAGATAAGGTACATAGCATGTTGATAATATGATTTACCAATAGATAGGGTACATAGCATGTTGATGGTATGATTTACCAATAGATAAGTACATAGCATGTTGATAATATGATTTACCAATACATAGGATACATAGCATGTTGATAATATGATTTACCAATAGATAGGGTACATAGCATGTTGATAATATGATTTACCCATAGATAAGGTACATAGCATGTTGATAATATGATTTACCAATAGATAAGTACATAGCATGTTGATGGTATGATTTACCAATAGATAAGTACATAGCATGTTGATGGTATGATTTACCAATAGATAAGTACATAGCATGTTGATAATATGATTTACCAATAGATAAGTACATAGCATGTTGATAATATGATTTACCAATAGATAAGTACATAGCATGTTGATAATATGATTTACCAATAGATAGGGTACATAGCATGTTGATAATATGATTTACCAATAGATAAGTACATAGCATGTTGATGATATGATTTACCAATAGATAGGGTACATAGCATGTTGATAATATGATTTACCAATAGATAAGTACATAGCATATTGATGGTATGATTTACCAATAGATAAGTACATAGCATGTTGATAATATGATTTACCAATAGATAAGTACATAGCATGTTGATGGTATGATTTACCAATAGATAAGTACATAGCATGTTGATGGTATGATTTACCAATAGATAAGTACATAGCATGTTGATGGTATGATTTACCAATAGATAGAGTACATAGCATGTTGATAATATGATTTACCTATAGATAAGTACATAGCATGTTGATAATATGATATACCAATAGATAGGGTACATAGCATGTTGATGGTATGATTTACCAATAGATAAGTACATAGCATGTTGATAATATGATTTACCAATAGATAAGTACATAGCATGTTGATGGTATGATTTACCAATAGATAAGTACATAGCATGTTGATGGTATGATTTACCAATAGATAGGGTACATAGCATGTTGATGGTATGATTTACCAATAGATAAGTACATAGCATGTTGATAATATGATTTACCAATAGATAGGGTGCATAGCATGTTGATGGTATAATTTACCAATAAAGTATATAGCATGTTGATAATATGATTTACCAATAGATAAGTACATAGCATGTTGATAATATGATTTACCAATAGATAAGTACATAGCATGTTGATAATATGACTTACCAATAGATAAGTACATAGCATGTTGATGGTATGATTTACCAATAGATAGGGTGCATAGCATGTTGATGGTATGATTTACCAATAGGGTACATAGCATGTTGATGGTATGATTTACCAATAGATAGGGTACATAGCATGTTGATGGTCATCATCATCATCATCATTCTCCTGCCCGTGATGGGCGTAGAGGAGAGATGAGAGACACTCTTGAAGCCAGCCGTCGCCAACCGGTCCTGTCCTCCGCCTGTCGCACCAGCGTGGGGCCATCCAACCTGGTCCATTCTTTGATGTTGTCCATCCAGCATTTGGCTTGTCGTCCCCTTCGTCTGCCGCCTCCCAGTGTACCCTGGAGGACCGTTTTGGGCAGTGAGTTGTGGCGTGTGACATGCCCGAACCACGACAGCTTCCTGTTCTTGACTGTTGCCAGGAGGGGTTCTTGTGGGCCTGCGAGTGTTGTTATTTGGCTCCACACAAAGTCGTTTGTCTTCCGATCTTGCCAAGAGATCCCGAGCAAGCGCCTGAAGCATTTAGTTTCAAACGTCTGGATTCTCTTGGTGGTCTCTGCTGTCATGGTCCAGCTCTCGCATCCATACAGCAGGATGGGGAGCACCAGGGACTTGTACAGCTTCATCTTCGATGGAAAGCCGATCTCTCTGCTCTTCCAGATCTTGTTTAGCTTTACCATTGCTGCTGTTGCGATCGCTAGTCTGATCTTGATTTCTGTTGTAGAGCGACCGTCTTTGGTGAGAGTGGCGCCAAGGTATTTGAAAGCGTCCACTTCTTCAAGCTGTTGCCCGTTCATGTAGATTTCAGCATGGGTGTTGGTTGTGCTGTTGACCAGGACTTTGCTTTTTTCTGTGCTCACTTCCATTCCGTGTGCACCTGCACTTTCTTCCAGTCTCATGGTCAGGTCTTGTAGTTCTTCGTTGCTGCCTCCCATCAGGTCGATGTCATCTGCGAACCTCAGGTTGTTGATGGTTCTTCCTCCGATGGAGACAGTGGAGTGGAAGTCATGGAGGGCTTCACGCATGATGTTCTCCAGGAAGAGATTGAACAGCACGGGAGAGAGTAGGCAGCCTTGACGGACTCCAACTGTGGTCTTGAAGTAGTCCCCTATCTGGTTGTTGAGGAGAACTGCGCTGCTGGCAGTGTTATACAGCGCCTGGATGGTTTGGACGAGACCTTCCTCTATGCCAAACTTTCTTAGCACCTGCCACAAACCCTTATGCCACACCCTGTCGAATGCTTTTTTAAAGTCTATGAAGTTGTGGAACAGGTCTCTCTGATGCTGCAGATGTTTCTCCATCATTATCCGGCAGGTGAAGATCTGTTCTACTGTGCTTCTGCCCGCCCTAAATCCAGCTTGTTGATGGTATGATTTACCAATAGATAAGTAATAGCATGTTGATGGTATGATTTACCAATAGATAAGTACATAGCATGTTGATAATATGATTTACCAATAGATAAGTACATAGCATGTTGATGGTATGATTTACCAATAGATAAGTACATAGCATGTTGATGGAATGATTTACCAGTAGATAAGTACATAGCATGTTGATGGTATGATTTACCAATAGATAGGGTACATAGCATGTTGATGGTATGATTTACCAATAGATAAGTACATAGCATGTTGATAATATGATTTACCAATAGATAAGTACATAGCATGTTGATGGTATGATTTACCAATAGATAATTACATAGCATGTTGATGGTATGATTTACCAATAGATAAGTACATAGCATGTTGATAATATGATTTACCAATAGATAAGTACATAGCATGTTGATGGTATGATTTACCAATAGATAAGTACATAGCATGTTGATGGTATGATTTACCAATAGATAGGGTGCATAGCATGTTGGTATGATTTACCAATAGATAAGTACATAGCATGTTGATAATATGATTTACCAATAGATAAGTACATAGCATGTTGATGGTATGATTTACCAATAGATAAGTACATAGCATGTTGATGGTATGATTTACCAATAGATAAGTACATAGCATGTTGATGGTATGATTTACCAATAGATAAGTACATAGCATGTTGATGGTATGATTTACCAATAGATAGGGTACATAGCATGTTGATAATATCATTTACCAATAGATAAGGTACATAGCATGTTGATAATATGATTTACCAATAGATAGGGTACATAGCATGTTGATAATATGATTTACCAATAGACAGGGTTCATAGCATGTTGATAATATGATTTACCAATAGATAGGGTGCATAGCATGTTGATAATATGACTTACAATAGACAGGGTGCATAGCATGTTGATAATATGATTTACCAATAGATAAGGTACATAGCATGTTGATAATATGATTTACCAATAGATAGGGTACATAGCATGTTGACAGTGTGATTTACCAATAGATAAGGTACATAGCATGTTGATAATATGATTTACCAATAGATAGGGTACATAGCATGTTGATGGTATGATTTACCAATAGATAAGTACATAGCATGTTGATAATATGATTTACCAATAGATAGGGTACATAGCATGTTGATAATATGATTTACCAATAGATAGGGTACATAGCATGTTGATAATATGATTTACCAATAGATAAGGTACATAGCATGTTGATAATATGATTTACCAATAGATAAGTACATAGCATGTTGATGGTATGATTTACCAATAGATAAGTACATAGCATGTTGATGGTATGATTTACCAATAGATAAGTACATAGCATGTTGATAATATGATTTACCAATAGATAAGTACATAGCATGTTGATAATATGATTTACCAATAGATAAGTACATAGCATGTTGATATTATGATTTACCAATAGATAGGGTACATAGCATGTTGATAATATGATTTACCAATAGATAAGTACATAGCATGTTGATGATATGATTTACCAATAGATAGGTACATGCATGTTGATGGTGATTACAATAGATAAGTACATGCATGTTGATGGTATGATTTACCAATAGATAAGTACATAGCAGTTGATAATATGATTTACATAGTAATAAGATGTTGTGTTGATTTCAATGTAAGTACATAGATTTGTGTAGATTTACCATGATAGTACATAGCATGTTATGGTATGATTTACCAATAGATAGAGTACATAGCATGTTGTATTGATTTACCTATATAGGTCTGCTGTTGATAATATGATACAATAATAGTACTAGCTGTTGATGTTGATTTACCATAGTAAGTATATGTTGATAATATGATTTACCAATAGATAAGTACATAGCATGTTGATGGTATGATTTACCAATAGATAATACATAGCATGTTGATGGTATGATTTACCAATAGATAAGTACATAGCATGTTGATGGTATGATTTACCAATAGATAAGTACATAGCATGTTGATAATATGATTTACCAATAGATAGGGTGACATAGCATGTTGATGTATGATTTACCAATAGATAAGGGTAATAGCATGTTGATAGTATGATTTACCAATAGATAAGTACATAGCATGTTGATAATATGATTTACCAATAGATAAGTACATAGCATGTTGATGGTATGATTTACCAATAGATAATTACATAGCATGTTGATGGTATGATTTACCAATAGATAAGTAGCATAGCATGTTGATGGTATGATTTACCAATAGAAGTACATAGCATGTTGATAGGATATGATTTACCAATAGATAGGGTCATAGCATGTTGATGGTATGATTTACCAATAGATAAGTAATAGCATGTTGATGAGATATGATTTACCAATAGATAAGTACATAGCATGTTGATAATATGATTTACCAATAGATAAGTACATAGCATGTTGATGATATGATTACCAATAGATAAGTACATAGCATGTTGATGGAATGATTTACCATAGATAGGTAGCATAGCATGTTGATGGTATGATTTACACCAATAGGGTACATAGCATGTTGATGGTATGATTTACCAATAGATAAGGGTACATAGCATGTTGATGGAATATGATTTACCAATAGATAAGTAATAGCATGTTGATGGTATGATTTACCAATAGATAAGTACATAGCATGTTGATAGGTATGATTTACCAATAGATAAGTACATAGCATGTTGATGGATATGATTTACCAATAGATAAGTACATAGCATGTTGATGGTAATGATTTACCAATAGATAAGTACATAGCATGTTTATGGTATGATTTACCAATAGATAGGGTAGCATAGCATGTTGATGGTATGATTTACCAATAGATAAGTACATAGCATGTTGATGAGTATGATTTACCAATAGATAGGGTGACATAGCATGTTGATGGTATGATTTAACCAATAGATAAGTACATAGCATGTTGATGGTATGATTTACCAATAGATAAGGTACATAGATGTTGAATAATATGATTTACCAATAGATAAGAATACATAGCATGTTGATGATATGATTTACCAATAGATAGGTACATAGCATGTTGATGGTATGATTTACCAATAGATAGGTACATAGCATGTTGATGTATGATTTACCAATAATAAGTACATAGCATGTTGATAGGTATGATTTACCAATAGATAGGGTGCATAGCATGTTGATGTATGATTTACCAATAGATAAGTACATAGCATGTTGATGTATGATTTACCAATAGATAGACATACAGTAGTGGTATGATTTACCAATAGTAAGTACTAGCATGTGAATTATTACCAATAGATAAGTACATAGCATGTTGATAATATGATTTACCAATAGATAGGTACATAGCATGTTGATGGTATGATTTACCAATAGATAAGTACATAGCATGTTGATAATTGATTTACCAATAGATAGGGTACATAGCATGTTGATAATATGATTTACCAATAGTAAGTACATAGATGTGGGTATGATTACATAGATAGTACATGATGTATGATATGTTACCAATAGATAAGTACATAGCATTGTTGTATGATTTTACCAATAGATAAGTACATAGCATGTTGATGGTATGATTTACCAATAGTAAGTGCGTAGCTGTTGATAATGAAATAGATTTACAAATAGAAGGTCAAGTATGCATGTTGATAATATGATTTACCAAAAGCTAAGTACCATCAGTCTGTTGGATAATATTGATTGTACCAATGTAAGTCATAGTACCATTTGATTAATGATTTCATGATATGTGGTCTAGCGTTGTTAGATAACACTTTACAAGTTGAATAAGTAACAGATAGTACATGCGGTTGATGGTAATGATTTATCAAAAGTTAAGTACATAGCATGTAATAGTGTGATTTACAATAGATAAGTACATAGCATTTGATAGATGTTTTACCAATAGTATAAGGTACATAGCATTGAATAGTGTATGATTTATCCAAAAAGCAATGCGTGTCGTGTTGATAATAAATGAAATTTACTAAAGGCAAGCATATCCATGTGATGTGTGATTTATCGAAAAGCTAAGCACATCAGTTTCGAGAAATTAGTGACTTGTAATAAGTTACCTTTGTTATTGTTGTCAGTATATGTGTATTTATTCAAGTATTTGTACAGACAACACTCTTACAAGTTTTCAAAAGTAAAAATATACACATGCGTATTCCGATAATGTGATTTATCAAAAGTTAAGGCACATAGCATTCACATAGTGTTGATTTATCGAAAGTTAAGGCACATAGCATTCACTTAGTGTGATTTATCAAAGTTAAGGCTACATAGCATTCACATAGTGTTATTTATCGAAAGTTAAGGCACATAGCATTCACATAGTGTGTATTTATCGAAAGTTAAGGACATAGCATTCACATAGTGTGATTTATCGAAAGTTAAGGACATAGCATTCAATAATGTGATTTATCAAAAGTTAAGGTACATAGCATTCAGATGTAGTGATTTATCGAAAGTTAAGCACATAGCATTCAGATAATGTGATTTATCAAAAGTTAAGGTACATAGCATTCACATAATGTGATTTATCGAAAGTTAAGGCACATGCATCACTGTTTATTATCGAAATAGGCACTTGCATTCGATAGTGTGATTTATCAAAGTTAAGGTACATAGCATTCACATAGTGTGATTTATCGAAAGTTAAGGCACTACATTACAGATAGTGTTATATCAAGTTAGTCATAGCATTCTAGTGTGATTTATCAAAAGTTAAGGCCATACATAGCATCACATATGTTGATTTATCAAAAGTTAAGGTACATAGCATTCACATAGTGTGTATTTATCGAAAGTTAAGGCACATAGCATTCACATAGTGTATTTATCGAAAGTTAAGGCATAGCATTCACATAGTGTGATTTATGAAAGTTAGGCACATAGCATTCACATATGTGATTTATCAAAAGTTAAGGCACATAGCATTCAGATAGTGTTATTTATCAAAGTTAAGGTACATAGATCACATAGTGTTATTTACGAAGTTAAGGACATAGCTTCACAATGTTTTTTCGAAAGTTAAGGACATAGCATTACATAGTGTATTATAAAGTTAGACATAGCAGTTCAGGATATGTTGTCGAAAGCTACAATCAGCAATTCTACCAATAGTGGTTATGAATAGCAGAAGTTAGATGTTCACATGTGGATAGAGTTTGACATGTCAGTATGTTGTCAAAAGAAGAGCATACCCAGATACGTGATATCAACAGAAGTTGATGGAAATACCATAATATCGTGTCATGTTCGAACATGGAGTATAGACAGGTACGTCCCAGATTGAAAACACATCTGCCCATTGATTGTATTGTTCTTTAATGCCAGAATATTTTTGCCCATTTGTATAGCGTTGTGTGTTTCGCTTTTTTTTGTGTTGTGTTCAGGTGAAAAGAGTTTTGAAAATTTAGATGATGCAATGAAATTTAATTCGGACGGATGGGGGAGTGGGAGTGTTAGAATGGATGCAACATTTGTTTTCTGCAAGCTGCACAATTTGCTCAGCAAACACAGTTTTGTAAAGGTGTTTTTATAAAACAAACACAGTTTTGTAAAGGTGTTTTCATAAAACAAACACAGTTTTGTAAAAATGTTTTTGTTTTTATGAAGCAAACACAGTTTTGTAAAAGTGTTTTATAAAACAAACACAGTTTTGTAAAGGTGTTTTTATAGACAAACAGTTTTGTAAAGGTGTTTTTATAGACAAACACAGTTTTGTAAAGGTGTTTTTATAAACAAACAGGTTTGTAAAGGTGTTTTTATAAAACAAACACAGTTTTGTAAAAGTGTTTTTATAAAACAAACAGTTTTGTAAAGGTGTTTTTATAAAACAAACAGTTTTGTAAAGGTGTTTTTATAAAACAAAGTTTTGTACAGGTGTTTTTATAAAGCAGTTTTGTAAAGGTGTTTTTATAAAGCAAACAGTTTTGTAAAGGTGTTTTTATAAACAAACACAGTTTTGTAAAGGTATTTTTATAAAACAAACAAAAAAAAGTTTTGTGTTTTACGTGTGATTCGACCTTTTAATGAAATAAACATGTTTCGAGAATTCAAAGCGTGCTGGCAAATGGAAAGTATAGGATGAAAACAAAAGCACTGTTTGTGGAAGAATACTCTCGACAAACTCATTGAAGTCAGAGTGTAATAACCCTTTGACTCCTGCCCCTTTCTAACAGCATCCTGCGTTATCAAACATGTTAGCAGAGCAAAAACTTAAGCCTTTGACTCCCTTACTGGAGTCAAAGGGTTAAGTTTTTGCAGTTGGTGGATAGAGTGCTGGATTCAAAAGATTAATAATGGAAGAAACGTTGTTTTCTGCTTTACGTGTAATACACTTTCAAACGAGTTGTCTATGATACTCACAGCTACCCGGTGCTGAAGCAAGGTGGTGTGCAATATTGGGCTTAAGCAATTTTGTTTTCAAAACCTATTTCAGAGCATTGAATTTTTATTTCAATTCAGCAAGGTGGTGTGCAATGGCTTACGCAATTTTGTTTTTCAAAACTTATTTCAGAGTATTGACTTTTTATTTCAGTTCTACTGTGATATTCAGTTTATAAAGCTTGTCATTTCTCTTCACTTTGTTGATAGTATAACAAGTTCTGTTTCAAATGTTTTACTGTGACAATTCTTCTTGTATGTAGTCATTTTACTAAACTATTTTGTTTCCATTTACTGTGGTGATGATATGATAATGGTAATATTAAACTGTATTTGCTGTGATCATTTACTAAAATTCTTATTTCCAGTATACATAGTATCCCCACCTTCTGGGGATGCCGGGGGTTCTTTCAGTATACATACTATCCCCACCTTCTGGGGATGCCGGGGGTTCCTTCAGTATACATAGTATCCCCACCTTCTGGGGATGCCGGGGGTTCCTTCAGTATACATAGTATCCCCACCTTCTGGGGATGCCGGGGTTCTTTCAGTATACATACTATCCCCACCTTCTGGGGATGCCGGGGTTCTTTCAGTATACATAGTATCCCCACCTTCTGGGATGCCGGGGGTTCTTTCAGTATACATAGTATCCCCACCTTCTGGGGATGCCGGGGGTTCTTTCAGTATACATAGTATCCCCACCTTCTGGGGATGCCGGGGTTCTTTCAGTATACATAGTATCCCACCTTCTGGGATGCCGTTTTTTTTTTTTCAGTTTTAATAGTATCCCCAGGGGTTCTTTTAGTATAAATAGTATCCCCACCTTCTGGAAATTATGTTCTTTTCTATCACTCTCTTCGTTTCTTTCTTCTGCTTTGCTTTCTGTTATTTCTTCCTGTCAATTCTGCCTTGCTGGTCCATTCACCTGTACATGTTTGATAAAGTCTTATGTACTTTTTCTTAGGATTCATAACTGGGTACATGTATTAAGTGCGTATTTGGCTTTAGGGAGATGAGACATGCGGAAGCAGTTTTAGGTAATTTATGCCCATTTTTATATATATTTGGTGTCCTTAGGTATGCTTAAATTTGTATTCAGGTGTGTTTTTTAAATCCCCTGTGCGAAAAATTGCACTGAATGGTAACGCTGGGGGCATGTCCTTTGACTATGTGCGCGAATGCATTGATATTTGTACTTTTTTCCCTTCTTTGTTTCCTGTTGGAAGTATTGTGTATGTTTTGAAGCGGTTATAGCCCTGATATGGCTCTACACAGTCGGCTGGGCTTTAAACGACAATAACAGTGTCGTAGCTGCTTGGCCTCCTCCACTTCCAAGTCATCCAAGTTATGGAAACACAAGCTTACACTCCAAAGGATTCTTTCAACCTGGGTAGTAGATCAAAGTGTGCGGAGCTGTAAGCTGGAAGACAGACAAAGCGTGCAGAATATTACGACGCCAGCATGATTTATCCCTGTGCTCTGTGGCAAGGTGCATTGCCAACTAATACCAAAGGTGAACGCCAGCATGATTTATCCCTGTGCTCTGTGGCAAGGTGCATTGCCAACTAATATCAAAGGCAAAATCGTTCAAGACCGGTTGACATTTCTTACTGTAGGCTGTTACAGGTCTTACTATGCTATGTCCATCAGAATCATCCTGCAGCAATCTTGATGAACAGTTTGTCTCATCAGAACGTGGCACGCTGTCGTTGCCTTCTTGTTATCATAGGCACATATCATCTTCCTCCTGCTGCTTCCTGGCTTTCTTGTGAATTTGATCGGCCTCTGAGATGTGGAAGTGTGCCAGTTTTTTTAAATTGTCTCCCTTATTCATGCTCGCAGCTTCTAACCCAGGTTTGTCGATGGCAGGTATCAGATTTGAAAAGCTGTCACCCACATTTTTGTATCAGTTTAACTCTTTGATTGCTGAAAATCTAAAACCATCCTCTACCCTTCATTACTGGCAGCGAGTTTAGCGGGAGGCAGTGCGTCTATTCTTCCTACCGGCTTCCCGCTTTCCTCGCGCTAACGGCTATGCGGTTAACGGGACACGACCCTTGTGTTTATACTCTGCATTCCTGGATCAGATTGCCTTCGGGGGGTTTCCCTGTTCTACTCGGCGTGGTCAGTTAAGACACCCAGGCATGTTTATGAAAAAATAAACATTTTCCTCCGTTCCCATGGGACAGCAGTGAGGCTGTTGTTTAGGTACCGTTTCCTGTTTGTCAGACCTACTACAGCTGCTTTCTGCTGAGGTTGTCCATGTCATTATAACTCAGTCCAGTCTCCAAGACTACCCCCTCTCCATACACCAATCGTCTCCCACCCCCTTGGGAAAGTCGCTGTTGATTGAGAACAAGCAAGAGAGAGAGAGAAGTGTTCACACACACACACACACAAACACACACACACACACAGGTGAGCGCGCAAGCACACGCACACACACACACACACACACACACACACACATACACACACACACACACACACACGCACACCTCAGCTCCATAAGTCGTGGGATTTTAGAAAATTAGTAATTTTCTACCTTTGGCCAAAAGTGCATGTGGACCTCCCAAGCTGTGCCCCCTCCCCTCCATGTATTACCCACCCCCTTTCAGAATTATTTTCCCACACCCACCCTTCATCTCCTTCACTACTGTGCCAATCCTCACAACACCCCCCCACCCCCTCCGGCTCTCAGACTGCCCATCTAACATATACATGTATTCTGCCAGTGTCTTCTGCCCTTTTTCTCATCAGGTGGCCCCCCGGCCCCTCCCTACGTCCACTTTTCCTCAACCCCCCCTGCTCCTGCTCCCTCCACTACCTCCTCCCCCCCATCTTTACTGGCATAAACTTCACACAAAGTTCCATGTGTTCTCTCTCATTTTTACTTTGTAAAATGGAGGAGGAAGATCGTGATCAGTTTTCGGACGACGAATTATACGATAATCTTGGTGATGATTTTGATAGGCAAATAATTCACCAAGACAGAGAAAATGATGATTTAGATGATGAGAATCTGCCACTTTTCTACCACAGACGCCCTACCTTTGAGTGGACAAGTGGGAATTACGTTCCACCACCTATGTTTGTGACAATCTGGTGACAATGACACCAACAGCCCCTACATGTAAATAACTCTTAGAGTAGCATTTATAGTCTATACCATCTTTTGTTTTATGTTAGTCACAACGTAATTTTGCAGCAAAACTGTTTATAAAGAGACTTTGTATTTGGAACAACAGGCTCGTGCTTTGATGCTATTATGTGGTGACAACAATGACACAATGACATGTTGTGTGACTGGATACCTCGTTCACAATGAGACAGTGACATGACAGAAAGATGAATCTGTAAGTACCAGCATGCGTTATGCCATTTCGGCTGTATATGTTGCTGTCTCTGTCCATGTAATCATTTTGTTTATCTTGTGATGCAATATTGTCAACTGTTTTGTCTCCCGGTGCGACACCACATGACGCAGGTCTGTTTAAGCATGCTATTTTTATTACGACTTCAGTTCCGTACACAACGGTATATCACATGTCATGTTTGTTAATCATCCACATTGAGTAGAGAAACAGTAACATAAGTAGGCTACCATCTTTTCACAGTTTTACTCTCTCAGGAAACCAGGAAACGAAAGACAGCGTATGTACAAATTCAGTTCTTACAGTAAGAAAGTACTCTCCCGCTAAAGCGGGAGTTCGTAATGAAAGAGTTAACAACAGTGACACACGTCTGTTTTTGATCTTCAGTAAGGCAGTGCAGGACACACCTTGCTGCAACACGACTCATTCCAGATTTACTCGTTAAAATCGCATGAACTGATCCATGACTAACACCAGTGTCATGAGCGATCTCTTCGCATATCATTTGCCTGTTGTCATTTAAAACCTCTCCAGGTTTGTTTTACGATTTACTCATCAAAAGAATCGTCTGCCTCTTTGGACCCTGGTTGTCTTTAAGGTCATGTCGTCCATCTTTAAAGAAGGACAACCGGCTATAGATAAAGAATGACAACCCACATACAGAGACCCCTACCTTTAAACACATGCCATTACATCTCAAACCAAACCAGTTGACATTTGGGCTGCTGCAACAGACATCTTGCTTATGCAAATGTATGAACCATGACCTAAGAGAACAGAGTCACATGATTGAAAACCTAAAAACTTAAATCCACCACGTGCGTGGCATCATATCTCGAATGTGTACATATTCTGTCTTATCTCCTGGTAAGTCTCCAAGCGCTTCTTTCCCCCGTGATTGCGTCTGGTTGTTCCGGCGACTAAATCTATCCCACATTTTTTAGCACTATTTCCTCAGCAGTTCTGTCCAGAGTGACGGTAAAGAAGAGTACAACCTGCCTCTTTCGATCATGCGACTCTGTTCCTTCAGGTCACGGTTGATACATATACATAAGCAAGATGTCTGCCATATGACCCAAAACATCAGCCAATCACTGGCCAGTTCGGTTTGAGATACAGTTGCATGTCTTATGAACTGCAGCCTGCAAAAGAGCTCGTCTCCGTTATATACTGTGTAGTGCTTTATATAAACTGGCGCCAAAGCCCCTTTATAAAATGTAATTTCAGTGTAAGCACGCTGTTCTTCAACATCATAACCACGGCCATGACGCTTGGAATGACGTGATGTTACAATGACGTCAGAACTTTTGCACGTAATTTTGTTATTAGATCACGGGCCACGTACTGTAACAATTACTTTTCTCGCTACATAAAGGATGACCCTTGAGTATCTTTTTTTCTTAAGCACATGTTTGTAACCATATTGTTGCTTGTTTGTTAGATAAACTTTCGCAGTTGCCATAAATGTTGTTTGCTGTGGCTTTCACGTTTTACAATTATACTCTCTTAGCCAGACCCAATGTCTTCCTTGCCAATTCGTTTTATTGTGAAATTGTGTGCATCTCTCTCTCTCTCTCTCTCTGTCTGTCTCTCTCACTGTTTCTCTGTCTCTCTCTCTCACTGTCTGTCTCTGTTTCTCATTCTTTCTCTCTCTGTCTGTCTGTCTCTCACTGATTCTCAGTGTCTGTCTCTCTCTCTCCCTGTCTGTCTCTCTCTCTTTCTCTGTCTGTCTCTCTCTCTCTTATTCCTTTTCTTGCTCTACTTGTCTGCCTATCTCTTTGTCATCATATGCGAGAGTGTGCGCACCTCTGTGTGTGTGTATCTGTGTTTGTGTAATTGTGTGTGTGGTGTGTGCAAGTGTGTTTTGTGTTTTTGTTTCGTGTTTGTGTGTGTGTGCATGCGTGCGCACGCGCGCGCGTGTGTATGTGTGTGTGGTGTGTGTGTGACGGAAGAATATGAATCCCAGAACGCCAGAACTTTTCGTGGTGTAAACTAGAATTCTAGTTCGTCCGCAGACAGTCCGGAATTTTTGCCTGTAGACTATGTGTGTGGGTGTGCGCGTGCCTTTGGATCTGTTTTAACGTACAAAATTACACATTTTCTAGCCATAGAATATCGGGGCTCTTTCAGTATAAAATTAATAGTATCCCCACCTTCTGGAAATTTTCCTCTATTCCTCAACACAACACAACACAACACACACGCATCTGTGGTGCTTTGAAAATATCCCAACGTACGAGCAGTTCTTTTTCCCCACATGCAGAATAATGTAGATCTGCACAGCTATACAACACACACAGAATAATGTAGATCTACACAGCTATACAACACACACAGAATAATGTAGATCTACACAGCTATACAACACACAATATGTAGATCTACACAGATATACAACAACACAGAATAATGTAGATCTAACAGCATACAACACACACAGAATAATGTAGATCTATACAATAGACACAGAATAATGTAGATCTACACAGCTATACAACACACAGAATATGTAGATCTATACAATAGACACAGAATAATGTAGATCTACACAGCTATACAACACACACAGAATAATGTAGATCTATACAATAGACACAGAATAATGTAGATCTACACAGCTATACAACACACACAGAATAATGTAGATGCTATACAAAGACAGATAATGTAGATCTACAACTACAAACACAGAATAATGTAGATCTACAGCTATACAACAGACACAGAATAATGTAGATCTAAACACACAGACACAGAATAATGTAGATCTACACAGCTATACAACAGACACAGAATAATGTAGATCTACACAGCTATACAACAGACACAGAATAATGTAGATCTACACAGCTATACAACAGACACAGAATAATGTAGATCTACACAGCTATACAACAGACACAGAATAATGTAGATCTACACAGCTATACAACAACACAGAATAATGTAGATCTACACAGCTATACAACAGACACAGAATAATGTAGATCTACACAGCTATACAACACACAGAATAATGTAGATCTACAGCTATACAACACACACAAATAATGTAGATCTACACAGCTATACAACAACACAGAATAATGTAGATCTACACAGCTATACAACACACAGAATAATGTAGATCTACACAGCTATACAACAACACAGAATAATGTAGATCTACACAGCTATACAACAACACAGAATAATGTAGATCTACACAGCTATACAACAGACACAGAATAATGTAGATCTACACAGCTATACAACACACAGAATAATGTAGATCTACACAGCTATACAACACACAGAATAATGTAGATCTACACAGCTATACAACAGACACAGAATAGTAGTCTACACTGCTATCCGTTGTAGAACAGTCTATGTATCTACTTCAGCTATACAACACCATCAGTATCAGAACACAGTCTGTCACTGAGACACAGAATAATGTATGTCTCAACCACTCTGTCAAAGACGTCGTGTCTAGACCATTGTTGTGTATATCTACGAACTTTCCAGTCTGTGTGTATCTAGAATCAGACCATTCCAGTCTGTGTGATATCTAGAACTATCAGTCTGTGTGATATCTAGAACTATTCCAGTCTGTGTGATGTCTAGAACCATTCCAGTCTGTGTGATGTCTAGAACTTTCCAGTCTGTGTGATGTCTAGAACTATTCCAGTCTGTGTGATATCTAGAACTATTCCAGTCTGTGTGATGTCTAGAACTGCTCCAGTCTGTGTGATATCTAGAACTATTCCAGTCTGTGTGATGTCTAGAACTATTCCAGTCTGTGTGATGTCTAGAACTATTCCAGTCTGTGTGATGTCTAGAACTATTCCAGTCTGTGTGATATCTAGAACTATTCCAGTCTGTGTGATGTCTAGAACTATTCCAGTCTGTGTGATGTCTAGAACTATTCCAGTCTGTGTGATGTCTAGAACTATTCCAGTCTGTGTGATGTCTAGAACTATTCCAGTCTGTGTGATGTCTAGAACTATTCCAGTCTGTGTGATGTCTAGAACTATTCCAGTCTGTGTGATATCTAGAACTATTCCAGTCTGTGTGATGTCTAGAACTGTTCCAGTCTGTGTGATGTCTAGAACCATTCCAGTCTGTGTGATGTCTAGAACTATTCCAGTCTGTGTGATGTCTAGAACTATTCCAGTCTGTGTGATGTCTAGAACTATTCCAGTCTGTGTTATATCTAGAACTATTCCAGTCTGTGTGATGTCTAGAACTATTCCAGTCTGTGTGATGTCTAGAACTATTCCAGTCTGTGTGATATCTAGAACTGTTCCAGTCTGTGTGATATCTAGAACTGTTCCAGTCTGTGTGATGTCTAGAACTATTCCAGTCTGTGTGATATCTAGAACTGTTCCAGTCTGTGTGATATCTAGAACTGTTCCAGTCTGTGTGATATCTAGAACTATTCCAGTCCTTGTGATATCTAGAACTGTTCCAGTCTGTGTGATGTCTAGAACTATTCCAGTCTGTGTGATATCTAGAACTATTCCAGTCTGTGTGATATCTAGAACTATTCCAGTCTGTGTGATGTCTAGAACTATTCCAGTCTGTGTGATGTCTAGAACTATTCCAGTCTGTGTGATATCTAGAACTATTCCAGTCTGTGTGATGTCTAGAACTATTCCAGTCCTTGTGATATCTAGAACTATTCCAGTCTGTGTGATATCTAGAACTATTCCAGTCTGTGTTATATCTAGAACTATTCCAGTCCTTGTGATATCTAGAACTATTCCAGTCTGTGTGATATCTAGAACTATTCCAGTCTGTGTGATATTTAGAACTATTCCAGTCTGTGTGATATCTAGAACTATTCCAGTCTGTGTGATGTCTAGAACTATTCCAGTCCTTGTGATATCTAGAACTATTCCAGTCTGTGTGATATCTAGAACTATTCCAGTCTGTGTGATGTCTAGAACTATTCCAGTCTGTGTGATGTCTAGAACTATTCCAGTCTGTGTGATATCTAGAACTATTCCAGTCTGTGTGATATCTAGAACTATTCCAGTCTGTGTAGAGACAGAGCATGACCTGCCATTGTCCGTTTTTACTCCAGGCAACTCAAATCTGTTGTGATGGCATCATGCAGAATTTTTTTCTTTTCTTTCTTTCTTTCTTTCTTTATTCATTTATTTATTTATTTATCTATTGATTTTTTTGATTTTTGATTTTTGTCAAGTAGTTCTGGGCTGTTACCTGTTTCACTAGCGGAAGAGGTGGAATACTGTTTTCTCTTACCTTTTCTTTTTTTTTTTTAACTAGCACTGAAATATTTCTGATTGCTGTTCATACTTACTCTGATGATCCATGATTATGTCCATTTTGCGAACAATATGACCATGTATATCGTTATACGATACGTATGTTGTACGGTCAAACGTTGTCACTGGGAGTCATATTCATAAGAATCGTTTGCCATTGTGTGAAATTCATAACACTGTGATATCACGAACAAGCAAACGACATAATGCACAGCTCGCACACACACAGACGAATAGAGTAGACCACGATTCACTTCACTCTGGGCATCACACGTGCTATACAGAATAAAGTCTGACACACGATGTTAACACACTGAAGTGCACGGTCTGCTAAAGCTGTTATATTTAACCAAAATCGTACAAAAATATACCCACACAAACGTTGCAAGACTAGCACACTCGTATCTCTATCAACTGGAACTGCAGGCTACTTTTCTAATGGTACTATCCAGAAGCAAAGGGAGTCTAACAGTACGTACTTGTACGATTTGTGAACGATGATCACACCCCAAAGTCGACTTTACATCCGCAAGTGCAAAGGAGGAATGTGAGAGACTGGACGAAGTAATAGTCCATAAACTGAATGCTTTGATAAGAAGGAGCACCCTGGAACACAAACTGATCACATTCGGAGACAGGCTTACTGTGTAGGCAACAAGTAGTGACTCCTATGAAGTCAGAGAGCCAAAGATGAAAACACTTCGAAATTCCAGACATCAGTGAGAGGTGAAGGATGTCGGGAGAAAAAAAAATGTAAAGAAATACACGAAGGCTTCCTCAGAATATGAGAAGCAAAGGTATATGGAAATACCTGAAACACAGTGCCATCAGTACAAAAGAAAATAAGCAACAACAACAACAAAAACACACCTAAATTTACTTTACAGACCCCTTCAGGTTCGTCAGGAAACGGTATTTGAGCAGCCCAAATACAGGACACTCACAACAGACACAGAAACTCTGGAATAGCATCTCAGAAAAACACATTCTGAACCTCAGAGGGAGGCACCACTTGAAATGTTTGAGAACAAGCCACCAAAACTGGATGAAGTAATATAACTAAGAAAGTCAGAGGGAAATCATCTTCAGGGCTAAACAGAACACCTTATGTATAGGAAAAAGTCCCAGTATGTCTTTTAGTGGCCACACAAACTGATAAGATGGAGGAACCTGAAGACCAGCAACCAGTGGATGATAGCTGATGGAATACAGATTCCAAAAGAACGGATTTCGAGTGACATCAACCAGTTCGGACTAATTTAACGTCTGAACATTCAGCTGTTGGACTCGGCGTTTAATCTTGAAGGAAGAAACGCAGATTTCCTTCAATACAGCGTTTAGCATTCCTTCCAGAGCAGATGGAAGTCCTTCAAGGGGCATTGTTGCTTTGATTCTGTGCAGAAGTCACAAATGTTGTCTACCCACTGTTGAAGGAGCATCTTGCTGTCACCAGATATATAAAGGGGGATCATCAGAATGGCTTGACCATCTTGTTTCTTTGTTTTGTTTTGTTTTGTATCCCTTTTTTTTTTTTTTTTCATTTATTCTTTAGTTTTTTTTTTGTTTTGTTTTTAATTCCACTGGCATGTCAGTCAGAAAATTGTTTTCCCGCCTTTTCAAACTATGGCTTGATGGGAGATCTGTTGATTGGAGACTGAGCGTCTGGTTAGAAATGAAGTGGTGCCAGGTCCGTGTCCTGTCTGGAACAACTGGAAGATGTTCTTTTCACTCCCCCATGTTCCATCTGACCTTGATTCGTGCTCTGTGTGCTGTTGTTTTGGATAAGACGAGACAATAAAACACGATCATGTGTATGTGAGTGTGTGTGTGTGTGTGTGCGTGCGTGCGTGCGTGCGTGGTGT
>JAPXFY010000014.1:88388382-88393382 GCA_030674185.1 Monoplex corrugatus
GAGCCATATGCAAGAACGGACTCTACTGCTGCTCAGAAGAAGTTCCTTTTCAGGTTGTCTGGTAGATTGGGTTTCCAGAATTTGTCCAGTTGATTTAGTGCACCCCAGGCATTTCCGAGTCTGGTGTTGACGTCTTGTTCTGTGGAGTCAATGTAGCTACCAAGGTCATTAAAGTCTTGAGCTTCTCATACCTTCTGGTGCGTCTTGATTCAGACAGATGAACTCTGTTTTGTTCGCACTGAGGTGGAGCCTGATCTCCATTGCTGTTCTTTTGACATTGTGAAGGAGAGATGTTGCATCCTTTATGAGGTCTGCGAGAGCAACAGCCAGGTCATCAGCGTAATCCGCATCTGTTATCTTTACCGCAGGGTAGCGTCTGCTCTTCTGTTCTGTGAGGGTAAAGCCGAGTTATTTGTTCTTATCCACTGCTTTCCTCAGCACATAATCGAGACATGATGAAAATGTAGGGGGCAAGCGTATCTCCTTGAAGGACTCCAGCAGTGATGTCGAAGAAGTCTGTGTCTCCGTCGGGGGAGCGAACCATACAGCGGGTATTCTGATACAGCATCATGATGGCGTCTACTGTTTCCTTGGGTAGTCCATATGCAGTTAGAATCTCCTTCATCTTTCCTCAGTGGATCGAATCAAAAGTTTTGGAAAAGTCGATAAATAGGAGAACAGCTGGGAGGTTTTTGGCTTTTATGCCTTCCAATATACGTCTGATGGTGAGTATTATTCCTGATGTCGATCTGTTTTGGCGAAACCCGTTTTGGTTTTTCCTCTGAACTGGATCTATCTCCGGCCTTATGCTATTTAGGAGCATTAGGTTGTAGATCTTTGCAGAAATTGCAGTTAATGTGATTCCATGGTAGTTCTTTGTGATTCCGAGGTCACCTTTCTTGGGGAAAGGAAGCAGGCATCCTTTAGTCCATTTGTTTATTGGGTCTTGCATGAAATAATAATAAACAAACAAATACGTATAGTTTCTAAAGCTACCGATATATAAATCGTTTTTGTAAATCATTCTTACACAGCAGTATTCTCCAACCTCATTTGTATTCGGGGAGCTGAACACATAATCATACGTAATTGAAGCAATATGCAAGTTAATACATGTAACAATCCAGTTTGTTGTTTGCACAGTATGGATCTTTGGTGGGCGCGCATGCTGGGTGTTCTTATGTTTTCACACACACACACACACACACACACACACACACACACACACACACACACACACACACACACACACACACACACACACACACACACACACACACACACACACACAACACACACGGAAGAACAAGAACGCACGCAGTTCCAGTGTGGCATATTCTTTTACCATCTTCCAGCAATGTGTGTGTGTGTGTGTGTGTGTGTGTGTGTGTGTGTGTGTGTGTGTGTGTGCGTGTGTATGTGTGTGTGTGTTTGTGTGTGTGCGTGTTTGTGTGTGTGTGTGTGTGTGTGTGTGTGTGAATATAGATAAGCTTATATATGTAGTGAGACGGGATAGCAGACACACCAACCATACCGCTCTCACCTGTTGTGCAGAGAACTGGACTGTGTCCTTGAACAGAATAAACTGAACGCTCTCGTGACATGGCGGGGTGGTCAGAGATCCAGGATAGGTCCAGAAACGTTTGGTGTCGTCTGTAACACACAGCATCAATGGAAGGACACGACCACTAAGGTCAGCACACAACAGCTGAATGTCAAATACCACATGACTAAGGTCAGCACACAAACAGCTGAATGTCAAATACCAAATGACTAAGGTCAGCACACAAACAGCTGAATGTCAAATACCACATGACTAAGGTCAACAGGGAAACAGCTGAATGTCAAATACCAAATGACTAAGGTCAGCACACAAACAGCTGAATGTCAAATACCACATGACTAAGGTCAACACAGAAACAGCTGAATGTCAAATACCACATGACTAAGGTCAACAGGGAAACAGCTGAATGTCAAATACCACATGACTAAGGTCAACACACAAACAGCTGAATGTCAAATACCACATGACTAAGGTCAACACACAAACAGCTGAATGTCAAATACCACATGACTAAGGTCAACACACAAACAGCTGAATGTCAAATACCACATGACTAAGGTCAACAGGGAAACTGCTGAATGTCAAATACCAAATGACTAATGTCAACAGGGAAACAGCTGAATGTCAAATACCACATGACTAGGGTCAACACACAAACAGCTGAATGTCAAATACCACATGACTAAGGTCAACACACAAACAGCTGAATGTCAAATAACAAATGACTAAGGTCAACACGGAAACAGCTGAATGTCGAATACCACATGACTAAGGTCAACACAGAAACAGCTGAATGTCAAATACCACATGACTAAGGTCAACACAGAAACAGCTGAATGTCAAATACCACATGACTAAGGTCAACAGGGAAACAGCTGAATGTCAAATACCACATGACTAAGGTCAACAGGGAAACAGCTGAATGTCAAATACCACATGACTAAGGTCAACACAGAAACAGCTGAATGTCAAATACCACATGACTAAGGTCAACACACAAACAGCTGAATGTCAAATACCACATGACTAAGGTCAACACACAAACAGCTGAATGTCAAATACCACATGACTAAGGTCAACACACAAACAGCTGAATGTCAAATACCACATGACTAAGGTCAGCACACAAACAGCTGAATGTCAAATACCAAATGACTAAGGTCAACACACAAACAGCTGAATGTCAAATACCAAATGACTAAGGTCAACACACAAACAGCTGAATGTCAAATACCACATGACTAAGGTCAACACACAAACAGCTGAATGTCAAATACCACATGACTAAGGTCAACACAGGAACAGCTGAATGTCAAATACCACATGACTAAGGTCAACAGAGGAACAGCTGAATGTCAAATACCACATGACTAATGTCAGCAGAGGAAGAGCTGAATGTCAAATACCAAAGACTGCATCATCATCGATAGGCCTGAACTGTTCATTATTGTGCTCCTTGGGAGTCGATTGGAGAATCATGTCTGCAACTGTGTCCTTTGTGTCCCCCTGATGACCACGCTCGTCGTGGGATTAGAACAAGAAAGAAGCGAGTTGCAAGGATATCTACTTCTAAATTCTCTTTTGTCTTTTATTGTTACATAATTCCGACACTGATAATAGACCAGTGTAATTGAAATGGACACCGTGCTAATTGCAGAAAATGAAAGGGACCTACAAAACCTTGTGATTATACTAGAAATAGAAAGCAAAGGTAAGGGGCTGGAACTAAACAGCAGGAAGACTGAAGTCATGGTGATCAGTAAAAAGCATGAAATCCCCTCATGCAAAATAACAGCAAATGGCACAACCTTGACACAGGTTGATAAATTCGAATACCTGGGAACGATCATTTCATCAGAAGGCAGATGCACATCAGAAATAGTCGTCAGAATCAGCCAAGCCAAAACAGCATTCAAAAAGATGACAAGCATTCTTACCAACAAATGCCTATCAATTAACATCAGGAAGAGAGTTCTTGAATGTTATATAGAACCAATACTGTTGTACGGATGTGAGGCGTGGACAGTCAACAAGCAAAGCCAGAACAAGATTGAGGCAGCCGAGATATGGTTTCTAAGAAGAATGTTGAGAGTTCCATGGACAGCAAAGAAAACAAACGAGACAGTCTTGGTGGAGGCAGACACAAGTAGATCACTCATAAGGAAGATTAGGAAATGACAGGCAACATTTATAGGCCATTTTATGAGGAAGGGGGATTTGGAGCACCTGGTCACAACGGGAAAGCTGAAGGGAAAGAGGGCACCAGGTAGACCCAGGGAGAAAATGCTGGAAGGACTTGCAGAATGGCTGGGGACGAGGAGGGTGGGGGAGATGCTAGGGGCAACGAGAGATAGAGACAGATGGTAGTCCAGATCGCCAACGCCATGCGGCAGGGCACCTGATGATGATGATGAATTGAAATGGTGTGAATTGCAAGGATATCTTTAAAATTCTCTTTTGTTTTTCATTGTTACATAATTCCAACACTGATAATAGACCAGTGTAATTGGAATTGTGTGAATCTAGACCTAGAATTCTGTGGGGCTAAACATTTGACATGACTCCAACAGAACTTGTGGATAAAATCCCATGCACCAACGGCCAAGAAATCTTTATACTGACACGTCTTGGTGTTCTGTGATGTAGGCCTACTGAAACACGGGCATATTACCGGTAGTCAGCGTCAATGTGCTCCACAGACTCTGTCTGACCATTTGACTTCCGCACCCTGTCCACCAGCATCCTGCATTATCAACTTTACTAGCAAAGCAGAAACTTAATCGTTTGACTCCTTCACCCTATCCACCAACTTCCTGGTGGACAGGGTGAGGGAGTCAAAAGGGTTAAGTTTTTACAGATGGTGGATAGAGTGCCGGAATCAAAAGGTTAACTATTGAGACTTGACATCAAAATAATGGTTTTATTCGATTCTGACTACTGTTTACGAGTGAATTCACGTATGCGCGCGCTCATACACGTATACGCGCGCTAACAAACTCTCACATATACAGTGGAAATTACAATTTTATGCACACGCACACACACAAACATACTGTCGTACAGTTGCATGCATTTGCGCGAGCATACTACACACAGACATACAGACACACACACATACAGGCACACACATAGGCATGCACGCACACACACACGCCTGTGCACGCATGCACGCACACACACACAAACACACACACACACGTGAGCACACAGTTCAGGCGCAAACACTGTCACGCAATCACGCGCACTTACATGTAACATAAACATATATTTATGTATCACATACTTCATACACAAGATTACACACATATAATTACATCTATCTATCTATCTGTCTGTCTGTCTGTCTGTCTATCTATCTATCTATCTATCTATGTATCTGTCTATCTATCTATCTATCTATGTATCTATCTATCTCTCTATCTATATATCTGTCTAT
>JAPXFY010000014.1:88395882-88403382 GCA_030674185.1 Monoplex corrugatus
GAGACCTAGGAAAGGAACCTTAACGCTGTACATTCATCAACAGAGTATTCCTTGCTCATCATCATCGTGTCCTGCTTCATGGCGTTGGCCATCATGGCCCTCCATACATCTCCCACCCTCTCTGTCCTCAGCCATTCTGCAAGTACGTCCATTAATTTATCCCTGGATCTACCTGGTGTTCATTTTCGCTCCAGCTTTCCTGTTGTGACCGGGTGCTCTAATTCCCCTTTCCTCATAAAGTGTCCGATAAATGTTGCTCGTCTTTTCCTAATCTTCTTTATTAATGATCTTCTTGTGTCTGCCTCCTTCAAGACTGTCTCATTTGTTTTCTTTGCAGTCCATGGAACTTTCAACCTTGTTCTGGTTTTGCTTGTTGACTATCCACGCCTCACAACCGTATACCAGTATCGGTTCTATACAACACTCAAAGACTCTTTTCCTGATGTCAGTTGATAGGTATTTGTTGGTAAGAATGTTTTTCATCTTTATGAATGTTGTTTTGGCTTGGCCGATTCTGCTGGCTATTTCTGGTGTGCATCCGCCTTCTCGTCAGATGACCGTTCCCAGATATCTTAACTTATCAACCTGTCTCAAAGTTGTGCCATTTGCTCCTATTTTGCACGAGGGGATTTCTTGTTTCATACTGATTACCATGACTTCAGTCTTCTTGTTATTTAGCTCCAGCCCTTTATTTTTGCTTTCTATTTCTATTATATTCACAAGGTTTTGTAGGTCCTTTTCATCTTTTGCAATTAGCACGGTGTCATCTGCGTAGCGAATATTTATCATTCTATCTCCAACCTTTATCCCAGGGCATTCTTCTAGGTTTCTCGTAATGGTTTCGCTGTGAAGCGAAAACAAATCTTTACAGCCAAAACAAATCCGGTGACAGAAAACAACCCTGCTGACCCCTCTTTTGATATTTGAGAAAGAGTTTACACCGTTTTGTATTCTCATTGCTGCTGTTTGTTCCCAATAC
This sequence comes from Monoplex corrugatus, assembly GCA_030674185.1. Taxonomy (NCBI): domain Eukaryota; kingdom Metazoa; phylum Mollusca; class Gastropoda; order Littorinimorpha; family Ranellidae; genus Monoplex; species Monoplex corrugatus. Next base: position 88,396,862 of record JAPXFY010000014.1, read on the forward strand.
ATCTTTCTGATTATTTTAGATCTTTTCCATCAAGTTGGTTGATCAATTCGTCGTGCCTTACCCGATCAAAAGCCTTGGTATAATCAACAAAGCGTAAATATAAACCCTTATTCAACTACTGACCTCTCTATGATAGTTCTTAGGATGTATATGGCATTAATAGTTCCTTTCCCTTCCACAAATCCACTCTGTTCTTCTGCTATTTTCTTTTGATTCTGTTCCTTGTCCTCATCACGATTATTCTTAACAGGATTTTTGTTACATGACTCATCAAAACTGATTGTACGATGGAGTTCGCATTCTATAGCCCCTGTTTTCTTTGGAAGTGCAATGAAAATTAATTTTCACATATCTTTGGGGATTTTTCCAGTGCCATAAATTTTTACTATGAGGACTGTTATTTTTTCAATACCGAATTCCTCCAGGGCCTTAATCATTTCTGTAGTAATATTGTCTGGTCCTGGGGCTTTTCCCGGTTTCATCTTTTTCAATGCTGCTCTAACTCCATCTTTCATTATAGGTGGTCCTTCAACGTTCTTTCTTATAATGTGTTCTTCGTTTCTGTAATCGTTAAAACGATCTTTCTGCAATGTACTCTCCCTATCACTCTCTACTTTGTCTTCAAAACTAAAACAAACAAAAAAAAAGACAAAATTCCTCATTGGCTGACACAAAACAGATACAGGGGTATGACAATGCCTGAAACAGATTAAGATGGCGACAGAAAAGCGTGCAAGGCAGAATCACGTTTGAATAGCGCTGAAACACGGCTGCCATTAAACAGAACTGGGACCAGCAGAAGCAGACCCCCAGGACTCCATCACATAGAGTGCCTCAGAAGAACACGCACCTCCAGGATCTGTCCTGTGACCCGGCACATGGAGACCCACAGTGACCAGGTGACAGGGACCGGTATGTCTATCCACCTGCCCTCACATCCACAGGACAGTCTGCCACAAAGGGATGATGGACAGTGGGGGTGGGGGCTTCAATACTAATTGATGGACAGTGGGGGTGGGGGCTTCAATAATAATTGATAGACAGTGGGGGTGGGGGCTTCAATACTAATTGATATTGAGGGTGGGGGCTTCAATAATAATTGATGGACAGTGGGGGTGGGGGCTTCAATAATAATTGATATTGGGGGTGGGGGCTTCAATAATAATTGATGGACAGTGGGGGTGGGGGCTTCAATAGTAATTGATAGACAGTGGAGGTGGGGCTTCAATAGTAATTGATGGATAGTGGGGTGGGGGCTTCAATAGTAATTGATATTGGGGGTGGGGGCTTCAATAATAATTGATGGACAGTGGGGGTGGGGGCTTCAATAATAATTGATGCAGTTGGATATGTGTGGGGTGGGGGCTTCAATACTAATTGATATTGAGGGTGGGGGCTTCAATAATAATTGATGGACAGTGGGGGTGGGGGCTTCAATACTAATTGATGGACAATGGGGGTGGGGGCTTCAATACTAATTGATATTGGGGGTGGGGGCTTCAATAATAATTGATGGACAGTGGGGGTGGGGGCTTCAATAATAATTGATGGACAGTGGGGGTGGGGGCTTCAATAATAATTGATAATGGGTTGGGCTCATAAAATTGATAGTGGGGGTGGGGGCTTCAATAATAATTGATGACAGTGGGGGTGGGGGCTTCAATAGTAATTGATGGAAGTGGGGGTGGGGGCTTCAATAGTAATTGATGGACAGTGGGGTGGGGGCTTCAATAAATAATTGATGGACAGTGGGGTGGGGGCTTCAATAATAATTGATGGACAGTGGGGGTGGGGGCTTCAATAATAATTGATAGACAATGGGGTGGGGGCTTCAATAATAATTGATGGACAGTGGGGGTGGGGGCTTCAATAGTAATTGATGGACAGTGGGGTGGGGGCTCAATATAATTGATGGGGGGTGGGGGCTTCAATAATAATTGATGGACAGTGGGGGTGGGGGCTTCAATAATAATTGATGGACAGTGGGGGTGGGGGGCTTCAATAATAATTGATGGACAGTGGGGGTGGGGGCTTCAATAATAATTGATGGACAGTGGGGGTGGGGGCTTCAATAATAATTGATGGACGTGGGGGTGGGGGCTTCAATAATAATTGATGACAGTAGGGGGTGGGGGCTTCAATAATAATTGATGGACAGTGGGGGTGGGGCTTCAATAATAATTGATAGTGGGGGTGGGGGCTTCAATAATAATTGATGTAGAGGGGGTGGGGGCTTCAATAATAATTGATGGACAGTGGGGGTGGGGGCTTCAATAATAATTGATGGACAGTGGGGTGGGGCTTCAATAATAATTGATGGACAGTGGGGGTGGGGGCTTCAATAATAATTGATGGACAGTGGGTTGGGGCTTCAATAATAATTGATGGACATGGGGTGGGGGCTTCAATAATAATTGATGGACAGTGGGGGTGGGGGCTTCAATAATAATTGATGGACAGTGGGGTGGGGGCTTCAATAATAATTGATAGACAATGGTGGGGGTGGGGGCTTCAATAATAATTGATGGACAGTGGGGTGGGGGCTTCAATAATAATTGATAGCGGGGGTGGGGGCTTCAATAATAATTGATAGGACCATAAGGGTGGTGGGGGCTTCAATAATAATTGTGAAGGTGGCCAAAAGATAGACATGGGGTGGGGTGGCCATGTTCTTCAATAAAATGATATGTGGATAACAGTGGGGTGGGGCTTCATAATAATTGATGGACAAGGGTGGGGCTTCATATAATTGATGGACATGGGGTGGGTTCAATAATAATTGATAGCCTGCCTCATGCAAAGCCAAACACACACAAATTGACTTATGCCTATCAGCACTCGGACGTACATGCGTGTGTGTCCACACCACACACCACACACACACACACACACACACACACACACACACACACACACACACACACACACACACACACACACACTTCTCGCATGTCATTTAGTCAGTTACTATCCCTCTTTTTTGAAGATGACCATTTTCAGACCAACAAAACCATGGGAAAGATTGTGATTAATCTAAAAAATGTATGCAAAAGCAAAGGAAGACAGCAGAATCTTTCTGTCAGGGGCTGTAACTTTGATCACATTGTGATGATATGCAATTAGTTAGCTCCCATGGTTTGAAATGTTAAAATGGACTACTCGTTTTTGTTTTTATTTATTTTGTGTTTGTTTCTTTTGGCTTTTATTTGTTTCTTTTTTTCTTCCAATTTGTCTATGTTGCGTCAAATAGAAGACTGTTTGATATGGATCAGAAGAGTGTGCGTGACTGTCTATCTGTCCGTGACAAAAGTGTGAACAAGATTATTTCAGTTCTTTGTGTGTGGATCCATACTACCAAATCTAGTTAAAAACTGTGAACAGTGGAGGTGTCACGAATGCCTAGTTAAGTTGAGAGAGTCCAGCTCCAAGGTGAAGGTCACATGGACCAAACAATTACCTAAAATTGAGGAAGACGTGTGAACAATGTGTCTTACAAACTTGTGGCGATACTGACAATATGCTGTGACAGTTGTGACAGTTTACCGATATCTTCGATGTATGTCAAGTTTTAGTTTAGTTGAATACTTCTTCGCGGTCATGATATATAAACTGGGTTTGTTGGACTGGCTTATCCATCTTGTTTTGAAAACATCTTTTTACTTTCGTGATTTCAGGAGCAGGTCTGCCTTACGTTGTATTGGAGCATACAGTGGATTGATGGCTCAATGGTGAAACCGATCCCTCAACCCATGGGGATGCCGGGGGATATTCCAGTATAAATAGTATCCCCACCTTCTGGAAATTCTGTGCTAGAAATTTCCTTTTTTTCTGTCACTATCTTTGTTTCTGCCTTGTTCCTTTGCTTTCTGTCATTTCTTCCTATCATTTTCTGCCTTGCTGGTCCATTCACCTGTGTGTTTGATAAAGTTTTACGCACTTTCTCTTGGGACTGATAACTGGGTACATGTATTAAGTGCATTTTTGGCTCTGGGGAGATGAGATGTGCCGAATCAATTTCAGGTAAATTGGGCCCGTTTTTATGTATGTTTTGGTGTCCTTGGGTATGCCTGAATTTGTAATCGGGTGTGTTTTTTTACGTCTCCTGTCCGATAAATTGGACGGAGTGGTCGTCGCCTGGGACATGTCCTTGGATTGTTTGCGTGAATGCATTGTTATGTGTACTTAAATTTCTTTTCCTTCTTTTTTTTCTGTTGAAGTTTTGTATACTTTGAAGCAGTTCTAGCCCTGATATGGCTCTATGCTATCGGCTCGGCTTTAAACAACATTAACGATCGTATGCAATAAAGGACAAGATCAAAATGACAATTTAACAATAATAGCAAATGATAAACATGCAGTCACAATTCAACGATATGATCAAACCTTATCAACACGCAGGTGTGACGAAACATAAATGAAACAGGACACATCAAGGAATAAATTGTGATGTTGTGCATTTCTATACAACATCAAGGGATAAATTGTGATGTCGTACATTTCTATACAACATCAAGGGATAAATTGTGATGTTGTGCATTTCTATACAACATCAAGGATAAATTGTGATGTCGTACATTTCTATACAACATCAAGGGATAAATTGTGATGTCGTACATTTCTATACAACATCAAGGGATAAATTGTGATGTCGTACATTTCTATACAACATCAAGGGATAAATTGTGATGTTGTGCATTTCTATACAACATCAAGAGATAAATTGTGATGTTGTGCATTTCTATACAACATCAAGGGATAAATTGTGATGTTGTGCATTTCTATATAACATCAAGGGATAAATTGTGATGTTGTACATTTGTATACAACATCAAGCGATAAATATATCTGAATGTGTTGTACATTTGTATATAACATCAAGGGATAAATTGTGATGTTGTACATTTGTATATAACATCAAGGGATAAATTGTGATGTTGTACATTTGTATACCTCAATGAAGATGCCCAGAACGCCCAGCCCATCACTCTGATTGAACGCTTCAGCCACAGTCTTGTACTGCGTGCTGTTCCAATACACCAGATGAAGCTGAAACACACAGTCAGTACAAGGGTTTGAGTCTTCACAAACAAGGGCAATAACCCATGGTTAGGACTTCCAACGTTAACTGAAGGTTAAGAGTCAGAGTTCGACACTGCCTGGAGGGTCAGGGTTCAACACTCCCTGACACTGCCTGGAGATTTTCCCACTGAGGGTCAGAGTTCAACACTCCCTGACACTGCCTGGAGATTTTCCCATTGAGGGTCAGAGTTCAACACTCCCTGACACTGCCTGGAGATTTTCCCACTGAGGGTCAGAGTTCAACACTCCCTGACACTGCCTGGAGATTTTCCCACTGAGGGTCAGAGTTCAACACTCCCTGACACTGCCTGGAGATTTTCCCATTGAGGGTCAGAGTTCAACACTCCCTGACACTGCCTGGAGATTTTCCCATTGAGGGTCAGAGTTCAACACTACCTGACACTGCCTGGAGATTTTCCCATTGAGGGTCAGAGTTCAACACTACCTGGAGATTTTCCCACTAAGGGTCAGAGTTCGACACTACCTGGAGATTTTCCCATTGAGGGTCAGAGTTCGACACTACCTGGAGATTTTCCCATTGAGGGTCAGAGTTCAACACTACCTGGAGATTTTCCCATCTCCCGGGTTGAAGTGTGTGCAGACCTGCTGGTGCCTGAACTCCCTTTGTGTGTATATGAACAAAAATTTAACATGCGCATGTTAAAGACCCTCAAGTCATGTCAAGTATTCGATGGCTAATGGAGTAAACACGAGAGTACCCAGCAGGAACACTTCCCAAACCGGAGTATGACATCTGTCTATGGAAGCCCATGTCAAACAGTTGTGCCGTACTCTGTACTATCAGCTACGCAGAATTGGTAAGATTCGCTCCTTCCTTTCCACTGATGCTACCAACAAGCTTGCTGTCTCTTTCATACTATCTAGACTGGACTATTGTAACTCTCTATTCGCAGGTCTCCATGACAATCAACTATCTAAACTTCAGCGCATACAGAACCACGCGGCTCGCCTTGTTCTCCGCAAGCCCAGGCGTGAGAGTGCAAAATCTCTGCTTAGAACACTTCATTGGCTCCCGGTAAAGGCTAGGATTCAATATAAAGTTGCCTGTCTCTGCTTTCAGTGTATCTATCACGAGAACATGCCATCCTATCTTGCCAACCTCCTGCAGGGTTACAAACCTTCTCGAACGCTCCGCTTTTCTGACACCTCACTGTTGACTGTTCCTCGCTTCTCTCTAGACACCTTTGGTAAAAAATCTTTCTCTGTCTTTGGCCCAAATGTATGGAACTCTCTACCACTGTCTCTCAGAAAAACTAAGTGTTTCTCAATCTTCAAACGGCACCTGAAAACCCACCTCTTTCAAACTCATCTAACCTGAAGAGCCTTAGTTTTGCAAGTCTGTCATCAGACTAATCTCTCCTGCCTGTATAACAGTATTTTGTATAAGGGCCTATAGAGCAAGGTGTGTGTGTGCGTGCATG
>JAPXFY010000014.1:88408382-88415882 GCA_030674185.1 Monoplex corrugatus
AACCTTCTTAAAGAAGCAGTCCCTGGCAGTTATTTCCCTTTCACATCTTTACTTGATGATACACTGCTCCACTATTTGAGATCAGATCGGCCAAAAAACGTGCGCTGCTAAAACTGAAAATTGTTATTTTGCAAGTTTTGTTTCGGATCACTGAAAAGCCACGGTGGGAATTACGCAAAACGTGTTTACAGATGTGAACAGGGATTCTCTGTCATTTGTAAACAGACTCTGACTAAATGAACATAACACGTTAAGCACAGTGCATAGTCCTGTTGATGTCTACGGTCGAAATATTCGTTGTCGAATACTGGGACCACGTCAGAAAGAATTATCAATTTGCATATTATATTTTGATATTATTAGGTTCCACCCCCACCCCAAGGGGATAAAAAGGAAAGACAGAAACAAAGAAAGAAAATAGAAAAGTATAAGGTAAAAGAAATGAATCTGAGATCAGTTAGTATGGCTCCACCATCTTGTTATTTTTTTTATTAGTCTTTTTTTTCCCAGCAGCCATTTGGATGGTGACGTTGTTCCTGTTAACAAGATATAAGCACACTGTGTGGTGTTGTGACATGAGAGCAGTACATTATTCGTTATTATTCCTATAAGAACTGACGAAAGCATTGGTATCTCACAATGCAACAGAAATGTGTTAAGGTTTCTTTGATTAATTTTATAACTAGTCCTCGTATACTCTGAGAGTGGTAGGACTTTAAAATCTACAAAACAGAACGTGAGAGCAGAGGACATGGACTGACCTCAGCTGAATACGCTTTGCCATCAATGGTGTGTTCCGACCCTCTGTCGTCTTCTGCTCCCCAGTGAAGATGGAACTGGGCCAGCTTGTACTCATTGTCGCCTAGGGACCACCCGTCAAAGCTGAAAATATAGGTCAAGGTTAGGTCAAGGTCAAGGTAAAAATGATGACATCTAGTTTCACAAGATCATCCCATAACCCTGAGGTTGATCAGAACTGAGGTGATCAAATCAAATCAAATAATCAACGATCAAGACAGACCATGGAATGGCGCACAGCGGAGGGTGTAAGGTCCAACTCTTCCCCCCGTGGGAATACCGGGGGCTCTTTCAGTGTAAATAGTATCCCCACCTTCTGGACATTCTGTGCAAGACATTTCCTCTTTTCTGTCACTCTCTTTGTTTCTGCCTTGTTCCTTTGTTTTCTGTCATTTCTTCCTATCATTTCCTGCCTTGCTGGTCCATTTACCTGTGTGTTCGATACAGTCTTACGTAGGGCCGACTTGTTCTTAGCATTGATAATTGGGTACATGTATTACGTGCATTTTTGGCTCTAGGGGGGTGAGATATGCGGAAGTAATTTTAGGCAATTTATGCCCGTTTTTATATATTTTTAGTTTCCTTAGATATGCTTAAATTTGTCTTCAGGTGTGTTTTTTTTAAATCCCCTATGCGATATATTGGACGGAGTGGTCAACACCGGGGGCATGTCCTTAGATTATGTGCGCAAATGCATTGATATGTGTACTTAATTTTCTTCTTTGTTTTTTTCCTGTTGAAGTATTGTATGTTTTGAAGACGTTATAGCCCTGATATGGCTCTACGCAGTCGGCTGGGCTTTAAACAGCAATAACAATAACAACAAAAAGTCCAACTCCTGATTCTACACTCTAGTGGTATAACTTTGAAGTGCACAGGTATATCAAGATAGACCGTCTCTTGTCCACAAATAGCGCGCCTCAGTAGCTCAGTTGGTTGAGCGTCGGATTCACATGCTTATGGTTGTGGGCTCAAATCCCGGGGTGCGCTACATTAAAACTGACCTTCTCACTGTCCCATCTTAACATTATTGTTGTTCTGGTGGTGTCAGTATAGGATTAGATAGGTCCCCCCATTAAAACTGGCCTTCATACTGTCCCATCTTAACATCATTGTTGTACTGGTGGTGTCAGTATAGGATTAGATAAGTCCCCCTTCTCACACTTCCCTGGGATGGTTATCCCGTCGGCCATGTCACCTGAGGTGGGTATAGACGTAAAAAGTGAACCAAATCAATCAATCAATCTACCCACAGTGCAGGTGGCCCTCTTGACAGGCGTGTTAGTCAAGCATGTGAACGCTGGACTTCCAAACGGAGGATCATGTGTTCAATCCACCCAGACATCTCCTGGTGGGTAAAGGGTGGAGTTGTTTCCCATCTTTCAGGTCAGCATGTGTGTACACCTACCCCGTATCTATACCCCGTATGATGTACATGTGAATGTCAGTGTCTGGTGACTGATTGTAAACATGAAGACACCCAGCACGCACGCCTACTGAAGATGCAGACTGTACAACACCACAGTGCACTGTGGTCAGCTGGCCCTACAGCCGGACTGTCCGTGATCCACTAAACACTCTGATCATGTGTGATGCCCGGTCAGTCTATATGAGTCCGGGAAACAGTGACATACAGAAACCATTTAATAATAATAATAATAATAATAATAATAATAATAATATTATAGTAACAATAATAATAATGACAATAATGATAACAATGATAATATGATAATAATGATGATGATACTAATACTAATGATACTATTTTTGATAATAATAACAACAATGACAATAATACTGATGACACTGACAATGTTGATTGTGATGATGGTGATGATACTATTTTTGATAATAATAACAACAATGACAATAATACTGATGACACTGACTATGTTGATTGTGATGATGGTGAGATGATGATGATGACGATGATAATAATAATAATAATAATAATAACAATAATGATAATAAATGAATAGATAAAGAAACAAAACAGAAGACACATAAATAGAAAATAAAATAATTGATAATTGATATTTACTAATTGAGAAGAGAGGAAAAGAAAGAATGAATGAAAGAAAGAAAGAAAGAAAGAAAGAAAGAAGAAGAAGGAGAAGATTCTCTCTCTCTTCCTGTCATAAACACATTCACACGCACGCACGCAACACACACACACACGCACACACACACACACAAACACACACACACATACACATTCACACACACACACGCACACACTCACACACACACACGCACACACACACACACATACACACACACACACACACACACACACACACACACACACAAACACACACACACACACACAATGACAGACAGGGAGAAAGACGGGAAGGGGGAGAGAGAGAGAGAGAGAGAGAGAGAGAGAGAGAGAGAGAGAGAGAGAGAGACAGACAGACAGACACACACACACACACACAGACACACAGACACAGACAGACACACACACAAAGAGACAACAGACAGACAGACAGACAGACAGACAGACACACACACACACACAGACACACACACACAGACACAGACACACACACACACACACACACACACAAAGAGACAACAGACAGGCACAGAGTGAACTGGGCACAGAGAGAGAACTACCAACAGACGAGCAAAACACAACAGAGAACAACGACACGCTCACTTGACGCCTTTTTACAGTCGGCCTGTATGCTGTGACCATTGTTGGAGAAACGCAGGGTCTCCTCCGGCAGGAAGCTTATCTTGAGCGGAGTCTCGCTCAACGTCTCGTCATACTTGGCTTTAGATGTCTCTATATCGATTGGCGACTGACGGGAGCCACGGGCTGCCGGGTAGTGCTCGGGCCAAGTGTCAGGTCCTGAATTCAGATGTGTTCGTTAGAAAATGTTTGAAACAACGGACCAGTGTTCAACGAGTGTAGAAGACAGTTGTACAAACAGACAGACACAGCAACAAGTGTGGGTCTTCTACAGACAAAAAAGACATATGTGTATTATATTATATATATATATATAATATATATATATATATATATATATATATATATATATATATATATATATATGTTTAATGCTCAGCAAATTAGAGCGAACCAATCAATTGTGAAAATTGGATGCTGTTCATGTTCATGACAATTGCTGGGGAAACGCCGAGGAGGTCAAGATCATTCGTAACATCAGCCTTCAGAGTCAGGGTTTGCCTTGTCCACGTCGAAGGTTGACACGGTCGCTGAGGTTGGCAGACAATATGTCACCCAGGGGAGTGCGACACCTTGTCTGCATTCGAAGGCCGTGCCCGGTCAGTCTCAGTCGGCGTCTTCGAAGCGTCTTGCTCAAGGGTGAGAGCTTAGTCCGAGAGTAGAGCGCCGATGAGAAGAGTCGATCAACTTCGAGAGAGTTTCGGTCAGAGGTATGGACTCGAGACCGTAGCATACGATGCTCTCTACTGCTGCCTTGAAAAGTCTAATCTTGATTTGGTCATCGGCCTTCGAGCTGAAAATCGGCTTCAATTTGTTCATCGCTGCCCATGCTTTGGCGAATCGTTCGTCTACCACTGAAGTTGGAGACGAGGTGTCAATTCCGAGGTAACTGAACTGCTCGCATGTCTGAACCATCTTACCGGACTGGAACAAGACATAGAAAATGCAAAGGTTGCCCATGAACCGTCACCTTTGCCAAGCGGTTACACAACACTGGAGTGTCATAGGGTCAAATCCCATGAGACGAATCACACACATATACACATATACACACCGCACACGCGCACACGCACACAGACACAAACCTTTTCTTTTTCTTTTTTCTTCTTCTTTTTTTGGTCTAAAATCACTGTGTCAACACGTAGAGCCAGAACAAAATTGAGGCAGCTGAGATGTCGTTTCTAAGAAGAATGTTGAGAGTTCCATGGACAGCAAAGAAAACAAACGAGACAGTCTTGAAGGAGGCAGACACAAGATCATCAATAGAGAAGATTAGGAAAAGACATGCAACATTTATAGGCCATATTTTGAAGAAAAGAGGAATTAGAACACCTGGTCACACACAGGAAAGCTGGTGGGAAAGAGAACACCAGGCAGACCCAGGGAGAAAATATTAGACGGACTTGCAGAGTGGCTGAGAACAGAGAGGGTGGAAGATGTACTTGCAGCGACGAGGGGTAGATTCGTATGGAGGGCCATGATTGCCAACGTCATGCGGCAGGGCACATGATGATGATGAAAATCACTTAAGTGAATAGACATTAAACCAATGAGCACCACCACCACACACACTCACACACACACACAGCACATGAACACCACACACACACACAAACACACACACACACACACACACACACACCACACACACACACACACACACACACACACACACACACACATATATATATATATATATATACATATATCTTGTGGAATTTTTCGACGCTAACCGGATCCCACTCGGAGCTAACCACGCTATGGACTCACTGGAAGACTGTACAACGTATTCGAGCCTCATTCACTTCACGTAATCATCGTTAACAGTGTTGCTGGCATTTCCTGACCGACGCTCTTAAATGTCTGTATCTTTCGGGCCTGATTGGTGCCAGGTTATCTTATGACAGTAAGTGTAGAGTACAGCTCTGTCACAGTCTCAATCCTAGTTTCGCAGCATTATGATCAAATTCTCCATTATCAAGAAATCATCTTAATAAAACAGCGATATCATACACTTGCCCAGACACACGTGAAGACAGTCTGATAAGCAAGGGCATGAAATCAACAGCGTAATACTGAAGACTTGAGCATTAATGATTGAAGACCATTTATTGCCTTATCTTATTGTCTCCTGCATGCAGAAGTTCTCGCTGCCCTAAACTTAATTTTATCCAGTTTCTCACTGGAAGGGAAAAACAATCCCCAGTCATGCCAGTAAATTTCCAAGATGAGACAGTAGACAAGGGCAGAATCCAGTTCACAAACCGGTTCTTATCCTAAATACTGTAATTCTCTCTTTCACTCTCTCTCTCTCTCTCTCCCTCTCTCTCTCCTCTCTCTCTCCCTCTCTCTCTCTCTCTCTCTCTCCCTCTCTCCCTCTCTCTCTCTCCCCCTCTTTGACTCCTTGACCATTTCCACCAGCTTCCTACAGGAAACTGATGGACAGCGTGAATGGAGTCAAAGGGTATATGGTGCAGGAGTAAAATGATGATGGCTAAGAATCCAGGGAGATGAAAAACAAAAGACTCTACTTAAGCTAACAAACAACCTTCCCATTCACACAAAAGAACTTCCCAACGGTTTTGAGGAATCTTCTGGTCCAGCAGTGCCTCTCAGCCAACAACCAATGAGCCAGTGATCCTATCAAAAGGCCTCACACACCAAACGATGCCCCATCAACACCTTAACTGACGGTCATAAGAACCATCCCGTGAGCACACTTTTGGGGGGGGGGGGGGGGAGGCTGCATCTGCTCGTGGCTCTGTCGTAGAACATAGGTTGTTTCTATTTTTAAGGTGTGATCTTACAATACAAACAATACAATACAATACAATACAAACAATACAATACAATACAATACAATACAATACAATACAATACAATACTTTATTTGTATAGCGCAAAATCTTGATAAAATCAAATCTAAGCGCTAAAACAGACACACGCACGCACACACACACACACACACACACACACACACACACACACACACACACACACACACACACACACACACACACACACACACGCACACGGCTAAAATGGGGAGAAAGAATAAAAGCAATGGAAAATTATAGAGAGCATATTATATACAATTATATATTACAATGTGATTCCCCTCCGAGTGGAGACAGGCTGCAGAGGGGATTGAGTGAGGTCAGGATTTTATGCAGAGGAGAAAAGGTGAGTTTTGAGAGCGGACTTGAAGGAGACAAAAGTAGGTTGCTGACGGAGAGAGAGAGGAAGTTTGTTCCAGGAAAGTGGACCAGAAACAGAGAAGGCTCGTGGCTCTTACCAGGTACCCCCCTCCCTCCCACCCCGTCTTTAGAAAAACCATCTCCCGTTGTTCCGGGACTGTTCGTTCATCCAGACAAGCTTGCTGTGTTTCGTGGATAACCTCTTTATCTGAAGGCCACCCCCTATCCACCACCTGCTGCCCGTTTGGTTGGAGATGGTCGATACACTACCGATATGGAGGTAATCTTTTCCTTTACCTTTGGAAACTAAAGCGTTATTGTCATTGCCTTTGTCACTGTCATTGTCTTTCTCATTGTCAATGTCTTTGTCTTTGTCATTGTCTTTGTCATTGTCATTCTCATTGTCAATGTCATTGTCTTTGTCATTGTTATTTTCATTATTATTGTCATTGTTTTTTCCATTGTCATCGTTATTGTCATTTTCATTGTCATTGCCTTTGTCATCGTCATTTTCATTTTCATTGTTATTGTCGTTGTTATTGTCATGTTATTGTCGTTGTCAATGTCGTTGTCATTGTCTTTGTCGTTGTCTTTATCATCGTCATTTTTCATTTTCATTGTCACTGTCGTTGTTATTGTCATGTTATTGTCGTTGTTATTGTCGTTGTCATTGTCTCTGTCATTGTCTTTATCATTGTCTTTATCATCGTCATTTTCATTTTCATTGTTATTGTCGTTGTTATTGTCATGTTATTGTCGTTGTCATTGTCGTTGTCATTGTCGTTGTCATTGTCTGTGTCA
>JAPXFY010000014.1:88423382-88435018 GCA_030674185.1 Monoplex corrugatus
AAGACCTGCTGGCCACTGACTTCAGGGAATCAGGCCTGATGACTGCAGGGAAAGACCTGCTGGCTACTGACTTCAGGGAATCAGGCCTGATGACCGCAGGGAAAGACCTGCTGGCTACTGACTTCAGGAAATCAGGCCTGATGACTGCAGGGAAAGACCTGCTGGCCACTGACGTCAGGAAATCAGGCCTGATGACTGCAGGGAAAGACCTACTGGCCACTGACTTCAGGGAATCAGGCCTGATGACCGCAGGGAAAGACCTGCTGGCTGCTGACTTCAGGGAATCAGGCCTGATGACCGCAGGTAAACACCTGCTGGCTGCTTGGAAAGACGGCAAACTTGGGATCCCGTTCGGAGCATGTCAGACCTTGCTGAACAGCAAAATGGGCTGTGTCTGGAGCATCATGCCTGGCCACTTTCACGGCCGTTCAATCAACCCCTCTGGTTGAAGTAAGACAACGTTGGGAGCTTCTGACTGCCAACTGTCGAGACTATAGTAAAGGGAAGGGTGCTGACAGCTATGCTAGCTGGTGGCAGGGCGGGCTGCCCGAAAGAGAGATGAAGACCAGAGTGGGGCGAGAGAGGGGTCTTCCATTCTCTCTTGGTCCTGTAGTTAGGCTGGACCTGGTTGGTGCGCGTTGTGTGGCTGTGTCCCGAGATTTGTCATCTCCCCTCCTTGCCGTTCGGTTTGTAAACAAGGTAACTGGTGACTGGGTCCGAATGGGTCATGCAACGACTTGACAGTCCCCTTTGCTTGATGGAATGACTACTGAGTGGCGTCGGGAGCTTGGAAGGTGATTGTCCGGAGAGTAGCGAGGCATGGAGGTGAGTGTCCGGAGAAGAGCGAGGCATGAAGGTGAGTGTCCGGAGAGTGGCGAGGCATGAAGGTGAGTGTCCAGAGAGTGGCGAAACATGGAGGTGAGTGTCCGGAGAGTGGCGAGGCATGAAGGTGAGTGTCCGGAGAGTGGCGAGGCATGAAGGCGAGTGTCCAGAGAGTAGCGAGGCATGGAGGTGAGTGTCCGGAGAGTAGCGAGGCATGAAGGTGTGTGTCCGGAGAGTAGCGAGGCATGAAGGTGAGTGTCCGGAGAGTAGCGAGGCATGGAGGTGAGTGTCCGGAGAGTAGCGAGGCATGGAGGTGAGTGTCCGGAGAGTAGCGAGGCATGGAGGTGAGTATCCGGAGAGTAGCGAGGCATGAAGGTGAGTGTCCGGAGAGTAGCGAGGCATGAAGGTGAGTGTCCGGAGAGTAGCGAGGCATGAAGGTGAGTGTCCGGAGAGTAGCGAGGCATGAAGGTGAGTGTCCGGAGAGTAGCGAGGCATGGAGGTGATTATCCGGAGAGTGGCGAGGCATGGAGGTGAGTGTCCAGAGAGTAGCGAGGCATGAAGGTGAGTGTCCGGAGAGTAGCGAGGCATGGAGGTGATTATCCGGAGAGTGGCGAGGCATGGAGGTGAGTGTCCGGAGAGTAGCGAGGCATGGAGGTGAGTGTCCGGAGAGTGGCGAGGTATTGGTGCTCTGGGTCCCGTCCACATCGTCGTGGTGTTTGTTGTTGACTTGTTAACTTTGCCTTCCGATATTTTCTCAGAAGCGTGTATGTGCGTCCCTCACTGTGCAGGGGATGTGTGGCTGCAGTCTGCCTACCCTGTCTGTGGTGGATGTGGCTGCTGAATGTTTCTATATTTCCATTAGCCAACAGATACTGATACGTCCTACAGGAATTTTAACATGCACGTTAGATGCTCCGCACGTGAACACAAACGTAGGGGTTTAGGTACCAGCAGGGCTGCACACATATTGACATGGAAGAGTAGAAAACCCTTCACCCAGCAGCGGGTGGTACCCGGACAGGATCCAACTACACATCTTCCATGAAAAGTCCTGTGTGTACCTACAATGTTCATATTTCATATTCATAGTCATTTCTTTTCTCACAGTTTACCTACAATGTTCATATTTCATATTCATAGTCATTTCTTTTCTCACAGTTTACCTACAATGTTCATATTTCATATTCATAGTCATTTCTTTTCTCACAGTGGAGTTACCATGTGAGACTCGGGCGTTCTCCCCTTTGAGAGCGCGTTGCCACAGTGCAGCGCCACACAATGTTTTCTACAACTTCAGAAAGGCAAGAAGGCTAATTGGCCTTCAAGGGCAGGGACATGGGAAATCAACCTATCTCTCCAATGTTTTATTTTTCTTTTAATCAAGGCGGCCGGACGAATGCCCTGCTCTTTCGCAGGTCAGAAGGCACAGGGATTCGGCCCGTTTTTCGTCCCCTTCCGGAGGACTAGACGTTCATTTTGATTTTCCGGTCAAACTGAAGAGAAAAGTCGAGGCCTCAACGGGAAAGGAACCCTGGAACCTCTCAAGATCAGTTATTGGCAGACAAATGTCTAAACCACTGTGCCACTGTTCTCAGGACATGTCATGACTAGAATGTTTAACGTGAAGTTTGTCCTACGCCTTTATTCCGCACGTTCTCACTGTTTTACTCTCTCTAGGCACAGAAGACTTGTGACGTCGAGTGTGGCTCCTACCGCCGATCCCGGCGAGGGAGAGAGGTGAGAGGTGAGAGGTGAGACAGATCCGGTCATCAAAGAGTTAACTCTTTGACTCCCTCACCCTATCCACCAACTGCAAACAGTCAACACTTTGACTACCTCACCCTGTCCACCAGCTTCCTGCAGGCAGGGTGAGGGAAAGGATGAACTTTTTGCTTTTCTATCATGGCTGACTGATCAGTAAAAGAAAAACACGGTATCCCCTCATGCCAAATAACAGCAAATGGCACAACTTTGACACAGGTTGGTAAGTTTAAGTATGTAGAACGGTCGTCCCACCAGACGGCAGATGCACATCAGAAATGGCCGGCAGAATCGGCCAAGCCAAAACAGCATTCAAGAAGACGAAAAACGTTCTTACCAACAAATGCTTATCAATTAACATCAGGAAGAGAGCTTTTGAATGTTACATAGAACCGATAATGTTATACGGATGTGAGGCGTGGACAGCCAACAAGCAAAGCCTGAACAAGACTGAGGCAGCCGAAAAGTGTTCTAAGAAGACTTTTGACAGCAAAGAACACAAACGAGACAGTCTTGACACAAGACGATCATTGATAAAAAAGATTAGGAAAAGACAAGCAACATTTATAGGCCATTTTATGAGGAAAAGGGAATTAGAGCACCTGGTCACATGAAGAAAACTGGAGGGAAAGAGAACACCAGGTAGACCCAGGGAGAAAATATTGGACGGACTTGCGGGGTGGCTGAAGACAGAGGGTGGAAGATGTACTTGCAGCAACAAGGGATAGATGCATATGGAGAGCCATGATCGCCAAGGCCATGCGGCAGGGCACATGATGATGATAGGCGTGGTTGACAATGCAGGAAGCTGGTGAACAGACAGTGGGAATCAAACCGTTAAATAAACACATTCTTTGCATTTCTCACTCAAGTTCTAAGAGTTTCCGCCAACGTTTTTCTTCTTTTTTTCTGTGCAACACAACAATGGAACATGCTTCCCTCTGATACTTGTTATTTGCAGTAGTTATCCTCTGTTTACAACGCATGTCTTCAAACCAGACTATGTACAGTATTATTTGATGTCACCTATCTCCACTGTCCTCTTTGTCCTGCTGATCGTAGTGTACTGGTATGATTAACCCATATATGCCTGGATTTTTTTTTCGTTGGTTTTCATGTATTCAGGGGTGTACAATATTGCAAGTATTGAGGTTTGAAGGCTGGTTTTACATTTTTATTTTATTGGTTTGTGTTTTAGACATATTAAACCTACCGTCCCACTATAGGGACGCTAGGCACGAGAGGGTACAGGTTTTTATGATACATACAAAGACACAGAACTCATTTGAAATCATAGTTCAGCCAAATGTATTCTTGAATTTTGCATCAAAACATGAAATAGTATTATCGACTAAATTGTTGACAGATTAATTGTACATAACTGAACACAAAAAGAAGAAAAAGAGCATTTTTCTCATAGTGAAGTCACAGCAGATTGACGTAGTTCACTCATCGTGTCTTCGTAAGCATACTGTCATTGATCAGCCATCTGTGTGAAAGGCTGCAAAACATTTGGCATGAAGGCCCACATTGCACTTGGTGCACTTGTCACTGCTCTTCTTGCCACAGGAAGCACACCTGAGTCGCTTCTGGACACGCTCCACAAGATCATCTCTGCCGTCAAAGCGAAGGTCCGGTGCAACTCGCTTATCAAGCTGGGCAGGGCGACTAAGTGGACGTCCCACGCGATGCTGCTTCACTGATCTACACATGTAGACAGTGGCAATGGCTCGTCGCACAGCAAGAAGATCCAGGGGGGGGGGGGGGGGTTCTTCTCCAGTGGGCGTGGCCTAGTACAAGTGCCAGGTTTGCTGAACGGCCAGATCCAGGCAAAATGAGGAAAAGGACCACCACCATTTCTTCGATCGGATGGAGACGTGGTACTTGTCAATGTTGTGGTCCATCCTATCAATCCCTCCCATGGTCTTGTTGTAGTGGTTGATGAGAGCTGGCTGATCAATGTTGACGTGCTGCCTGGCTTGCCTGGAAAACCTTTTTGTTTTCTGTGTAGGATTCATGTCCACCTTGTTGGAGACCACATTGACAACGTTCTTGTCAGTCCAACGAACCACGATTATGGCATTGCTTGTGTCAGTGTAGTAGTGGAGGAAAGGAGGACGGCAAAGAGAAACGAGGAGATATACAGGAAGATAAACAAAGAAATCAGGTATAGGTGTAATGAAGCTAAGGAAGCTTGGTTGAGCACAAAATGCAAAGAGGTAGAAGAACGACACAAAATGGATCCTCAGGGTATGTACAGACGAATTGAAGAAATTGTCCACAGGAAAAATACATGCACATCAACTGATAGCTTAAAATCGAAAGATGGCACGCTTATCATGGAAAAAGACAAAATATTAGACAGATGGGGAGAGTACATTAAAGACCTTTTTGAGGATGACAGAAACGAAGAAAACATTATAAAAAAGAACTCTGAAGGACCACCCATAATGAAAGATGAAGTTAGAGCAGCACTGAAAAAGATGAAACCAGGCAAAGCCCCAGGACCAGACAACATTACTACAGAGATGATCGAAGCCCTGGAGGAATTTGGCATAGAAAAAATAACAGTCCCCCTAAATGAAATTTATGACACTGGAAAAAATCGCCAAAGATATGTCAAAATCAATTTTCATTGCACTTCCAAAGAAGACAGGGGCTATAGAATGCGAACTCCATCGCACAATCAGTTTGATGAGTCATGTAACAAAAATCCTGTTAAGAATAATCATGATGAGAACAAGGAATAGAATCAAAAGAGAAATAGTAGAAGAACAGTGTGTATTTGTGGAAGGGAAAGCATCTATTAATGCCATATACATCCTAAGAACTATCATAGAGAGGTCAGTTGAGATGAATAAGGATTTGTATTTATGCTTTGTTGACTATACCAAGGCTTTCGATCGGGTACGACATGAAGAATTGATCAACCAACTGGAGAGACTCAATGTTGATGGAAAAGATCTACGAATAATCAGGAATATGAACTGGGAACAAACAGCTGCAATGAGAATAGAAAACAATATAAGCTCTTTCCAAAACATCAAAAGAGGAGACAGACAGGGTTGTGTTTTGTCACCAGATCTGTTTTCACTATATAGCGAAAACATCATGAGAAACCTAGAAGAAGACCCTGGATTAAAGGTTGGAGGGAAAATGATAAACAACATTCGGTACGCAGATGACACTGTGCTAATTGCAGAAAACGAAAGGGACCTACAAAACCTTGTGAATATACTAGAAATAGAAAGCAAAGGTAAGGGGTTGGAACTAAACAGCAGGAAGACTGAAGTCATGGTGATCAGTAAAAAACACGAAATCCCCTCATGCAAAATAACAGCAGACGGCACAACCTTGACACAGGTTAATAAGTTCAAATACCTGGGAACGGTCATTTCATCAGACGGCAGATGCACATCGGAAATAGCTGGCAGAATCGGCCAAGCCAAGACAGTATTCAAGAAGATGACAAGCATTCTTACCAACAAATGCTTATCAATTAACATCAGAAAGAGAGTCCTTGAATGTTATATAGAACCACTACTGTTGTACGGATGCGAGGCGTGGACAGTCAGCAAGCAAAGCCAGAGCAAGATTGAGACAGCCGAGATGTGATTTCTCAGAAGAATGTTGAGAGTTCCATGGACAGCAAAGAAAAGAAACGAGACAGTCTTGATGGAGGCAGACAAAAGGAGATCACTCATATGGAAGATTAGAAAAAGACAAGCAACATTTATAGGCCATTTTATGAGGAAGGGGGATTTGGAGCATCGGGTCACAACGGGAAAGCTGGAGGGAAAGAGAGCACCAGGTAGACCCAGGGAGAGAATGCTGGACGGACTTGCAGAGTGGCTGGGGATGAGGAGGGTGGGGGAGATGCTGGGGGCAACGAGAGATAGAGATGGATGGAAGTCCATGGTCGCCAACGCCATGCGGCAGGGCACCTGATGATGATGATGATGACCCCACCTGTCCGCTCCTCAGTTTAAGACGTTGCCAACACACAGGGTCTTGCGCAGGCTCGGGGTGTCTGCCAGATAATTGCTGGCAGGTTTGGGTGGAGCGCATATGGAATTGTACGAGCGCGATGAATCCCTTTTGAACAAACCCCAAACTACATTTTACGTAAACGCTTCATTCACTGATTCAGTTATGTTTTAAAGTTTACTGTTAGCACACTACACCCGTCATGGGGAGCTGTTGTTTCGCTGAACGAATCATCCGTATCTGAAGCTCTTATCTGTCTCTCTGTCTGTCTCTCTGTCTCTCTGTCTGTCTCTCTGTCTCTGTCTCTCTGTCTCTCTCTGTGTCTGTCTGTCTCTCTGTCTGTCTCTCTGTCTCTCTGTCTGTCTCTCTCTGTCTCTCTCCGTCTCTGTCTCTCTCTATCTTGTGTGTGTTGTCTCTCTCTATGTTTTTCTTTCTCTGTCTCTTTCTCTCTCTCTCTCTTTCCCACCCCTCTCTCTTCCTCTTCCCTCTCTCTCACCCCCTTTCTCTCTCTCTTCCTCACTCCCCCTCTCTCTCCCTCATTCTCTCTATCTTCTCTCTCCTCCCCTCTCTCCCTCCCCTCTCAAAAAGGAGAGTGAAAACAGAAACCTCAGTTATCACTGTAATCAAACCAGTCTTCCCGCTACCCAAGCCAATTACATGTTTGTAAACTTTCCCTTTCAACATTGATATATTCATTTTGGAGAAGAGTGCCCATAACACTTCAAAGCGAATACAGTCCCGATACAATCGCACGTTTCTGCTTGTTTAGGTTTTCTTCATGTCTCTGTTTTTCCTGAGAAATCAACGTTTGCAGAATTGAGCAGCTTTTCAATTATTTAATGACCGATTTGCTAGTGTTTTTCGTTGTTGTTTTCTCGTTTGTATTCATTCTAACGATACAAGCGAAAACCACGTTAGAATGAAAAAAAAAAGAAAAAAAGAAAAAAGCTTTCAACAAAATTAAAACAGCACAGACCAGAAACCCCCCAAAAAATCTAAAACCACACCAACGACTTATTTTCCACCTTCATACCCCTTAAAAAAAAACAAAAAAAAAACACACACACACACACACACACACACACACACACACACACACACACAGAGAGACACAGACACACACAGACACACACACAGACACACAGACACACACACAGACACACACACACACACACACACACAAATTTCACATACAGAGACAGAGAGACACAGAGAGAGAGAGAGAGAGAGAGAGAGAGAGAGAGAGAGAGAGAGAGTGAGAGACACAAACAGACAGACAGACAGACAGACAGACAGACAGACAGACAGAGAGTTTGTGTTTGAACGCGTTCGCTTTCTTCCTTTTTATCAACGCAACCGTATGAAAGAACAGTTGTGAAGAGAAACAGTACGTCCAGTTCTATACAAACATACACCACTGTACCCAGCTGAGCGCGTATGGAGTTGTGCGAGTGTCATAATTCTCTCTTGAACAAAATCCTTTAAGTGAAAATGAAAACAATAAATAATAATCGTATGGACACGTGTTTTCTGTTCGCGTTTAGGTAGATGTGTACACACTCGTATAGTGGAAGAAAAGTTTTCCGTCTTTGAATTTGGTATGGATTTTTCCTGAACAAGACTCGGCTTTTACCATTTTGCCTGTGTGTGGTTAGTACACCAGATTATCGATTGGAAGGTTGTGGGTTTGAATCCCATTTAGTAGTGGTCTCAAATTCATTGTGAGATATTTTGGCTCCAACCTGTTCCTACCCGGAATTGACCGTGTTATGGGCTTAGCAGGAAAACCGGGACTACACAGTTGCGTTTCACCCACTTTATGGTCGCGTCAATGAGGTGCTGCCAAAATCCCTTGACCAACATCGCAGGTGTTTGTATCTCCTGGGCGTGGCGGACGTCAAGATATATCACGATGGTAAGCTGTCTGAATCCTACATGGATTTTCATAGTATCTTCAATAGTATCTTCACTACCATCATCACAGTTTATTTTTACTTTACTTTTTCCTTCTGCCCATACCGTGAAGTTTCACGGGGAGATAAAGGCGTATGTCTGACGCCAGGCGGGAAGCTTCGGTAAGCGACATGTTGTACATGCCCAATATGCCCAGTATGCCCGATGCTCAATATGTCCATGCCCAGTATGCCCGATGCCAAATACACCCAATACGTCCAATATGCTCACTGCCCAATATGCCCAATATACCGATGCACATACCCAATATGCCCATTGCCCAATATGCCCATCGCCCAATATGCCCATTGCCAATATGCCCAATACCCAATTGCCAATATGCCCAATACCCAATATCCCTAATGCTCAAAATGTCCTATCGTCCAATATGCCCATTGCCCAATATGCCCAATATGAAATATGCTAATATCTAATATGCCCAATATCCAATATGCCCAATGCCCATATCTAATATACCCAATATCCATATGCCCAATGCCCAATATCTAACATGCACAATATTTAATATGCCCAATATCGCATATGCCCATGCCCAATATCTAATATGCCAATATCAAATATGCCCAATATCAAATATGCCCAATATCAAATATGCCCAATGCCATATCTAATAAGCCCAATATCTAATATACCCAATATCCAATATGCCCAATGCCCATATCAAATATGCCCAATGCCCACTATCTAATATGCCCAATATCAAATATGCCCAATATCAAATATGCCAGTATCTAATGCCCAATATCTAATATGCCCAATATCAAATATGCCAGTATCTAATATGCCCAATATCTAATATGCCCAATATCCAATATGCCCAATGCCCATATCAAATATGCCCATGCCCAATATCAAATATGCCCATATCAAATATGCCCAATATCAATATGCCAGTACATATGCCTAATATCTAATATGCCCATATGCAATATGCCCAATGCCCAATATCAAATATGCCCAATGCCCAATATCAAATATGCCCAATGCCCATATCAAATATGCCAATGCCCAATATCAAATATGCCCAATGCCCATATCCAATATGCCCAATACCATACAAATATGCCAATGCCCAATATCAAATATGCCCAATATCTAATATGCCCATATCAAATATGCCCAATATCAAAATGCCCAATATCTAATATGCCCAATATCTAATATGCCCAATATCTAATATGCCCAATATCTAATATGCCCAATGCCCATATCAATATGCCCAATATCTAATATGCCCAATATCAAACATGCCCAATATCTAATATGCCCAATGCCCATATGCCCAATGCCCATATCAATATGCCCAATATCTAATATGCCCAATATCAAACATGCCCAATATCTAATATGCCCAATATCCAATATGCCCAATATCTATATGCCCAATATCCAATATGCCCAATGCCAAATATCTAATATGCCCAATATCCAATATGCCAATGCCCAATATCTAATATGCCCAATATCCAATATGCCCAATGCCAAATATCTAATATGCCCAATATCCAATATGCCAATGCCCAATATCTAATATGCCCAATATCCAATATGCCCAATGCCAAATATCTAATATGCCCAATATCCAATATGCCCAATATCTAATATGCCCAATATCCAATATGCCCAATGCCCAATATCTAATATGCCCAATATCCAATATGCCAATATCTAATATGCCCAATATCCAATATGCCCAATATCTAATATGCCCAATATCTAATATGCCCAATATCTAATATGCCCAATATCCAATATGCCAATATTAATAAGCCCAATATCCAATATGCCCAATGCCCAATATCTAATATGCCCAATATCTAATATGCCCAATATCTAATAAGCCCAATATCCAATATGCCCAATGCCAATATCCAATATGCCCAATATCTAATATGCCCAATATCTAATATGCCCAATATCTAATATGCCCAATATCCAATATGCCCAATGCCCAATATCTAATATGCCCAATATCTAATATGCCCAATATCTAATAAGCCCAATATCCAATATGCCCAATGCCCAATATCCAATATGCCCAATATCTAATATGCCCAATATCTAATATGCCCAATATCCAATATGCCCAATATCTAATATGCCCAATATCTAATATGCCCAATATCCAATATGCCCAATATCTAATATGCCCAATATCTAATATGCCCAATATCCAATATGCCCAATATCTAATAAGCCCAATATCCAATATGCCCAATATCTAATAAGCCCAATATCCAATATGCCCAATCAGGGCTATAACAAAAACAGAAAGAAAATTACGCACACATATCAATGCATTTGCGCACACAATGTAAAGATACGCCCGCCTGACGTTGACCACTCCGTCCGCTTTATACCAGAGATTTAAAAAACAAACCTGAATATTACTGTATAAACATAACTAAAGAAAACGAAAATATGTAAAAAAAAAAATCCGACCTAAATAATCTAACATTGCTTCTGAAACATCCACCCATGCAATTAACAAATGTGTGCCCCATTATGACTGCCAACACAAAGTATGGCTTAAAGGAGAACACACAGGTGAATGGACCAGCAAGGCAGAAAATGACAGAAAGAGAGACAGAAAGCAAAAGACCAGGAACAAACAAAGAGTGACAGAAAGGACATTTCTAGCACAGATTTTCTAGAAGGTCGGGACACTATTTATACCGAAAGAGCCTACGGCATCCCCGCAGGGAAATATTATTATGATTATTTTTTGTTTATCTGTAGACGTGAGTTTTGCTTAATGGACGCCGTTTGATTAAAATATGGACTTTGCAATATTTTGTTTGACATAGAATAAAACGGGAAGATCGTTACCAGATTTCAAATGCTTAGTGTATCACGACTCTGGCATCAAATAAATACCATTATGTTTTCATACAATGGAAACGGAGATAAAGTTTCTTTTAGGTTGTAGCTGATACGTCACGCATTTTCCATAAAGCCTACGCATTTCTATGACGTAAAATAAAACCTAAAACAGCATTTTGCTCTTTTCTGTCAGACTTTCAGTATTTTCCATACAGAATCGCCATGTCGATCCACACAGAAAAAGGATTTTATGAAACAAACATTAAATC
>JAPXFY010000014.1:88435118-88445118 GCA_030674185.1 Monoplex corrugatus
TTTATCTATCTATCTATCTATCTATCTATCTATCTATCCATCCATCTATATTTCTATCTATCTATCTGCCTATCTCTCTGTCTATATATCTGTTTATATGTATATTTATATGTAGACCCACACACACACATACATATATGCATATATATATATGTATATATATATATATATGTGTGTGTGTGTGTGTGTGTGCATGTGTGTATAGATAGATAGATAGATATAGATATAGATATGCATGCATGTATATAGATAGATAGATAGATAGATAGATAGATAGATAGATAGATAGATAGATAGATAGAGATATATATGCATGAATGTTGTTGAAAGTTGGAATTCTCACACAAGCTGATGCTTAACATAAATAACAATAGGATCACAATTTTAAGGTACATATATTGCACTTGTCGTGAGCACATGTGTTTATGACTAGGTTATCAGAGGAAATAAATATTTTTTTGTTTCTTCATTTGTTTTTTGCGTTATGAAAATAGATAGCTTACAGATTTGGTCAATTTATTTAAGTCACTGATAGTCGTTTATATGCCAACTGAAACGTATGTTTTTAATTGTAAACCTTGACTTTACTCACCTTTGTTATCTGGGAGCTGAATGCCTGTTGTATACAAAGTTCCTGGTTTATCTGAAACATAACCAAATACAGTTATCATTTACATGCTGGATACTACACTAGATAGCTGTTAACAAACCCATCATTTTGATCACTCTATGATTTGAAACAACACAAAGTAAAGCTTTTTGTTTGAAGAAATGGAAAGTGGGAACATCCGAATGATAGTAAATGGATTTTGTATAATTCCATTGAATGAAAAAAGTGGTAGTGAATCATTAAATGTATGTGGCACGGAGGGTAGCTTCTGGTCTTTCCATTCAAAATGAAACGAAAACTGCAGAATTCAGGTCCTATGTTGGTCACTAGACTGTCAATTTTTACCAGGCAGAACCAGTGTTGTTATTTCTCCTTAAACAACAAGGACTGTGTCCCAGATCACTGTTTGGAATATGTGGATATGGTTCATAGTAGAACAAGACTGTAGACAAGGTGATCCTGTATCACCGTACCTGTTCATTTCATGTGCCGAAATATTGGCGAAAATTATTGGAGAAGAAAAGATAATTAAAGGACTTAATGTTAATAATGTAGAACATAAAACGTCTCGGTTTACTGACGATACACAATTAATTGCCATTGGAGATAAAGTATCTTTTTAAAAGTCAGTTCAGTTAATTAATACATACAGCAAGTCATCTGATCTGTTAAAAGAATGTGAATCTATCAATGACTCTGAAAACGTTTCTCGAGTGAGAGCATTGTTTAAAGATGTTTCATTTCAGTTTCTTGAGATGACGTATCCGCGCTAGCGCTCAGAACGAAGTCCATATGCACTAACGTCACGGGTGCCATGCGTATGGTGATCATGGCACAAGCCTCAAATCTACATATAAACCCATGAGCTTGTCAGGTCCTGAGGCCCTACCTAGACTATGTTTTACCTAGTCTATATTTTATACTGGTATTGTACCAGCCTACCATTGAAATAATTTTGATTACATTGATTGTTTTAAGATTGGTCGAAAAGAAACATTACCCCTCCAGGACAAATAGCTGTCCTTAAATCCACAATTTTGTCAAACCTCGTGTAGTTGTGTATGTTGCTACTCAATCCACCTGATGTTTTTATTTAAGAACTTCAAAAGCTGTGTTATTATTTTGTGCAGATAGGAAAACAAGACTAGATTATTATGAGGACAACAGTTAAGGCTGTTAAAATTGGAGGACTCGGTATTCTTGACTTAAAGAACATAAATCATAGATGTAAAAGTCAATTGGATAAGAAAGCCACACATCGAAAGATTTTTGTCTGACCATGAATCCATTCCTTAAAGATTGAGAATGTTGTGATTCAAGTTAAATAAATACGAAAAAAGGGAATAATCTGTCTGGACACTCACGTTAAAATATGTAAACAGTTTTGACATAAAATAGAACCAAAACATTTTTCTGAATTGCTTGCTGAACTGGTGCTATTCATTGAGAATATTTCAGTTGGTGGCAAAATTATACTTGCAAACTAGATTGCAAATGGTATTTATTGTATTGCACACTTTGTGAAGGAAATGGAGAATTTTGTGAACCAACAGAATTTAACCTGAAATATGGTGAGAATGTAGACTTCTTTACCTTTGCTGGATGTGTACCACCTTTTTAAGGCTGTGTACAGAAATGTAACGAAGAGATTAAAGACTACACATCGCTGCAGACTGTCTTCGCAAAACTGAAACACTCTCTCGGTGCAAAAAGTTACTAAAGTCTATTACAATATTTTGATATCAAACGACAGTAACCCCAATATGTCGTTCAAAATGGAATACAAAGAAATATTGCATAATTGTGAGGAAAACCTTTTTATGCAAATTAATTAAAAAAGTAAGGACATGAAACGTAAATGGTTTCTAGTTCAAACTGTGCATAGAATCTTTGCAACCAATGTCGTTCAGTTTGTGGAGCTACTCAAGGACACTGAAACATTTCTCATACAGCAGGCAGGGTACTCTGTTAGTCCCAGCTGATGATTTGGTTCTGGCTTTCTTAACCACTTTCTTTACCTCACCCAAAATTGGTGTCTTATCTTTAAACATTTCTTCTTACGTTGCAGGCCACACCAGATTCTGGATTTTGTATGGTGCTTTGTTCTGAGGGTCAGGATATGTTTGCCTACGATTGTGTTGCAGAGCTTCTTTGTCTCTCTGTGAGTGTCTCGGATTTTGGCTGCACGAATGTTTCCTGGCAAAGAAAAAAAACCACAGGACGTTGGCCAGCTCATGAGTTTATATGCAAGCTTAAGGCTTGTGCCACGACCACCACCATACACATGGTGCCTGTGACTTATTGCATATGGATTTCGTTCCGAGCGCGAAGACGTCATCTTGAGAAACTGAAATTGAAACTGGAGAAAAGTCTCTGAGAAAGCAACCTTGGGTCTTCTACTTTTTGCTCCTTGCGTGTTTCGCTTTCAAGTCCTTCTGTAGTTTCTGTAACCCTTGCTTCTGAAACTCTCTTGAGAATTTTTTACCTTAAAGTCCCTCTGGATTTCCCTCGTGGGGATGCTGGAAGCTCTTTCAGTACAAATATTATCCCACTTTCTGGAAATTATGTGCTGAATGAAAAGTTCCTCTTTTCTGTCACTCTCTTTATTTTTGCCTTGTTTCTTTGCTTTCTGTCATTTCTTCCCATCATTTTCTGCCTTGTTAGTCCATTCACCTGTGTGTGTTCGATAAAGGCTTTCATACTTTGTCTAAGGATTGATAAATGGGTACATGCATTAATTGTATTTTTTGCTCTAGGGAAAGGAAATATGCGGAAGCAATTTTAGGTAATTTAGGCCTGTTTTTATAATTTTGGAGTTCTTGGTTGTTTAAATTTGTATTTTGGTGTGTTTCGTAAATCCCCTGTGTAATATATTGGACGGAGTGGTGAACGCCAGGGGCATCCCCTTTGATTATGTGCGCGAATGCACTGATATGTGTACTTCATTTTCTTTTCCTTTTTTGCCTGTTGAGGTGTTGTGTATGTATGTAAACGGCTAATGCCCTGATATGGCTCTACGCAGTTGCCTGGGCTTTAAACAGCAATAACAATAACAATTCCTTCCGGATGTAATCCATATCTCGTCGTAGGCTTGATTTATGAGGGGATGTTTGCACCTTTGACTGTTTTGCTCCATAGGCGTCCCTGCAGAATCTCCGAAAGTGGCCAGTTTGTGTTCTATGGTCTCTTCTTTATCAATACATTTCGCCATGCAGACGGTCCCATTCTTCTTAGGCAAGATGCGTTATTTTTCGTTTTCCATGAATATTACGTACAGCTTCTTTGTCTGAATTGTCATCGTTTATGTCCATGACACTGGTTTGATGTTTGGCCCTGGTTTTTACACGTCTTGTCAGCTGGTGCAGAGTGCTGCTACTTATTCATCGTTTATCATATATCCCTTCTTTATCCTGTGTATTCATCAGTAGAGAATCTCATTTTACAAAAAAGCCGGAATTCTTCTTCTTCTGTATGCATATTCGAAAAAACAAGGTAGGGAGCTAGCCCATAGACACCGTGAATGTAGTCTTTTGCAGTGTCATCTTGTTCTTTCCTGGTGTCTATTTTAGCACAATCCAGGATTCGAATGAACGTATGTATTTATATCAATACTATAGCAATGGCGCCATGTGAGAAAACATGTAACGTTATGTGCTCCTATATGAAAATCATTATTTATATCGAAACTTTTACATCCATCGCTCTATCTTGCTATCTATTTATTTATCTATCTATCTATCTATCTATCTATCTATCTATCTATCTATCTATCTATCTATCTATATATATCTATCTATCTATCTATCTATCTTTCTATCTATTTATCTATCGCTCTATCTATCTATCTATCCATCTATCTATCTATCTAATCTATGCACACACACACACACACACACACACACACACACACACACACACACACACACACACACACACACACACACAGAGAGAGAGAGAGACAAACACACACACACATATATATATGTATACATATATATTTATTTATTATACATATATATACACACACACATATATATATACACACATACATATATATACAGACTCACACAAACACACAGACACACAGACACACACTCACTCGCTCACTCACTCACTCACACATACACACACGTCCATAGACACACAGATGCACGCACACACACACACACATACACACACACACACACGCGCACGCACACACACACACACACACACACACACACACACACACACACACACACACAATCTAATGATCACCCGTGTGAACAGAGGTACACGTTAGGAAATCAGCGTGACTGGGAGGACGACAGCCAAAGCCAGGACACAGAATTGTCCCTTCAGCACACGTGGTACACAGACGTTCGTCACTCTGGTCCAGACAGTCAGGGTGACTATCACACATGTAATTCCTGTACAGATCAAGGGACTTAAGATCATTAGTACACAGACGTTCGTCACTTTGGTCCAGACAGTCAGGGTGACCATCACACATGTAATTCCTGTTACGATCAAGGGGTTTACGATCATGACATGAGCATTGCTCTGAGACTGTTTGTGGGACTCTGCTTGATGCGTGTTTTGCTTTCTGCTTGTTGGGTTGGTTGATCTGAATTCTGGAAGTATTTGTTGCTTTCTTTTCCTAGTATTGACAAATGCATTCAAAGGGAAAACCTAATTTTATTGTCGTAACAAGGATATGTGTTAAAGAAGAGCGATTCGTTACTTTTATCTAATAAATAATATTAAAACATTTGACAACCAAGTAGCTGCGCCAGCTCTAAATGTATGTATGTAAGTCACATTCTTAATGAAATGATTTGATAAAGACCATAATATTCCGAAAAGGCAGTAAACAGCCATTTCTAATTGATCTGATTCTTGTCTGTTTTTCATCACAACATACACACAAAGAAAATCAACAGATGAATTTATGGAACGCTCATGCATACCCCAGTGCCATTACTGTCATGCTCGTGTGTCAAGTTTCGTAGATGCACATAAAGGATATTTTTAGAACAGATCTCTGAAATAAGCGAACTTCTGGAACAACTTAATAGTGTCAGTGTCCCCTCCAGTACATTATTTTGAGTATAATTATTTTTTCATCGCCAGTTAAACCAATATCTGTTTTAAACCGATATGCCTCCTAGGGAACAGCTGTCTTACCTCGAATTGTCCTGGACTTGTGGAGGCAGATGGAGAGAGTTGCTTAGGTTCTGCGCAAACAACAGCAACTTACATATGCGCATCGCACCTAGCGCCAACCCTCCTCACAAACATGACTGACATATGTAAACAATGGCCCTCAGTCCCCAGCTGCTCTGGAACCACTGCTCAAGGTAGCGGGCAGACAGAGAAAGGAGCAGAAGGTGCTGGTTCGGACAGAAGGTTCGGACAGGCTACCGCCAACGAAAACAGACCGCTAAGCCCTTGATTGTTGCTGCTTGGAACAGGCGAATTCTCGTAGATAGAAAAGTGACCAACCGACCAGAAAGGAGAACCGCCTTGGTAACACGAGAGCTCTAAAAATACAAACTTGACATTGCAGCCCGCACTGAGACAAGAATTTTAGACAAGGGTCAGTTAAAGGAGGTTGGACCAGGATGTACTATACACTGGTTGGGTCACAAAGCTGAAAGGAAGGCAGGTGTTGGCTTCGCAATAAGGACCCGTCTCGTCTCTCAGCTTGAATCACAGCCCCAAGGCATCAATGACAGAATCATGACTATCAGGCTCCCCTTATCAGACAATGCATATGCTACTTTGATAAGTGTCTATGCCCCCACCATGACGAACCAAGATGACAACAAAGAAGCCTTCTACCAACAACTTGATGAAGTTGTACGCAGCGTACCTGCAGGTGATAAGTTGATCATCCTGAGGGATTTCAACGCGAGAATCAGCTCAAGTCATACAGCATGGACTGGCATTATTGGTCAGCATTGTATCAGTCATGAGAACTCAAATGGCAAACGTCTGCTTTCACTATGCTCCCAGCACAATCTCTCAATCACAAATACATTCTTCCAACTGAACGATGCTTACAAAACCACCTGGATGCATCCAAGATCAAAGCACTGACATTAAATAGATTTTTGTCATCTGCAGACAACGTGATCTGCGTGACTTTCATATCACCAGAGCAATTAGAGATGCCGAATGCTCAACAGACCATCTTCTCCTCATATCAAAGATGAACCTCCAGGTGAGAAGAAAAAGGACCCAGGGCAAGAAACCTTCCCCCAAAAAGTGGATGTTCAGAAACTCAATAACCCTGACATAACAGTTGCCTTACAGAATGAACTCTCATAGCGTCTAGAGCAAGCTGCCTTTCCCAGAGGAGAGACGGAAGAAAACTGGGCCAAATTAAGAAATGAAGTTGACACCGCCGCCAAAGAGACAATAGACGTCCTCAAAAGACATCACCAGGACTGGTTTGAAGACGATTCTGAAATTCAAACTCTTCTTGCTGAGAAGTATGCTACACACAAGAATTGACTAATGGACAAACAGTCTGACTCAAAGTGGGACAAGTTCCACTATCTCAGATGAAAAGTGGTTGCGTTCCATGAAGGATGAATGGTGGGAAAAGAAGGCAGAGGAGACCCAGGGTTATGCTGACTCAAAAAATTGACAAGCTCTTCACTACTCCAGCTTGATGGAGATGTATGATGGTCAGAACACTTCAAACAGCTCCTTAACAGATCTTCATCAATTGACACCAGTGTCATTGAAGAGATCCCAGCGAGACCCCTACATATGGAACTTGACGAACCACCCACGGAGAATGAGGTGACAGAAGCAATTGCGGAATTGTTATGTGGTAAATGGTAAATCAGCAGGTTCCAATGGTACTCTGCCTGAAGTGGTCAGCCATTGATACAGATATATATGTATACATATATGTATATATTTATATATATATGTATATACGTATGATATATATATACATATATATGTATATATGTGTGTGTAAACTGGGTATCTGATGTACGTATTTGTTTGTTTAAATATGGTTTTGGTGTTGTATGGTTTCTTCAAGGCGTTGGCAGACTGAATCAGTTCATTCGTGTTTTTCGTGAACGTTTAATCGATTGTAGGTGGCAGGAATGGAACAAACATACACAAAATAGTTAGAGAAGTAACATATACAGTATTTTTCTGGTATGCATGATTTGAAACCATATTTAAAGATAGATATGCACAGACGTCTAAAATATACAATGACATGATTTAGGTTAGGTATATCAGAAGTCACAGTTTATTATTTTAGATACACAGCACACAGTGATAGTGATCTATTATGTCTATTGTGCAAAATATCAAAAGAAGATGAAGTACATTTTGTTTATGTTGTCCAGTATTCCATTCTATTCATGAGAAATACATACGCTCAAAGTATTATAGAGAACCTTCCTTATTTAGATTCACTTTATTGATGTCATCAACTTCCACTAAAGTTGTTAGAAATTTATCTTTATTCCTATACAAAGCGCTTAAATTTAGAAAGACAGCAATTTCTTGAATC
This sequence comes from Monoplex corrugatus, assembly GCA_030674185.1. NCBI lineage: Eukaryota > Metazoa > Mollusca > Gastropoda > Littorinimorpha > Ranellidae > Monoplex > Monoplex corrugatus. The sequence continues at coordinate 88,443,257 of JAPXFY010000014.1, forward strand.
TTTTTACAATTAAGTCTTCCCAAGGGACGCAAGGCACGAATATATTTTGTCTTATGTTCTTTTCGCATATTTATTATGCACGTGTACAAGATATTTCTAATTAGAAATATGGTTATTGCCTAGTTAATGTTTATATGACTGTGAGAATGCATAATTATGTGCATCCCCCATCTAAGGGGCTGTGGCCTATATGAATAAACCATCTGAAGTCTATGTGTGTGTGTGTGTGTGTGTGTGTGTTTGTGTGGTGTGTGTGTGTGTGTGTGTGTGTGTGTGTGTGTGTGTGTGTGTGTGTGTGTGTGTGTGTTTGTGTGTTTGTGCATGTATGTGTATGTGTGTGGATTCGCTTGTGCATGTTTCTGTGTGTGAGAACGAATGAATCAGTAAATGAAATGGAATGATATGCTTGCAAAGTTATCACATTGATTGCATTCTATTTGTTATTAAACAGACTAATATACTCACTTTTTTATGAGCGGTATGAGATGGCCATTGGCACAGACATGATAGGGCTGAAGTATGGACATATCTGTGGGAATATCACAGCCTGTCTCATCATAGCCATCTGTACAGTCACCATGTCCATCACATACCAAGCTGTAGTGAACATGGCCACCTGACTTACAGTCAAACAATTTGAGATTATTTAGGGATGAAGACATTTCAGTTCTCTTTTGGGGACACTGCTGAAACAGGAATACAAAAGACCCATCTGTGCAGTTTTTCAGTGAACGTGTAAAACGGCTAACAGAGGAAGGCAGGGATTTTGTGTTGTTGAAGTGAAGTCTGATAGACCGTGGACTGTTAGCTTCCTGGTCGTTGGAACTGACGTTTGCTTTCATACAAAGAAAACCAGTCACTGTGGTGTTATAGTCACACTCTGATCCATAAAATGTTCTTATAGACACCTCTCCATACGAAAAGAAAAAAGACAACTTTGAATTTGGTTGGATGTCTGGCAATGGTAGATCCCCATGGTTCATGATTCCTTCTCCCCATTGCCATATGTGTTGATACTGTGACGTCATCTGTATAGATTTACTGAAAATTGGCCTTTTGGTCAAATCAACAGACAGACACATAGCTGAAATACCAGTACGTGCAATAACAGAAGCCAATAACTTGCGTTCTATAGGTTCTGGTAGGACTGCTAGTTTACCACCAGACTGTTTGTCACAAGCTTGAGGCACTTCCTTTGTGGACATGATGACCACTTGAAGACAACGGTCATGTTGAAGAAACCAGTTGTGACCACAGGAGACTGACCTGTAGGGACAGTCAGCAGGTTCATCCTCTCCCCCTACACACTGCTGCACCTTGTCACACAGGATATACACAGGGATGGTGGCAGAAGAACAGTCATACATAGCATTTTCTGCAGCCATAGGAGCCACAATTGTGAACGTAGAGTTTGTATGTGATGAAGCTGTGGGCATGAGGTGCAGGGGATGAGTGGAGTAATTGAGACTAAAACTGGATGGAGCGTTCTCTACAGTGAAGAAAGGCCAAGGCATGGTTCTGACCCACACAGATATGTCACTATGAGGCAAAAGCAGAACAGCAGTCGTTACATCAGGATGACGAAATAACAGCTTGTGCCCAGACCTTACTTCAAGCTGCTCATACCATTTTAAACTGAAGTGAGTAAAGTGCAGAATTATGCCTTGGTTGTCTTGAGCAGGTTTGATGTGCCAGGAAAGTTCACGGGTACACCAACAACTCTTGGCAGGCTCAGTCCACTCCACCCGGCCTTCAGTAGTGTCAAGGTGTGTCGTGTAGGTGTAGATACGGGCCCAACTGCATTGGTTACACTCGTCTGTTTCATAGCCTGGTGTGGTGCTCATGGGGCTTGTCCAGCTGAT
>JAPXFY010000014.1:88447618-88465118 GCA_030674185.1 Monoplex corrugatus
GTGTTACATAATGGGAGAGAAAGAGGAGGCAGCTGAGAAAGTTTCTGACGGGTGCCAATGAGGATAGCTTCTGTTTTGTCGTCATTAAGCTGAAGTCTATTGTGTGTCATCCAGTTCTTAATGTCCGAGTAACACTCAGTGGTGCGAGTCAACAGGCGCTGTATATTATCAGGTGAGTCACTGTCTTGAAGTTGGGTGTCATCAGCATAGAAGTGGTGTTTTATAGAATGGGAGTTGATGATGGTGGACAGGGGGGAGGTGTAAAGAGTGAAAAGAACAGGGCCAAGGACAGATCCTTGTGGAACACCACAGGTCAGGTATGCAGGTTGAGAGTAAGTGCCATTGATGAGAACGGTTTGTTTTCTGTTGGATAGGTATGAAATGAACCAAGACAGAGCAATGTCAGAGATGCCAAAAGTATGATGAAGTCTAGAAAGGAGAATACCATGATCAATGGTATCAAAGGCTGCAGACAGATCAAGGAGTGTGAGGAGAGAGACTTTGCCAGTATCAGTTGCAAGGAGGAGATTGTTGAGAATGTGTAGTAGGGCAGTTTCAGTGCTATGGCACTGGCGGTAGGCTGACTGGAAAGGATTGAGGAGATTGTTGGCAGACAGGTGAGAGTTCAGCTGGTTGAGGACGACTTTTTCAAGGAGTTTTGACAAGAAAGAGAGATTAGAGATAGGCCGGTAATTTTTCAGTTCATTTGGATCTAAATTGTGTTTCTTGAGGAGAGGGTGAACAATAGCAGACTTGAAAGAATCAGGGACAGTTCCAGTTTGAAGAGAAGTGTTGATGATGTCAGTGATGAATGGGAGGAGATTAGGGAGACAGTCGGCGTAGAGAGAACCTGGAAGAGGATCTAGTTCGCAGGTTTTGAACGACATGGATCTGATTGTGTTGAGAATTTCTTCTTGTGAGACTGGGGTAAAAGTAGTAAGAGGTGTGCCAGAGAAGGAAGGGTCAGGTGGGCATGGTTGACAGGGTGTCCTGTCAAGCCTGTCACGAAGAGTTTGTATTTTGGTGGTGAAATAGTTGGAGAATACAGATGGGAGTTCTTCATTTGTATGTTTTGGTGGGAGAGGTAAATCTTTTCGTGTGCCAAGGAGATGATTCATGGTTGTAAAGAGTTCTTTTGAAGAAGAGGCATTCAGGATTTTGGTTTGGAAATAGCTTGTTTTTGCTGATGCAATGAGGGTGGATACTTTTGTTTTAGAGGCTTGGAAAAGTTGCCTGTGTACAGTGAGTTTGGATTTGCGCCAGCGGCGCTCTGCTCTGCGGCGGGCACGTTTTGCACAGGCGATCTCATGAGTGAGCCAGGGGGTAGGGGGGCGGTCAGGTAAAAGACGGGTTGTGGCTGGAGCATGAGTGTCCAGAAGATGGTGGAGAGTAGTATAGAATTCATCGGCAAGGTTATGTGACTTTTCAGAAAGGAGACGGGAGGCATCAGATGAAAATGTGGAGAGGTCGATAGATTTGAGATTGCGTCGAGTCACTGTGCGCATGGTACGGGAAGGAGGAGAAATGTCGAGAGAACAGAGAATTGCAGAGTGGTCAGATGGAAGGGCTGAAGTTAGACGGGTAGAAAGAACTAAGCAGTTGTCAGTAGCGGAATTTTGGTGATCACGAGAAATGATCCAGTCAAGAATGTGACCTTTTTGATGGGTTGGTTCAGAAATGTGTTGAGTCATATTGTGATTGGACAGAGAGTTGATGATATGTCTTGTGTCATAACGGTGAGTGTTGTCATAGTGGACATTGATGTCACCTAGAATGATGAGATTTCCAGGTAATAGACAGTAGTAATCAAGAAGTTGATCAAAGTCAGAAAGAAACATGGATGTGGTGAGCTTGTTGGCAGAGCTAGGTGGAGGTCGATAGACACAGGAGAAGGTGATGGGGTGAGGGGTGGATTGGAAGGATACTTCAACGTGCTCGAAAGAAGGATGGGAGAAAGGCAGAGACTGCGAGAAAGACAGGCGGGAATGGAGTGAGTCGTTGTAGAGGATGGCGATACCACCACCTCGGGATGAGCGATGGAAAGAAGCAAGCCTGTAACCACTCGGAGTGAGACTCACATGTATAGGTTCATGACCAAGGGGGTTAAGCCATGTTTCGGTAATAAAAGCAATGTCAACATGCTCATCTGCGATAAAGTCAGCAATGACATCAGCTTTGCCATCAGTGCATGTTGACTGAGCGTTAAAAAGGCATAGTTTTAGTTTATCACAATGCGGCGGCCGAGGTGGAGACGAAGGCAGCACCGACGGGACAGAAGACGAAGGAGACACCAGCGGGGCAGAAGACGAAGGCAGCAACGACGGGACAGAAGACGAAGGAGGCACCAGCGGGACAGACGACAAAGGCAGCACCAGCGGGACAGAAGACGAGGGCAGCGCCGGCGGGACAGAAGATGAAAGCGGCATCGGTGGGACAGAAGGTGAAGGCGGCACCGGCGGGACAGAAGACGAAGGCGAAGACGGCAGAGGAGGAGACGAAGTTTGCAGCAGCAAGGTCGAGTGCAGGGGCAGTGGAGGAGACGAAGAAGCAGAAGAGTGGTGTCGGACTGGCACAGCAGGAGGCAGATTGTGCCAAAGTCGGTGGAGACGTCCACCACGACAGGATCGCGCAGTGCGAAAGATGCTTCCGTACAGAGGGCTGCAGCAAGGACACAATGACCAGGGATGTCCACTACAATGACATAAGTATACCCTTAAAGTTAATCTCACCAGCTTTGGGATCACCACTAACAGCTAGAGAGACAGTCCACGAAATAGCGTGCTGGTAACAATGGCGCATGCAAGGTACACTAAGAATTGAGCAATGCAGAACAGGTGTTATTCAAAAGAAGAATGACTGCCAGATGCAATAATAAGAATGGAAATACGTTTCACTGCAGTTCTGCAAAAGAACATGTGCTTCTAAAGTTTGTCTTCTCTCCCACATGAAAGTCTACATCTTGCGCTGAAGACCACTATGCCCACTCACCTATCAGATTGACAAGAAAATTCCAGTCAGTGAGAGTATAGTAAGACTTGCTTAGTAAGGATTAGAGCAACTTTGTATTTAAAACGTTCGCTTAGCATGCATATCTATTATTGCTCTTGAACAGGTTAATAACTGATGATTACCCGGTTATCCCAGACGCTATTTAGTTAATGATTTTGAGAGTTAAACATCAGCTATTCACTGCATATGCAAATGCAAGAGAAAACTAGATTACCAAACCAACAACAGTTGCTTGTAGTTGACATTTTTTGTCTGTGCAAACTTCTGCGCCGCTTCAGTGGATTTGATCCCACAAAGCTCATTCCAGCTTCACAACACATCATCATCATCATCATCAGGTGCCCTGCCGCATGGCGTTGGCGACCATGGACTTCCAACCATCTCTATCTCTCGTTGCCCCCAGCATCTCCCCCACCCTCTTCATCCCCAGCCACTCTGCTGCCTCGATCCTGCTCTGGCTTTGCTTGCTGACTGTCCACGCCTCGCATCCGTGCAACAGTATTGGTTCTATATAACATTCAAGGACTCTCTTTCTGATGTTAATTGATAGGCATTGGTTGGTAAGAATGCTTGTCATCTTCTTGAATGCTGTTTTGGCTTGGCCGATTCTGCCAGCTATTTCCGATGTGCATCTGCCGTCTGATGAAATGATCGTTCCCAGGTATTTGAACTTATTAACCTGTGTCAAGGTTGTGCCATTTGCTGTTAATTTGCAGGAGGGGATTTCATGTTTTTTACTGATCACCATGACTTCAATCTTCCTGCTGTTTAGTTCCAACCCCTTACCTTTGCTTTCTGTTTCTAGTATATTCACAAGGTTTTGTAGGTCCCTTTCATTTTCTGCAATTAGCACGGTGTCATCTGCGTACCGAATGTTGTTTATCATTTTCCCTCCAACCTTTAATCCAGGGTCTTCTTCTAGGTTTCTCATGATGTTTTCGCTATATAGTGAAAACAGATCTGGTGACAAAACACAACCCTGTCTGACTCCTCTTTTGATGTTTTGAAAAGAGCTTACAGTGTTTTCTATTCTCATTGCAGCTGTTTGTTCCCAGTACATATTTCTGATTATTCGTAGATCTTTTCCATCTACATTGAGTCTCTCCAGTTGATTGATCAATTCATCATGTCGTACCCGATCGAAAGCCTTGGTATAGTCAACAAAGCATACATATAAATACAAATCCTTATTCATCTCAATTGACCTCTCTATGATAGTTCTTAGGATGTATATGGCATTAATAGTTCCTTTCCCCTCCACAAATCCACACTGTTCTTCTGCTATTTCTCTTTTGATTCTATTCCTTGTCCTCATCATGATTATTCTTAACAGGATTTTTGTTACATGACTCATCAAACTGATTGTGCGATGGAGTTCGCATTCTATAGCCCCTGTCTTCTTTGGAAGTGCAATGAAAATTGATTTTGACATATCTTTGGGGATTTTTCCAGTGTCATAAATTTCATTTAGGAGGACTCTTATTTTTTCTATGCCAATATCCTCCAGGGCTTCAATCATCTCTGTAGTAATGTTGTCTGGTCCTGTGACTTTTCCTGGTTTCATCTTGTTCAGTGCTGCTCTAACTTCATCTTTCATTATGGGTGGTCCTTCAAAGTTCTTTTTTATAATGTGTTTTTCGTTTCTGTCATCCTCAAAAAGGTCTTTAATGTACTCTCCCCATCTGTCTAATATTTTGTCTTTTTCCATGAAAAGCGTACCATCTTTCGATTTTAAGCAGCCAGTTGATGTGCATGTATTTTTCCTGTGGACAATTTCTTCAATTTGTCTGTACATACCCTGAGGATCCATTTTGTGTTGTTCTTCTATCTCTTTGCATTTTGTGTTCAGCCAAGCTTCCTTAGCTTCATTGCACCTATACCTGATTTCTTTGTTTCTCTTCCTGTATATCTCCTCGTTTCTCTTTGCCTTCCTCCTTTCCTCCATCAGGCCCAAAATGTCATTAGTCATCAACTCTTTTTTGCTTTTCTATTTGCCTTTGGGATTTCTTCACAAGCTTCATTTATAGAACTTTTCAACTTTGTCCATTGTTCCTCACTGTCACCAACGTCTTCCAGAGCACTGAATTTGTTTTGAACATGTACATTAAATTTTTGACGTATCATTTCATCTGACTTTAAGAGTCCAAATTCACTCAATCAACGTCCCAGTTTCAGGAAGCCCATGGGAGGCACGATATCACGTCACCATTGAGCCACTCACAAGAGGATCATTGCACCTGCTGGATGGAGTCCAACGGTGCCTGTTTTGATCCAATTTACTAAAAACACTGCCCATTAAATATTTCAGGAATGACTGTAATCATTCTGTTGCAGAACTTGACCAAGTTGGAAGATTCCTCCCCAAGTACAGATATTACCATAAAGCCCCTCCAACAAAAGCTCCAATAAACCAGTGACACCAAGGATCTCACTTTTCAAAATGTGGGATGAAGTATCAGGAAAGCAAGCCGGGACAATTGTTATGATGATATATTAGTTGGTCATTTCATGATAATGGGGATGGTATTTCTGATGATATGGAGTTGTCTAGAATTTAAAATGTGTGACGGGGCAGTACGCTACGCTGACTGTCTCAATACATGCTGGTGTCAAGCCAGCCCAGGAGAAAGAGACACTTGCAGCATTGTTCAGTATATTTTGAGCAACATTGTCAGTAACGCTTCCATAAAGAGGATAAAATTCAATTTTTCTGATTCCTTCCGTCCTGATGAGCCCATAGTGTGTTAAGCTCTGATGATGCACAAAATTCGACAATAATGTTTTGGGGCCAATAGAGGTGTATACCCACAATAATGTTTATGGGGTCAATAGAGGTCTATACCCACAATAGTATTTTGGGGCAAATGGAGGTCTATACACACACTGATGTTTATGGGGCCAATATAGGTCTATACCCATAATAATGTTTTGGGACCAATGGAGGTCTATACCCACAATAGTATTTTGGGGCCAATAGAGGTCTATACCCACAATAATGTTTATGGGCCAATAGAGGTCTATACCCACAATAATGTTTATGGGGCCAATAGAGGTCTATACCCACAATAATGTTTATGGGCCAATAGAGGTCCATACCCATAATAATGTTTATGGGGCCAATGGAGGTCTATACCCATAATAATGTTTATGGGCCAATAGAGGTCTATACCCATAATAATGTTTATGGGCCAATAGAGGTCCATACCCATAATAATGTTTATGGACCAATAGAAGTCTATACCCATAATAATGTTTATGGGCCCAATAGAGGTCTATATCGACAATAATGTTTATGGGGCCAATAGAGGTCTATATCGACAATAATGTTTATGGGGCCAATAGAGGTCTATACCCATAATAATGTTTATGGACCAATAGAGGTATATGCCCACAATAATGTTTATGGACCAATAGAGGTCTATACCCACAATAATGTTTATGGACCAATATAGGTCTATACCCACAATAATGTTTATGGGGCCAATATAGGTCTATACCCACAATAATGTTTATAGGACCAATAGAGGTCTATACCCACAATAATGTTTATGGACCAATAGAGGTCTATACCCGCAATAATGTTTATGGGGCCAACAGAGGTCTATACCCACAATAATGTTTATGGGCCAATAGAGGTCTATACACCCAAAAATGTTTATGGGGCCAATAGAGGTCTATACCCATAATAATGTTTATAGGGCCAATAGAGGTCTATACCCACAATAATGTTTATGGACCAATAGAGGTCTATACCCACAATAATGTTTATGGGGCCAATAGAGGTCTATAACCACAATAATGTTTATGGGCCAATAGAGATCTATACCCATAATAATGTTTATGGGGCCAATAGAGGTCTATACCCATAAAAATGTTTATGGGCCAATAGAGGTCTATACACAGAGTACTGTTTTTGGGTCGATGGAGGTCAATACCCACAATAATGTTTTGGGGTTGATGGAGGTCAATACCCACAATAATGTTTTTGGGTTGATGGAGGTCCATACCCACAGTAATGTTTTTGGGTCGATGGAGGTCAATACCCACAATCATGTTTTTGGGTCGATGGAGGTCAATACCCACAATAATGTTTTTGGGTCGATGGAGGTCAATACCCACAATAGTGTTTTTTGGTCGATGGAGGTCAATACCCACAATAATATTTTTGGGTCGATGGATTTCAATACCCCCAATTATGTTTTCGGGTCGATGTAGGTTCAAACTCACCACCTGTCATTCGGTAGTCTGTTGCGTAACCACATGTCCACTATAACTGGTCTGTCGTTCCCAATTAATGTACCAATTATATGTATTAATACAACATTGATTTTTTACCTTAAAGTTCTTTTCAACCACAAAGAATTCATGATAATGATTTGGCAATTTCAGCATGTGTGTAAAGGTCTAATTCGCGATACATAGTATGAATACTGAATTTTGAATACTGTGAATCCAGCGTCAGCATGGCGAGGAGAAGACCATTCCCAGAGGCTTTTATTAAGTCTGTTTATGACCTTGTCCTCCCTAACTGAAACTAAAATATAAATCCTCTTCCCAAACAATGTTCATTTATCTGGATTTGAAGAAGCCAAACTCAACTAAAATGGCACAAAATGTAGATGAGGTAATGGGTGTTACTGAGAGGTGAAGGGAAAATCGAGGTTCCAACATAAATCTTTTTCTTGTGGTGAAAAGAGGATCCGGTAAAAAAATAAAAACGTGAAATAATTGTTCAGCAGGAAAAAGTCAAAGTTACATGTCAAACAGCAAAATCGAAGAAAAATGTTATCTGAAATCAGAAAATATTAAACCAAAGGGAATTTCCGAGCTTAGAAGAGGGATTACATGAATAAACAGCAAATAGATCCCTGAAACACTGAGAAACCTCAACAAGGCACATTAGTATCTGACCTTAAGCATCGACTGTCCTCTGTGCAAGATTTTGTTCCAAGTTCCAAAATGGTCTGAGTAGAAGTATATAAATATCAATCTGTTACGTACTGACATATAGTTTAAACTGGCCTTGACAATCAGTATAAGTCACACATTGGGTTTTGATATGATTATCTTATTTGTCTTTTTAATTGTTTGTAAGCACATATGAGGCAAGAATAGAGAAATGTGACTTTCCACCACGAAATGAGTCACTTGTCCACTTCAGGCAGTTTTTACTTTTTCATTGCTTCTAAATGTACATTTACTGCTCTTTCTAATGAAGAAACCCATTTTAAAATCGGACAATAAATGCCTGAGGTACAGCCTTCCAAACATGGCACTCTTCCGAAACACAGTTTTGAGAAAATCAAGAAAAACGAAAGTGAAAGTTCAGCATCAGCATGTTGGGTAGGGTAATTCAAAATAGCTTTTTCACTAAGAAAGAACCACAACATGCGTAATTTATTGAATGTAGAATGTGTAGGAAGGGTTCCGGTATCCACTAAAATCAACAACGCCATAACGAGCCCTGACACCCCTCTCGCTAAGTTTTGCCCCATTGTGCAAAACGCTGCCAGTGGACAAGCGACTCATTCCGTGATGGAAGGTCAGAAATATTCACTGTTCACAAAACATGTCACTTACGAAGACTGACAACTCACATAAGGGACGCTTGCTTGATACTTTTTTTTTGTCCCTCGTAATAATTTGATGACGACGAATGGCAGCAGACTTGCATGTAAACTGTTTTTGACATGACAAATACAAATACAAGAATAGAAATGGCAAAGCATAGTTACGACAACAATGAAAAGATTGACCAAAGTTAACATACATGTACATTCAGATGAATCAAGTTAACATGCATACATCAATCTAAAAATCTATAGTATGTCATGTACACTTACATCAGTTCCAGAAACTGAAAGCATGGAACAAAAGACAGTAATATATATGGGTAGTTTGTTAATCTTACTTTACACACACACACACACACACACACACACACACACACACACACACACACACACACACACACACACACACACAGACACACACACACACACACACACACACACACACACACACACCCCAGATATATATTTTATATTTTATATATATATATATATATATATATATATATATATACGAGTATATATGTATATGTTTGTATGTCCACACACACATATATATGTATATATACATATATCTGTATATACCTACCTACATACATATACATATATACTCGTATATACATATACATGTCTGCGAAGAAGCACTGGCATCTCATCGACTACGTCATCGTTAGGAAAAAAGACAGGCAGGACGTCAGAGTAACGAAAGCCACGCGCGGCGCAGAATGTTGGACTGACCATAGGCTCATCATCTCTAGAATCAACATCTCTATCCAGCCGAGACGACGTCCACAAGGAAAGAGGTTCAACAAAAGACTGAACGTTACAAAGCTGGAACGACCCTCTGTATATCAAAACTTCAGAAATGATCTTGATGCACAGCTCGAAGGCCTAAATCTGGGCTCCAAAAGTGTGGATGAGGACTGGGCAGCCTTCCGAGACGTCTACAACTCAGCGAGGGAGCAACTCGATATCAACCAGCGTAAACACCAGGACTGGTTTGATGAAAACGACGCCGACATTCAGATATTGTTGGAAGAAAAGCGAAAAGTCTTCAGAGCACACCAGCAAGACCCAAAGTCTACCTCCAAGGAAGCTGCCTATAAATCAATCAAAAACAAAATGCAGACAAAGCTCAGAGAAATGCAAGACTCCTGGCTTAGCAGAAAAGCGGACGAAATACAGAAGCATGTTGATACAACAACTACAAGTGCTTCTATGACGCCCTAAAAACTTTATATGGGCCACAGCCCCAAGGAACATCGCTGCTGCTCAACGCCGACGGATCAACACTTCTCACTGACAAAAATGCCATCCTACAATGCTGGGCCGAGCACTTCGACAGCGTCCTCAATCGTGCATCTACTTGCAACAGCGAAGCCATTGACCGTATGCCGCAAGTGCCAATAAACACCAAACTGGCAGTGCCTCCAACGGAATCAGAGATCACGGCAGCAATCAAGCACCTTTCAAACGGCAAAGCTCCAGGCTCTGACTCCATTCCAGCAGAAATATACAAAGCAGATGGACCAGTCATGACCCAAAAGCTAACAGAGTTGTTCAAGAGCATGTGGGAACAAGAATCCATCCCCCAGGAACTGAAGGACGCGACCATTGTCCATCTCTACAAGAGGAAGGGCAACAGGCAGTCCTGTGACAACCACAGGGGAATCTCTCTGCTCGCCATTGCCGGTAAGATCCTCGCAAGAGTCCTCCTCAACCGCCTTATCGTTCACCTGGAAAATGGCCACCTACCAGAAACACTGTGCGGCTTCAGAAAATTACGCGGGACAATCGACATGACATTCGCAGCACGACAACTTGCAAGAAAAGTGTCAGGAACAACACCAAGACCTGTACACGACATTCGTTGATCTGACAAAGGCCTTCGACACGGTCAGCCGTGAAGGACTATGAAGAATTATGGAGAAGTTCATCAACATGGTACGCCAATTTCATGACGGTATGCAGGCACGTGTGTTGGACAACTGAGATTGCTCCGAGACTTTCTCAGTCACGAACGGTGTCAAGCAGGGTTGTGTACTGGCGCCAACACTGTTCAGTATGATGTTTACGGCCATGCCCTCGGACGCATTCTATGACGACCATGACACATGCATTGGCTTCAGATACAGGACAGACGGAAGGCTTCTCAATGCCTTCAGGCTTCAGGCGAAGACCAAGGTTGAAAAAGACTGGGTCCGCGACCTCCTGTTCGCCGAAGACTGCGCTCTGAACGCCACCACTGAAGCAAAAATGCAGCAGAGCATGGATCGATTCGCATCATCCTGCACAAACTTCGGACTCACCATCGGTACAAAGAAGACCGAAGTCATGTTTTAGCCTGCTCCACAACAGCGGTACTCAAAACCAAGCATCACTGTCAAGGGAGAAACCCTGAAAGCTGTGGACAATTTTACATACCTCGGAAGCACGATCTCAAGATCAGTGAACATAGACACACGCATTGCCAAAGCAAGTTCAGCTTTCGGACGCCTCAGGGTATCGGTATGGGACAGGAGAGGTATCAAACTGTCCACCAAGCTGAAGGTATACAAGGCAGCCGTTCTGCCAACCCTTCTGTATGCCTGTGAGACATGGACCGTATACGAGCGCCATGTCAAGAAACTCAATCGATTCCACATCAACTGCCACAAGACCGCTCATCATGGAGAAGCTGCGTTGGCGAAGGTGCCGCCTCCTACGAACAAAGCAGGATCAGTGGAGCACAAACGAAACGAGAGCTGCGTAAATCCCGAGCCAACTCCCAAGTCCACAATCCAGCAGAACACATGTGTCTCATCTGCGGCCGAGCCTTCCGCGCACGAGTCGGCCTCATCAGTCACAGCCGGACACATGAATCGTGATGATCCTTGGTCATCGTTGATCACGACGGACGAACAACAACAACAACAACAATATATGTCTCTGTCTGTATGTGTGTGTACATGTGTGTGTGTGTGTTTGTGTGTGTGTGTGTGTGTGTGTGTGTGTGTGTGTGTGTGTGTGTGTGTGTGTGTGTGTGTGTGTGTGTGTGTGTGTGTGTGTGTGTGTGCATACAGCGACGAATTTTATCCAGCTTTTCTTGGCTTTACTTGTTGACTGTCCACGCCTCACAACCGTATAACATTATTGGTTCTATATAACATACATGTACATGAACTCTCTTCCTGATGTTAATTGATAGGCATTTGTTGGCTAGAATGCTTTTCATCTTCTTGAATGCTGTTTTGGCTTGCCAATTCTGCTGGCTATTTCTGATGTGCATCTGCCGTCTGGTAAGATGATCGTTCCCAGATATTTAAACTTATCAACCGTCTGAAGGTTATGCCGTTTGCTGTTATTTTGCATGAGTGGATTTCATGTTTTTTACTGATTACCATGACTTCAGTCTTCTTGCTACTTAGCTCCAACCTTTTACTTTTGCTTTATATTTCTATTATATTCACAGGGTTTTGTAGGTCCCTTTCATTTTCTGCAATTAGTACAGTGTCATCTGCATATCGAATGTTGTTTATCGTTTTTTCTCCAACCTTTAATCCAGAATATTCTTCTAGGTTTCTCATGATGTTTTCGATGTAAAGTGAAAACAGATTTGGTGACAGAACGCAACCTTGCCTTACTCCTCTTTTGACATTTTGGAAAGAGATTATATCGCTTTCTATTCTCATTATTAATTTATCAGGATGTAATCAATCTTGTTCTGTCTCCTGGATTTATCCATGTCCATATTAGTCTGTTAGGTTTCTCAAACCATGTGTTTCTTAGTATGAATTCATTTACTTGTGTCCACAAAACAAATTTCTGTCCCCTTTCATTTCGCATGTAAGTTGTGAGGTCCAAATATGTCATACACTCTTCCCTGTCTCGCTTTAGCATTAAAATCTTCCATTATAATTGTAAAGTCCTGTGATTTACATTGAGCCCTGACTGTCTCTAATTCTTCACAGAGGTTGTCCATTTCTTCCTCATACTGAGGGATGATGTTGCATATACCTGGATGATATTGATATCAAATGGCTTGCCCTCGCTTCTAACTAATAAAACTCGTTCTGATAATTATAGTCCAGTATCCGTTGACAGACTTTGACTTGTCACTCTCCATTATGATGCCCACCCCTCCCTCATGAGTGTCCCTACCAGAATAAACAATTCTATGATTGCACAATGCTGTCATTCCTGTTTTCTTCCATATCACCTCATTTAGTTCTAAAATATTGATGTTTAGTCTTTATATTTCTATCCTGACATTTTCTAGCTTTCTTTCTTTTTTATTAATGTTCTAACATTCCAAGTTGCAACTTTTATATTTTTCAATTTAGTTCCAGTAGCTTGATGTCGACTGGGTGTCAGTCGGACAAAGGTGTTCCATTGGAGTCTCTTTTTTCGTCGTTTAGGTATCTCTGTTTTTGCTGGCCATGATTTTCTAGAGATGATACAATGGCGGTTTACTGTTACATTCCATTGGTTTTTCGTACGGACTTTCTGCTAGCCTTCGACGTTCCCACGACTACCCACAAGGCAGTGGGCGCCATTTTCTGCCAGAATTTCCTCCCTTAGCCTTGGTCCCTCCCGCGACAACTCCAAAGCAGTGGTCATTTTCAGTTAGGGTTTACTCTTGTAGTCTTGGTCTCTCCTGTGACAGCCACCAGACAGTGGTGCCATTCACTCATAGCTGTGGGTAATGAGCAGATAATTGTGTACTGAAAAATCCCCCAAAATAGTGCTTTTTGATCATGTTTTGCTGCAGGCATGGCCAGGGTCTACCGTTTTATCCTTAACTACGATGAAAATAGTAAAAAGCGAGAGCGATAGATTTTGAGATATTAATTTTGCACTCCACTGAAATATGGCATAATTCTATGGTAAACTTATGTCTGTTCAGACAGAACTATGGTCTGGACACACACACACACACACACACACGTACGCACACACACACACACTCACTCACTCACTCACACACATATACACACATACAAACACACACACACACACACACACACACACACACACACACACACACACACACACACACACACACACACACACACACACACACTACCCGTCTAATATCATTTATAGTGAAAAGACGTTAAATCAAGCAACGAACGACATCCATCACATTCTATTAAGCCTCAAAACAGATATTGTCGTCTTCATCTTTTTCAATCTGGAGAGAAAGAGAGCACCAGGTATACCCAGGGAGAAATTATCGGATGGACTTGCAGGGTGGCTGAAGACGGAGAGGGTGGGAGATGTACTTAAAACGACAGGGGATAGATTCATGTAGAGGGCCATGGTCGCCAACACCATGCAGCAGGGCACATGATGATGAAGATACACCTGATGGGTCTGTTACATGGCATATTGCGCATCTTCGGGAACTGCATATTCCTCCAGGCAAGTCTGGTTTATTTTGTGGCTAACCTCTACAACCACCTGCGACTTGTTGTCTTTGTGATGGTCACCCCACTACCTTGTTGAAGGTCGCCTTTTCCAAGTCAAATTAAGCAAGTTGCCATTGCTGCTGCACTGGTACATGTTCGGTTAGGCTACTTACTGCAAGAATAGATGTACGTAGATTCTGCTCCAGGTAGAAAGAAACTCTAGGGAGAGCTAGACAACAGAAGGTCTTCAGAGAAGTAACCCCCTTTAGACAAGTGTTTCGGCCCTGAATTCCTTACACTCTCGGGGGGCCGGGACACATCCAGGTCATGACTCCTGGATGCCCTTCTGCTGTTGTCTATTTTTTTTTCCCACGCCGGGGATCGAACCTGGGCGATTCTGCGCTTCAGAACTGCGGTACGCGGTTTTACCAATGTGCTAACGGGGCACACATCATCTGTAGGGAATTTAATCCTTATGAAGTTCACTTTTTTCGTTCCTCCTTGCCCAGATCCAGCTTGAGCTCCTTTCTGCTGCCTCTGCCATCGCTTTAAGGGCTCTAGTCCTCTTCTTCCCAGAAATGGCGAGTTGTTTCATGAGATCATAAGCGGAGGTGCCCACAAACCCTCTTGCCCCGACCTCTATGGCGAAGATTTTGACCCGCAGACCTGCTTTCTTCAGGGTGCTGGCAAGACCGGCGTATTTTTCGGTCTTGTAGATATGTGCTTCTTCCATTCTGCTTTCGTATGGCACAGTGAGTTCTATCAGAATCACTTGTTTCGAGGAGTCAGAGTGGAGAGCGATGTCTGGTCTCATGCCTGTCTTGCTGATGACATCTGGGTAATTTCTCCACTCTGGGAGGTCTGCTGTACACTCCCAGTCGACTGCTCCATCCAGAAGACCCTTTGGCAATGTGCTGGTTGTCATAGCACTTTCGGGCCAGACCTGTTTCCCTCCTGCTTTGTAGAACGTTGTCATAGCAATTGGTGCGTTTGGGGTCATGGTTTTTTCGCTAACCACATCTGTGATCACTTTCAGAACTTGGTTGTGCCTCCATGTATACCTTCCTTGGGCTAGCGCTACTTTGCAAGAGCTTAGGACATGTTCCACTGTTTGTTTCTTCTGACAGAGCGGACATGCTGGGTCGTCTGCTTTCCCCCATTTCACTAAGTTTGCATTCGAGGGGAGCAGGTCATATACAGATCTGAGGAGGAAGCTTATCCTTAGAGGAGCCATGTGCCACATATCGTTCCAGCTGAGACTTCTTTGGAGTGCACTGTCCCATGTTGTCCATTGCCCCTGTTGACCTTGCTGGACTGCCTTCTGCACTCTTTTGACATCTTCTTCTTCCTTCAACTCCTGTATGATCATGTCTCTTTTTTCCTTCCCTTTGGCTTTGGACCACCACTGCATTTTTGTTGCTCCCAGTCCCTGTCTGTTGGTTTGCGTGTGTCCAATTATTTCTTTGATGCTGAGGTTTCTCTTGGCATTGTTTACAGCCTCTTGGACTTTCCACTTTCTGCCAGTTCTCAGCTTTGGATGAACTGATCTCACGATATTGTCTTCCGATTCCTCCAGCATGCTCAACAGTCTTGCTTTTCCAACTTTGTATTCCTCCACTATGGATTTGAGAGGTAGCTTCAGCATTGCTTGACGACAGTAGAATGCAACATCAGTGAGACCAGGTGGGACACCGAGCCATTTTCTTGTGTATTTGTTGATTTTGGCTTCCATTGCTTCGACTGTGCTGGTGCAAATGTCATAGATTAGCAGTGGCCACAGCAGCTTTGGTATCAGCATGAACTGTAGACACCAGACTTTGTATTTGCCTGGCAGTCCGCAGTTATCTATTTTCTTCAGGCCTTCTTCTGCTGTTTGCTTGGTTTCACATCCCCTTTGTGTGTCTTTCAGGGAGTCATCATACCATCTTCCGAGACTTTTTACTGGCTCTTCTGTGACAGTGGGGATGGCTTGGTTGGCTACCATGAATTTGACTGAATCTGCCACTTTTCCTTTTCGCAGTGAGAGACTTCGGGATTTCTTAGGTTTGAACCTCATTCTTGAAGAGGCCACCAGCTCATCCAGCTGCTTTAAGATTTGGTGTGTCTCTTCCTCATCCGTGGACAAGACTGTTGTGTCATCCATGAAAGCTTTCAGAGGAGGCATCTGGTATCCATCTACCAGATTCACTGGACCTGAACTCTTCATTGCAGCTTTCAAGATGACTTCCATTGCCAACACGAACAGTATGGGAGAGATTGCACAGCCCATTGCAATGCCCACCTCTAGGTCTATCCAGTCCGTGGTGTATTCTTTGGTAGAGAACCGCATTGAGAACCCTTGGAAATACTTCCTCAGCATTGTTCGGATGTTTTCTGGGATGTGATACATTTCAAGAGCCAGCTGGATCATATCGTGTGGAACTGATCCATATGCATTCGCCAGATCAAGCCAAACTACGTCAATGTTTCTCTTCTCTGTTCTTGCTTTTTGGATGGCATCCCAAATCAACGTGGCATGTTCCAAGCATCCAGGCATTCCTGGTATGCCTCCCTTTTGGACTGACATATCCAGATACTTGTTTTCAGTCAGGTATTTTGTCAATCTTGCTGCCATAACAGAGAAGAAGATTTTCCCCTCGACGTTCAGAAGTGATATTGGCCTGAACTGATTGATGCTGCTGGAGTTCTGCTCCTTCGGAATGTACACTCCTTCAGCTCTCATCCATTGGTCGCTGATCTTCTGGTTCCTCCATGCTGATCGAATCATCTTGTGGAGCCACTCGAGCACTTTTGGGCATTTCTTGTAGAGCAGGTATGGTATTCCGTTTGGTCCAGGTGCTGACTTGGCTCTGGCTTTCTTTACTACGTTCTTCACTTCATCCAGTGTTGGTGGTTTGTTATTGAATTTTCCTTCTGGCGCTGCAGGCCAAACCAGATTCTGGATTTCAAGTGGTGCCTCGCGCTGAGAATCGGAATATGTTTCCCTGAGATGCTGCTCTAGGGTTTCCTTGCCCACTGTGAGAGTCCCTGATTTGGGTTGTTCAAACAGCTTTCTTGCAAAGTCAAAGGGATCTTTGAAGAAACGATCTTGAGTCTTCTTCTT
The DNA here is from genome assembly GCA_030674185.1 of Monoplex corrugatus. NCBI lineage: Eukaryota > Metazoa > Mollusca > Gastropoda > Littorinimorpha > Ranellidae > Monoplex > Monoplex corrugatus. The sequence continues at coordinate 88,464,691 of JAPXFY010000014.1, forward strand.
TTTGCTCTTTCTTCGCCTTGCTGATTCCACTTTGCTGAGAGCATTGTGTTTGGCCTTCAGATCTTTCCAGAGTTCCAGGAGCCCTTGCTTCTCGAATTCTGAGGCAGTTTTCATTCGCTTTTTAAGCTTCCTTTTCTCCCTCCGGATGCTCTCCATCTGTTGCTGTCTTCTGGATTTCTGGGGAGGCGTTTTTGTCTTTGGCTGCTTCACTCCATAAGTGTCCCTGCAGATAGAGTATATGATGTCTCCGTATGTGTCAAGTTTGTGTTCCAGCGTACTGTTCCCTATTAGCGCATTCAGCTTAAGGACAAGTTCCTCATCTAATTTCTCCCATTGTTCTTTTGCACCGGCAGGCGGCAAATTGAGTTTTCCACGTTTGGCGTTAAGAGCTTGTGCAAAATCCGCATCAGAACCATCAGCGTGGATGT
>JAPXFY010000014.1:88470118-88472256 GCA_030674185.1 Monoplex corrugatus
AGTAATAATGTTGTCTGACTCATGATGGTTCATGTTGTTCCTTTCATTTTGATTTTCGTCCTTTTCCTCTATTCCTTATTGAGGAGGACGATGGATAGTATGATAACTCGGATGTTGTCCATGAAGGTAAAGTTTTAAGTACCTAAGGACTTTGGGCTTTCCAGATACAGAATTATTGTTATAGTTGCATTGCTTGCAAGTTTGTCGGCACGTTCATTTCTGTTAACACCAGCGTGTCCTGGGCAAAAGATCCACGTGCTATTTTGTAGAACGATACTGCTCATTAATTTGTGCCAGTCTGGGGTTCCTGATCCAATTTCCTAATCCCATTTTATGTCTTGAATGTATTCAAAAAAGGTCAAGTATGTATTGAAGAAAGGTCAAGTATGTGATTTCCTAATCCAATTTATGTCTTGACTGTACTGAAGAAAGGTCAAGTATGTATTGAAGAAAGGTCAAGTATGTGACTCCCTAATCCAATTTTATAGCTTGACTGTATTGGAGAAAGGTCAAGTATGTGATTCCCTAATCCAATTTTATAGCTTGACTGTATTGGAGAAAGGTCAAGTGTGTGATTCCCTAATCCAATTTTATAGCTTGACTGTATTGGAGAAAGGTCAAGTGTGTGATTCCCTAATCCATTTTTATAGCTTGACTGTATTGGAGAAAGGTCAAGTGTGTGATTCCCTAATCCAATTTTATAGCTTGACTGTATTGAAGAAAGGTCAAGTGTGTGATTCCCTAATACAATTTTATAGCTTGACTGTATTGGAGAAAGGTCAAGTATGTGATTCCCTAATCCAATTTTATAGCTTGACTGTATTGGAGAAAGGTCAAGTGTGTGATTCCCTAATCCAATTTTATAGCTTGACTGTATGGGAGAAAGGTCAAGTGTGTGATTCCCTAATCCAATTTTATAGCTTGACTGTATTGGAGAAAGATCAAGTGTGTGATTCCCTAATCCTATTTTATAGCTTGACTGTACTGAAGAAAGGTCAAGTATGTGATTCCCTAATCCAATTTTATTGCTTGACTGTATTGAGAAAGGTCAAGTATGTGATTCCCTAATCCAATTTTATAGCTTGACTGTATGGAGAAAGGTCAAGTATGTTATTCCCTAATCCAATTTTATAGCTTGACTGTATTGGAGAAAGGTCAAGTGTGTGATTCCCTAATCAATTTTATAGCTTGACTGTATTGGAGAAAGGTCAAGTATGTGATTCCCTAATCCATTTTTATAGCTTGACTGTATTGGAGAAATGTCAAGTATGTGATTCCCTAATCCATTTTTATAGCTTGATTGTATTGGAGAAAGGTCAAGTATGTGATTCCCTTATCCAATTTTATGTCTTGACTGTATTGGAGAAAGATCAAGTGTGTGATTCCCTAATCCAATTTTATAGCTTGACTGTATGGGAGAAAGGTCAAGTGTGTGATTCCCTAATCCATTTTTATAGCTTGACTGTATTGGAGAAAGGTCAAGAAGTATGTACCACATAGACGTCTTGGGGTTATCTTTCTGTGATCCCGAGGATCACTCTCATTGTTTCTTTCTGTATTCTGTCAACATGTAAGTCAGTTGTAACTTTGTGAGATCAAGTCTACAGTTGACTAAACTCAGTATAGCTTTATATTGCTGGAAGAGATGGTATTGCTCAGTGTCCTTGGTTTTCATTGCTTTGAGGAATGAAATGCTCTGTTTACACTTAAGTGTTGTGATTTTCACGTGTTTTCTGAAGGTCAACATTCTATCCAAACTGATTCCAAGGTAGCCTGAGATGTTTTGTCGTTCGAGTTTGGTTCTTATCAACGTGCCTGGTGGAATGTCTTAACGAACAGCTTTGTTAGGAAGAATGCCATACAGTTGCTGTGTTTTGGTACTATGGATTGCGGGTCTGGTCTACTGTACAATCAAATGTAAACTGAAAAAAAAAGTAAAGTCATGTTTTGTTTATTTGTTTGGTGTGTAGATTTTATACGTTCGTCATGACTTTTGGAATGTTACGACTCCAACCACCCCATTCAAAAGGCAGATATGAGCCAGTCATATGCCAATTAGAAAACAGGCTGATCAGAAAACATGATCTGTGAAACCCCTATGGGTGTGGAGTTGAGGATTTCAATGCCTGACCCATGGC
>JAPXFY010000014.1:88472356-88517356 GCA_030674185.1 Monoplex corrugatus
GGTTGTCCATTTCTCAAAGAATTTCATACAAAATCAACACATTACACTACAAGTGTATCACTGGTCTGCATCCATTTATCTTCGTGACAACCTCCAATGTACACCCCTGCCCGACCTCTCCATCCTTTTCTTTTTGATACTAATTGTCTACAAATTCGTCGATGCAGATGTCCCACAATCGGTCGCCGTTCCTTGTGTGTGTCTGGTCCATACAACTTGAACGATTTTTCCCCGTCTTATCGACAGTCATAAGCTGTGTTTCTTCAAGTCTAGCTTGAAGACATAACGTTTTTGCTCAGCAGGGATTTCCCCCTCTACATGGTCACTCTTTTGCCTGCCTGCCCTCATGCCTCCACCCCCACCTACTCCTCTCCCCCCATCCCGATTTGGCGTATGCTTCTTGCCCTGGAGTTTGCTCATTGTTGGGTGATTACTTTGGTACTCTCTCTTTGGTACTCTCCACATCTGTGGACAAGTTATTGCTATCTCGATATCAGTTTGCACACTGACAGTGTCATATAATATGTAAATATATAATTATAAGCAGCATTGGATTAAATCGTTACAAAAATAGCTTCACAGAAACAGAAAGGTTTTGGCCTTTGCTCATAAGATTTGTTAGTGATTGCAATATATGCAATCACTTTGCGAAAAGCAGGATGAGATCAAACACATGGTCACTTTCGAAAATCCGATCAGTTCCAAAAACGTTTTTTTTTTTTATGAAACTGTAGATTGATTGCATTTTGACAGAGTCTTCAAACATAATCTTGAATTCAATTCAGAATGATTCAAAATGTTCACAAACGCATTATCATCTCTTTCTTTATGGTACACACTGTACAAAATTATGTTGTCTGAATTTTGTTGTTGTTGTAGTTCTGCTTTAAAAGTCCATATTTTGAATATGGAGAACACGAGTGCATGCAGTAGCTTCAATTCACACCTAAGAGCGACATTTTCTCGCTCTAAATTGCTTTCGGTTGTGCTAATGCTGCTGTTGTTTCAGAGATTTTTGTTTTGATGATTGCAGTGTATGGAATATTTATTTCGGGAAGAGGCAGTCTAAACAGTGGGCTGTAAAAGGTCATTCAACATGATGATATTCAATGCTTACAAGTTTATACTAGTAGCAAGATTTCATTGGTAACCAGTGAAATTCTTTCAGAAATGGTGTAAATGATCATGCTTTCTTTTCATCTCAGTTGGGCGTGCTGCATTGTTTTGAATCCTCTGCAATCAAGAATTAAGTTCTGATGGCAAGCCAACTAGAGCAGAATCACAAAAGTGTAGGAAGGGAGCCACTGCAGCAGAGATAAATCGCTTATTGCAGTTTTCAAGATATCTGGTATGTAGGATGTCTAGGATAACTAAATCTTTAAGATATCCTCTCGTTAGAAACGACAGGACAGACAACCACACAGCTTTTTGAATGCGATTTTGCAATAATTTCGTGAACAGCACTTTCACTCAGTTTTGAAGCAGAAAGAAACGTAAGAGGATCATATGCACATGGATCAAGATTGTTTCTGATACCTTTGATCCTTTGAGTTTAAGGACATTGAGTAGAGAACAAATAAGTGGGAGATGTGTAGTTTAAGATTTGCTTAGAAGCTCACGAGTCATAGAGAAACTTTGCTCGCAGGAAAGACTGAAATCTGTCTTTTTGATGCAGGATGTTTCGCCAAGTGTTCAAATGACTTAACAGCAGCCTATTTCTCTTTACCAATTCGTCTGTGCATTGTCGTACAGGTCTTCCTAGATTGTCTCTCAGCCTAGGATTCTTACTGTTGGGTTGCTCTGACGTCATCATCCATCCTTGAGGCAGAGAGACTTTGCCTGGCATTTTTAGAAAACGAGCATACTGAGCTAAGATTTGTTGCAGACCGTTGTTGTAGGTGGCAAGAGTGTATTCTCTTCTGTGATGTTATAGAAAATTTCCAGGATGAAATGATGCACACTGTTTTCATTTTAAGTTTAAGTCTAGTATGAAATCATACGTGCTGTTCACAGGTTATGATCAGTTCAGTGCATTCCTTTTGAACTGTGGTTGTATGTAGTGAGTGGGCTGGAGACCTGAGAGAGAGGGAACTGATCAACGTGCTGATTCTTGTTATGTCGTATTCAGGTACTGCAGAAATGTACATGTTGTGGGCATTTTGACAGCTGTATTCTGGTTTTGTGGCTGTTTTGCTCAAAGATGACTTTGATCCTTAGCTTTCATGGATAATTTCATCACTCAAACGTATTTTTCTTGTTAGTGTCAACTGCGACATTCCGTTTCTATTTGCCTATCTCCAGTTTCTTCTTTTCTTGTTTATACTTTTGTTTGATGAGTGGCAATGTGTATGCTTTCTACAGGTCAGTATCTTTGAAACATCCTTTTTTTCGGTAATCAAAGGTGAGGGGGTGGTCTGTAGGTAAATAATTTTCTGCGTAATACTGAAGGTGGATGATTTTGTCGCTTATGTTATATGAGAATGTAAGCTTACGTTTCAGTCCCTCTCATTTATTTCCTGTGAGCCATATATTTTACAATACTTTATCATTTTTAATTTCAAAATAAGTTTGTTTTTCTTTCGCTATTTTTGATGTGCAAGTGAGTACCTTTCTTGGTGTCTCCTTTCACATAATTGTGTGATTATGTGTGTGTTAGCATGCTCTGATTGCTTGCAGGACTAACCAACGTTGCTCTGTACAAGCCAGCATTTACGAGCAGCTATAGGGGTGGTGGTGACTATGGTCCAGAACATGGAGTAGATGGTCACAAAGGACCTCATATGTTTAGGTGTTTTCACACTGGTGACATAGATCCAAAACCTTACCGTTGGTGGGGAGTGGACCTGTTGGAGCTCTTCGAAATTCACAGCGTCATCATCACGAACAGAGCTGATTGCTGTGGTCAGTATGTGTTACAGTTTGAATAAAATCAAAATGCCAAGATACACTTTGTACATATTAGGCTGTTCAACTGGCTGACAATTAGATGTCTAAAAACTGGCTTCATACAAATTTTTCAAAGCAGAATGAAAAATTATTAGAAAAGATCTGTGCTTGAATACCACAACATGTAGAAATATGTTCCATAAAGCATAATGCTAATTTTATCTTGTTAATATTAAGTTTGTGGTAACTAGTTTGTCCGTTTGCTTAATTGCATTGATGATGATAAATTTCCTCTTTGTTCTTTGGGCACTAATATAATTAGCATGAATGAAACATTCAATGATGAGAATAACAGATGGAATTGATAGAAATATCACTATTGCCTTTTCAGTGTTTTCAAGACCAGGATTCATATTTTTACAGCAACATGACTTAAGCAAAAGCGATATGGAATTAGCTATCCAAACGTATATGAGTCAACACTAATTATTGCAGTATATACTACATGACGTGTTGTTGAACATATATTATTACTCAAGGAGCGTATCATTTAACACACCTTTTACTTTAGCATGAGTGTGTGTATGGGTGCGTGTGTGAGAGTATGTGCATGTGTGTGTGTGTGTGTGTGTGTGTGTGTGTGTGTGTGTGTGTTTGTGGGTATGTGAAATGTGTGTGTGTGTGTTTGGGGGTAGGTGAATGTGTACGTGTGTGTGTATGAGTGTGTGGAGGTGTATGCGACTCGGTGTGTGTGTGAATGTGTGTGTGTTTGTGTGTGTGTTGTGTGTGTGTGTGTGTGTGTGTATGTGTGTGTGTGTGTGTGTGTGTGTGTGTGTATGCATGTGTGTGTGTTTTAGTGTGTGTGTGTGTGTGTGTGTGTGTATGCATGTGTGTGTGTTTTAGTATGTGTGTGTGTGTGTGTATGTTGTGTGCGGCTGTGTGTGTATGTGTGTGTGTGTGTGTGTGTGTGTGTGTATGTGTGTGTGTGTGTGTGATGTTTAAGTGAGCCACACTCCTATTGTGCAGCAGGTAAAGATAATGAACGTAAGTCGTAGTGAAGAAAAGATTGTCCTGTATGTTTTGCAAGTGTCAGTTCTATCAACAGTAAGTCATAGCTGGAGTTCTATGTGGAGTGGGGAGGGGGTGTCAAATTAACTGATTTCATTTTAAGAAAAACAGTTTTTAATTACACCATTAGAATACAACTGAATTTTGTGGAGATTTCATGTTGCTGCTTTTTTTAAAATCTTATTATGAATGATAACGTGTTATGTTTCATCGGGGGAATTGTCATTGCAGGTTGGCGACTGAGGAATTTTTATATTTTTGTGACCACGATTTTGGTGGATCCACCATACAGTCCCCAGAATTCCAGTGATGTATGCGTGTACCATGAGGGGCCTGTTAAACAAGGCGCTACTGTACATCTTAACTGCTCACAGACATTGGCAGGTCGCTTTGTAACATTGGTGATATACACCGACAGCGATCCACTGCATTTCTGTGAAATAGAAGTGCTTGGGATCCCATTGCTTGGTGAGTGACGTGCACATAAAACTCTTTCAATATCTGTTTCAGGATGAATCAAACACTATTTGTATGTTGAGTGCTCTCAACCATGTTATCTTGATTAAAATAAAAGATTGTTGAGCGTTAATCAACAAACAATTGCACTGTCAGAAAAGAAGTAAAACTATTCCCATCAAATATTTTTTACTCAAAACTCCTCGCTCAATCTGATTTCTGTTACAAAAATACTGCATGTGCGTTGGTGACTAGTCGTCAAATATTAAATATAAGTTGTACATGTACTTGATTCATAATACTCTTTAGTGTGTGTCTGTTTTCTCTATTCATAGCGGCGCAACGATTACATTTATACGAATAGGTCAAAACCCATTTCAGAATTGACAAACGTAGCTCTCAACAAGCCAGCAGCTATGAGTAGCTATACTGAAGGATTTGGTCCTGAGCAAGGAGTTGATGGCTTCAAAGGAACCCGTTGTGCTTACACTGCTGACGAAGACACAAACCCTTACCGTTGGTGGAGGGTAGACCTGCTGGGGCTCTTCGAAATTCATAGCATCACCATCACTAACAGAGAAGACTGCTGCAGTAAGAATGTGGCTAAGTCTCTCTTTCTCTCTGTCCATCCCTCTCTCTCTCTCTCTCTCTCTCTCTCTCTCTCTCTCTCTCTCTTTCTCTCTCTCTTTCTCTGTCTATCTATATGTCTGTCTGTCTGTCTCTCTCTCTCTCTCACTGTGTATATATATGTCTCTGTGTGTCTATCACTCTCTCTCTCTCTCTCTCTATCTCTCTCTCTCTCTCTCTCTCTCTCTTTCTATGTTTCTTTCTCTGTCTGTCTCTTTGTGTCTCTTGTCTCTGTCTTTGTTTCTCTCTGTACTGTTTCTGTCTCTGTCTGTCTCAGTATATTGTGGTGGTCAGCGTTTTTGCTGTCTCGTCGGTGTACTCTTCGTCACATTTATCACAAGAAATATTGAAAATCAACAAGCATTTTTGTCCTCATGGATTTTGTCTTTAGGACAGATTGAACCAAAATGTCAGTGCGCTAAACAGTTTGTGGTGCTGTTTGTTTCCTTATTGAACTTGTTTTAACTACATTCCAACATTTGTAAAGAAATAGTCTGTGTGGGTGTAAAATACTTAGAATAAAAGGAAACGAAACAAAACAAAACATTCTGCAGCTACTGTAACAAATGAATTCATTCTAAAAGAATTAAATCAAACGTTTAAAACTGACTGTATTCATTTACACACTCTGTATAGGCAATTCATATTTGAGTGAAAGCAGGCATTTTTAAAATCATTTTGGCAAGAAGTCTGTCTATTTCGTATTGAAGCTGAGAAAGTGTTTGAATGCAGTATCTGATGGAATACCTTTGTCATTTTTTTCGCTTCTAAATTCACAATTTTACTTCCAACAAAGTGTTATCAAATAAAATGTCTGAAAGAAAGTTCCACTTACACCACAGATGAATATGAGTTCTGTAAATGTTATGTAATTGCAATATACTAACGGTCTTCCAGAATCATTTTACGTATTCACAATGCCAAAGATATGTTGGATACTGTTCCTTTCTTTAAAGCAAAGCCTGCATTGAGCTCATAGTGGACTTTTCGTTTCTTTCAAAAACGCACTTGTGGCCAATTATCTATGAAGAACAATATGCTTGTTCCTTTCAAAAATACATTTGTTGCCAATGACCTATGGAGAACAGTATGCTTCTGTCAGTATTTAAATTTGATTTTCTCGATGGTTTGTTTTTTCCTTTTCACTTGGAGAACAGTTGGATAATTATTACTTTATCACAGAATATGAATTTATATCATAATACATTTATTTCCTTTATGAACTGAACAAATTATTTTTCAGAGGAAGAGTAAGATAAAGAGCACAGTTATCGTTACTAACAATTTCAGTATTACTGGTGTACGTTTTAATCGATTGTACACAACTATGAAAAGTACTAGAATCGACACTTACATGGTACACATTGAACAGGCATTGTGTAAGAGAAAACTCCATGTGCTTCAGAAATATTGGGGCAAGTCGTAATATGTCTTTGTCAATCCTTTTAATGTGTACAGGGATTTCATAACCCACCAACCTATATGTTCCCATTGTAATTTGTGGTTCAGACAGCAGATCACATGAGCTGTCTGTTCTTAGAGATGTTCACAAAATGATTCAAGGCTTACAATCTATCAATCTAAAATGGAATATTACAAGCGTGTTCACACATAATGCAATTTTTTTTTTCAAAATCAAAGAAATCATGAATGACTATGAAATACAAACCCACATCTTTCAACGTCATAATAAGGCAGACAATGTGTCATAGAAAGATTGTCTTTGAAAAACAAGAATCTATCATTCAGAACTATACAGGTTTGGGTGTATAATTTACAACATATGATTCAATCGTTTCAAGCAATTTCTTATTTTTAAGGTTTGTGTGGTCAGGGGATGTTAATCACAATGAAATCACAACTGCTTAATCTAAGGCCTTTGGGTACAGCAATGCCTATCATACTGGAAGAATAGGACTGGAAGTTCTGATTTCATGTTAAGTGAAACAGTGAATGTGCATCAAGTACTTTGCTCGGAAGAATATTTTCGTCCTTCCAATCATTTCTATCAAAAATTTGCAAAACTCAGTTCAAACCGTTATTATCTGAATGAAACTGGAATACGTACTGCTTATGCAACAGGTGTGTGGCCACATACATATGCATACATGTACATCTATATCTGTGCCACATGGAGAGCGAGCGAGAGAGAGACAGAGAAGAAGACGAAAGGAATGTGAGAAAATGGAAGAGCTGGGAAAGAGGAATGGGAGGGTGGAGGGAGGGGGAGGGAGAATTTCTGATTGACAACGTGTGTTGCTGTTTGATGAATTCACTTTTAATTCAGCATTTCCATAAACATATTAAGTTCACGGTAAACCTAGACACGCTGGAACAAATAAAACACTGGAAATGAGCGCACTGAAATTGTCCTTTCAAAAGAACACATACACGTAATCAACGATGGATGAGCTTACCGTAGAAAAACACGTTCGAGGGAAAAGACACAAGAGAGGTAAGAAAAAGAAAAGCAAAGATAGCAATAGGGATAAAGAACAGGTCAGTATAAGAATACGTCCAGCACATTATAAAAAAGGAAAAAAAAATACTGATCAGGAAACATTGCTCTGTAAACCTGCGTACAACTGAGGTCCATTGTTTAAAAAACAGCAAAACAGTGAAAACAACTTTACCACAAAGAATATTAATGAACCAGTTGTATTATGTCTGTATAGTTTTCATTTTGACCATAAATTGCGTTTAACAAAACAAAATGCTTATAACATATCTTCTGTTATAATTATTTACATCGCAGGTTGGCGACTCAGGAATATTTATGTTTTTGTCACCATGACCTCAACGTATCCACCAGACAGTCCCCACAATTCAGCTGATCGGTGTCTTCACTTCACTGGACGTGTTAAAAGAGCTGCCACTCTACATCGTGGCTGTTCACAGCCAATGACAGGCCGTTATGTCACACTGGTGATATACACTGACAAAGATCCCCTGAATTTCTGTGAGATGGAAGTGCTTGGGATCCCACTGCTTGGTGAGTAGAATGTACCTGAAAATTAACGAAAAGTCTGTGATTCTGTTTGTTTTGGACAATGCAATTCACTGTTTGGTTCATCAGTCTGGTCTGATCCCCAGCTTACATATTTCAGTGTCGAATGTCCAAGAAATATACTTTCAATTGTATGATGACTTTAACAATTTTAAATCAAAGCAAATGAGTATAAAGTGAAATGAAAAAGATTATGTCTGTATTATCTGTTCTTTAAGTATTTTTACTTTACTAAAAAAAATCATACAAAATTAAAGCACACACACACGCACGCACACACACACACACACACACACACACACACACACACACACACACACACACACACACACACACACACACACACACACACACACACAGATTGCTTTGGAATCCTGCTATCCTGCATGCGCACGAGATGTCCAGACCATATTAGCTGAGACTGTGTTAGCAGTGCATTTATGCTTGGCATCTGAGCTTGCACAAGTACATTCACGTTTGAGACTCTGTTGTACCATTTGATGTTTAAGATACATCGTAAGCAGCGCTGGCGAAAATGATCTAGTAGCTTGACATGCCTACTGTAGAAGGTCCAGGACTCGCATCCATACAGCAATGCAGTCAGGACTACTGCTCTGTATACTGCATACTTCGTCTCCAGTTTCAAGCCACTTTCGTTTTATACTCGCTTGTGGAGTCTGCCACTTGCCTTAACGATTTGGTTCGATACCTCCTTATCGAGACTGTTTGAAGAGGAGAGATTGCTACCAAGACAGGTGAAGGAGTCAACATTGTTAAGGACCTTGCTGTAGGTCTCTATTTCAGGCATATTTGCTGTTGATCCTTTTGCAGGTTGAAACATCATTTCAGTCTGTTTGATGCTTATTGTGTGCCCAAAGCGCTTAGTGACCACAGACAGAGAATCTGTAAGTCTTTGAAGGTCATCCTCCGAGTGGGCAATGATAGCACAGTCATCAGCATACAGGAGGTCACAAACAAGTGATTGAGTGACTTTCGCTCTGCCTTCAGGCGTTGAGTATTGAAAATACCTCCCTCTGTCCAAGTACAAATTGACAGAAAAATATAATAAAAAAGACAAAATCACAAAATCCTAATGTGTTGACTATTTAAATGAGGTACTACTGTTACGGGTGAGATGTTCCAACCATTTAAAGATAGCAAATCTAAGTGAAGCAGCCAGTCTGGATACTAAGTCAACCAGGACACAGTGCAGTTCTTCAGGTACAAGTTTAACAAATATTTTCAATCCATCAATGGTTCAGTGGAACATATCCATAGTGTACCCACCCCAATCCATGAATGAAATCCACTATGTAACATTAACATCTGCTGTGATAAAGAGTTTTAGAGGATGGCGTTTTACAGCAACGACAATCTTTCTCCCCCGACTATTACAGTTTATATACGGCACAAACAAATCTAATGCTGCTGGTTTTTCTTTTTGACGAAATACATGAACGCCTCTGTACAATCTGATACTTGCGGGTGATTGATGTTCTTTGTCTCATTTTGTCTCTTTGTTATGACTGAACCACACCTATCAAGGAAACATATTATGCATGAGTACTTAAACTATATTCTGGATTGTAATTACCTCATAAAGGGGACAGAGGTTTCTAAAATCATAGCAACATAGATATATATATTGACGGTACTTCCACTGCATTGCACGACCTCATATACAACTGCACTAAAATATTTAACTGCGTCTTCTCTTGTAATTACATTTTGCTCAATACTGCAAGCTGACTAAATTAATTACAACAAATGATTACTCTCATACAAACATGAAACTGACAGATTTGTCAAATTAGTGCTATGAAAACTTTCCTCGAATTTGATACTAAAAAGGCAGGAAAAGAAATGAAATGGATCTGACAATGTAGTCTGTGCTTGAATAGATCAACAAAAAATAGATATCTGAAAAAGTGACAAGAAAGCTGTTTTGACCTGAAATGAAATGTCAGTGACATTGGTATATACATTAAGAAGCCAAAAACTGCATAATATCTACAGTACAAACCTCCATATTAATTCGCATAACATCATTTGCGCAAGTATTGGACATACGAAATAATTTTTATCTTCGTTTTCTTTCTGTCATTCTACTTTTAGAGAACTGGATTCCACCCAAACGTATCTATTCACCAGCGGTTCTACACATGGATGGACTGGGTTTGTCCACAGGACAAAGACTGAAGGAGGGACAAGGGGTCTGTCCAGACACACACTTCCAGTGTACCCGAGGTTTCTGCATCCCCACCTACCTGCTAAACAATGGCTTCATGGACTGTCCTTTGGGAGAGGATGAACACATTGCTGACTTGACTTGTCCTGGTTTCTTTCGTTGTTGGACTACTGGTAACTGTCTTCATCCTGACTACCTTTGTGATGGGGTCAGCCATTGTCCTTTCCATGAAGATGAACGTTACTGTGACGTGGAACGTTGTCCACACCAATGTGTATGTGAAGGTAAAGCATTCCGCTGTGAGGCAGGGTTTAATTACAAAGCACATTTTCAGCTGCGTTATCTCGATTTTTCTGGATCAATCAATCCTGATTTGAAGAACATTGAACTATTGAGTTATCTTCAGTATCTGAACTTTTCATCATGTAAACTGATAGAAGTAAAGCTCAGCTCATTAAGTCAGCTCCGTATTCTTGATCTCAGTCATAACCACATAAATAGTTTTATCTTTCTAAAACTGAGTCATTTGTCTGAGTTGGCGCACTTGAATTTGTCGTTTAATCCCTTATCAAGTCTGACAGATCCTGATTTTTCCAGCTTTATGCGTACAGCTGGTTTTAGCAAACTACAAGCTCTGGTGATGATTGACATTGGACTAAAGACAGTCACAACTAAGGGACTAGCAGAATCAACACAGATATCAGTTTTAGATATTCGTCACAACCCAGTGCACACATTGCAGACAAAAGTGTTTGGCAAGTCTATACAGGCTTTATATACTGACAGTCCCAAGTTTTGTTGTTATCATTTCCACTTGACCCAACTGGCAGAATGTCATGCCCCTGTGAATGAACTGTCGTCATGCAGTGACCTTCTAAAGTCTGACTTTTTGAGAGTGTGCTCTGGATTCTTGCTACCATGGCATTGACAGGTAACGTAGGTGTGTGGATCTACAGGACTTTCATAGAAAAGCAAGGTACGTCTGTAGCTTACAAGGTCCTGGTTGTCAACCTCTGTGCTTCTGATTTTTTCATGGGAGTTTACATGGCCATAGTTGGATTGGCAGATATTGTCTTCAGGGACATTTATGTCTTAAAAGAAGAACAATGGAGACACAGTGTGTTGTGTCAAATAACAGGCTTTCTGGCCATGATGTCCAGTGAAATGTCAGCTTTTGTCATCTGTCTTATTACGTTGGATCGGTTTCTGTTATTACGATTTCCGTTCAGTGTACGTCTTCGTCTGTCAAAATTCTCGGCACTTGTGGCGTGTTCTATTATCTGGATATCTGCTATTGTAATGGCCACCATCCCTCTCTTCATGTCTCATTGGAAGTTCTACAGTCAGAACAGCATCTGCCTACCTTTGCCCATCACACGACGTCAGTTTCCTGGTCAGCAGTACGCCTTTGGTGTCTTTATCATTCTCAACTTCATCATTTTCTCTGTCATTGGAGTTGGTCAAGTAGTCATCTATCACACCATCCGCCAGTCATCTAAAGGCCTGCAGAAAGACAGCCAGAACCAGGACGTTGTTATAGCACGACGTCTGTTTCTGATTGTGGTCACTGATTTCTGCTGCTGGTTCCCTATCGGCCTGATGGGACTGCTGGCTGCAAATGGCACACCTATCTCAGACCTTGTCAACGTGTGGGCCGCCGTCTTTGTGTTGCCTCTCAACTCAGCACTCAACCCCTTTCTGTACACGTTGAACACGTTCCTGGAGAGACGGGCCAGACATGTGGAAAAGAAACGGATTGAAAAGATTATGACCAGTATACATCAACAGATGCGTACATGGTCAAGTGAAACGATGTTGGAACATGTGCGCAAATGTTTAAGCTTTGGCGTAGTGGCAAAAGAACATGTTCTTGAGTTAGTTGTTCAATGCCCAGAATCTAGTCATGTAGGGAAGGAGTCATCATGAAACCGATTCAGAGAAAGATCAATCAACAAACAAGTGGTACTGAAGCTGGTAAAGAAGTTTTATTTCCGTCTTGTAGAGAAAGCCTTCCTTCACAGAGACAGAGAACTTATGCAAAGTCTTGAGGAAAAAAATTCTCACAGCTTTTAAGACAGCGTTAGGCAGTTGTCCTTGATCCTCAACAGGAAAATTTGTATTGATATTCAGATGGTAATTTAAAAGGTTTGTAATAATTAGGTTAAATACATTTCATGCGTTCATGTCAGATAACGAGGGTGAGTGGAATAACATT
The DNA here is from genome assembly GCA_030674185.1 of Monoplex corrugatus. Taxonomy (NCBI): domain Eukaryota; kingdom Metazoa; phylum Mollusca; class Gastropoda; order Littorinimorpha; family Ranellidae; genus Monoplex; species Monoplex corrugatus. The sequence goes on from JAPXFY010000014.1 coordinate 88,484,804, forward strand.
ATCACAATACGATTGGCAAAGCTTTCTACAGTTTCTAGACATAATCTGTTGTTGTATTTTGAAGTTTTGTTTGTTTGTTTGTTTGTTTGTTTGTTTGTTTGTTTGTTTGTTTGTTTGTTTGTTTGTTATAACTGATATTCATCTCAGTAAAAAACTTACTAAGTGGAGTTATGGACATGCATTTGACATGATGTGAAACTAAAACTAGTTTACGTTGAGAAAGAACTAATAATGATGTGTCTTGTTTTACATACACAAAACCAAATACATTTTGGTAAAGTCAGCAGGTGCATGCTCTGATCTCTGATTGGCAGACAATGTTACAGACCTGGGAGATAAGAAATGTGTCCACTCTTCACCCACCAGGCAGAGGTATGTGGGATACACCAAACCTAAGACTTCCCTAGTGAAAGTCCAGCGTTTTTCTACTTAAATACCGTGCTTGTCTAGTTATTACGGCCTGCATGAGGTTGAAAATGAAGAACACACGATAAGACCAGGACCAGGCAATATTACTACAGAAATGATTAGACCCTAGAAGATTTTGTATTGAAAAAAATAACAGTCCTCCTAAATGAAATTTATGACACCGGAAATATCTCCAAATATATTTCAAAATCGATCTTCATTTCACTTCCAAAAAAAGCAGGGGCTACAGAATGCGAACTACGTCGTAAAATCTGTTTGTTGAGTCGTGTAACAAAACTCCTAATAAGAATAATCATGACGAGGGCAAGGAATAGAATCAAAAGAGTAATAGCAGCAGAACAGTGTGGATTTGTCAAAGGAAAAGAAACTATTAATGCCATATACATCCTAAAAACTAACCTAGAGAGGTCACTAGAGTTCAGTAAGAATTTATGTTTATTCTTTGTTGATTGTACCATGGCCTTTGATCAGGTAAGACACGAGGAATTGACCAATCAAATAGAAAGGCTCAGTATTGATGGAAAAGATCTAAGAATAATCAGAAAGATGTATTGGAAACTAACAGCTGCAATGAGAATAGAAAACGGTATAAGCTCTTTTCCAAGTATCAAAAGAGGTGTCAGGCAGGGTTATGTTCTGTCACCAGATTTGTTTTCACTTTACAGCGAAATCATCATGAGAAACCTAGAAGAATGCCCTGGGATAAAGATTGGAAGATGAATGATAAACAAGATTCGTTACTCAGATGACACCGTGCTAATTGCAGAAATGAAAAAGACCTACAAGACCTTGTGAATATAATAGAAATGGAAAGGAAAAATGAAATGCTAGAGCTGAATAGCAACAGACCTGAAATGATGGTAGCCAGTAAAAAAAATATGAAACTCCCTCATGCAAAACAACAACAATTTGCACGACTTTCAGACAGGTTGATAAGTTTAAATAGCTGGAAACAGTCATTTCACCAGATGGCAGATGACATCAGAAATAGCTAGCAGAATCAGCTGACCCAAAACAGCATTCACGAAGACCAAACGCGTTCTTATCAATAAATGTCTGTCAATAAACATCAGGATGAGAGTTCTTGAGTGTTATACAGAACTGATACCGTTGTACAGTTGTGAGGCGTGGAGAGTCAACACGCAAAGTCAGAACCAAACTGAGGCAACTGAAATGTGGTTTCTAAGAAAAATGTTACTTCCTTTGAGCACAATTTCATCAGGCACACACACACACACATGCACAGAGAGAGAGAGAGAGAGAGAGAGAGAGAGAGAGAGAGAGGAGAGACACAGAGAGAGAGAGAGAGAGGTTCACGTACATACATACATCCACATGCTGCTTTGTCGTTGTATTGATTCTGACCAGCCTTTCTTCATCAAAAGGGATATTTAATTTGTTCAGATAATAAACAGACAAAAGTAAAGTAAATGAAATTTACAGTGAAAGAAATAAACGATGTTGCAAACAACAGAGAACTAAAATCAAACTAAACCAATCAAATAACCCATCAGTCAATAATTAGCCAAGAAACAACTAGTCAACCTTTCAGTCCATTAGCTTAATTACCAACCAAGCAGCCAAGCAACTAAGCAAACAGAACTGAAGAGTAGAGTGTGTGGGGTGGGGACAAGCTTGTCAGTAGATATTTTTAGGATCACTGCACGCAGGGATATTACCTTTGTGCTCACCTTTTTTGTCCCATTTTCTACGCTACTTTAATGGCCACAGAAGCTGGAACGGTTTTTACAATGTGATGGTGGTGGTGTCAATGAGGATGATAATCATGATGCTACGGAGTTCCATCTAGGACTGAGGCTGCGTGATAGGGCTGTACTCTACACTTACTATCATAACATATCGTGGCATTAACCAGGCCTGAGAGATACAGATATATGCAGTGCTGTCAGAAGATTTGAACAACACCTTCAGTGACTCATCTGTGAAGTGGATGAGACTCGACTGTGTTGTCCCAGTCTTACCAATGAGCCCATAGGATGCCCTAATCTGGGTAGGAGCTAGTTAGAGCTGAAAAATCCCACAATGATTTTTGAAAGGACTGATGGGAATTCGAACCCACAACTTTCCGCTCGGTAGTCTGTTGCGCAAAACAGTTCACCACGTCGACTGATTTTGATCGAAATAAATATTTGTTCTTTTTTTGCTGAAAGGGAGAGAATGTGGAAGTAGATCACATTTGATGACGCATTGAGAACACATTTACCTCCCATTTTTTGTTTTTTTGTTTTGTAAACTGGGTCATGACCCTTTTTGCCGTTCTTTTTAAAATATTGTTGCTACATGGACTTGGATCACCCATTCTTCACGACAAAGCACACTGTGTACAAAGCTGGGCTGTTTACACAAATCGTGAATCAGTTGTCTCACACAAGTGGGGCAGTGTCTGCAGTATCGTGGTCTGCTGGCTCCTCTGCCACTAGAATAATTAATGTTTTGTGCCGGGCGCCATGAGAATGAATCCATCTCGTGAATGATCAAGATCGCATGCAGACATGCTTGTGTTTGACTGAGTGGCCAAAATGTGTGCATGGAAAATCTAAGTATTTTGAAAAAGAAGATTTAAAACTTCATTTATTTTTAAATTGTGTGAATCTTATGATTATTATATCCTTGAACATTTGCATTCAACGCAATCTCCTTGCAAAGCATATAACTTTTATATGGTATATTTGATCTGGTATTGATCAAAAATGTCTTTTCTGGTCACTTCTGTGCATGCTGCATGACTACAAGTAAAGTTAGAAAAGAAAACATCAAAAGCGTGAAATAGTGATTTTCTGGCTGGCAGATAACACAATGCTACAGCAAGATAGCTAACAGCAGTCTAGGGAAGCGCATCAAGGTTAGAGAAGTGTAGGGTTTAAGAGCACTCACACTGTTTGCCTTATATAATCTCTTCTGAGCCAAAACAGCATTCAAAAAGATGAAAAGCATTCTACAAATGCCTATCAATTAACATCAGGAAGAGAGTTCTTCAATGTTATATAGAACCGATAATGTTATACAGTTGTGAGGCGTGGACAGCCAACAAACAAAGCCAGAACAAAATTAAGACAGCTGAAATGTGGTTTCTAAGAAGAATGTCGAGAGTTCCATGGACAGCAAAGGAAACAAACGATGGAAGCAGACACAAGAAGATCATTCATAAGGAACATTAGGAAAAGAAAGGCAACATTTATAGGCCACTTTATGAGGACAGGGGATTAGAGCACTTGGTCACAACAGGAAAGCTGGAGGGAAAAGAGAGCACCAGGTAGACCCAGGGAAAATATTGGATGGATTGCAGAGTGATTGAGGACAGAGATGGTGGAAGATGTGCTTGTGGCAACAAGGGATAGATGCATATGGAGGGCCATGATTGCCATGTGGCAGGGCACTTGATCATGATGATGATGATGATGAAACACTTCAAGTGGTGCTACTGCCTGTTCTACTACTGTTTGTATAAACCCCTTCAGTGCCAAGTACATTGCTTTGCTAAGGGATTTTTCAGTGGGTAAGGTACTAATTAACACAAAATGTTATCATCAGTGGGAGCGTAATAACAAAAGATTCTATCATGCAAACTATTCCATGAAAGTAATCATAACCTTTCTTCTGAAGGGGAAATGAGCAGACTGTCCATTCATGACAGTTTAAAGTGTATTTGACATTATAGTTAATAAAGAATGGCCCCTACATTTGGCATAAACAAATTTTTACACAATTTGTTGTTATACTTTATCAATTGTTAATACACAAATGTTCAAAGAAACACACACACACACACACACACACACACACACACACACACACACACACACACACACACACACACACGCACACACACACACTCTCACACACATACACACACACACACACACACACACACACACACACACACACACACACACACACACACACACACACACACAACTAAATGAGAAAAACACTTGGACAAAGTACAGTTACACAAATTTTATTACTGAAGAAACGAGACAACATGACGCATCATTCGCACAGATCACAAACAAGAATGAAGCATTGCTAAAGGTGGCACCCCAAAACCAACATTGTACACATTTCAAATCATCAACAACAACAACAAAAAAACACACACACACACACAAGAATTCACTAAGAACATCATCAACGCTCACACTCACAGAAAATAAACGTCAGGAAAGAACACATGAATTAACCACATACATAAGTTCTGCTTGCCACAGTCCTTTGCCCACATGTGTAGTGACCCTAATGAGGAGGAACAAATAATCTTCAACACATAGTCTCACCAAGGGTGACAATTACGGTCCATACGAAGTTCTGATGCTAAGGTTCCCAGTGTCTAACGAGGCTCACAACGCTTAGCATGGCGAACAGACATTGAATGAAACAACCGCCGAACGGCGCGAAGATGCTCGCTACAGGAGACGTGGAGTCCTACGAACGGTGGCGCCAAGGAAACGAGCCAAATAGAACGGCTGGGCCAAAGGCTCGTAGCGTGGGACCCTTTTTTTCCACTGGACGAGGCAGCAGGGAAGTTTTTACTCCTGTTGGCTGAAAATTTGCGCTTGTTTTGTCTTGTTTTGTCAAATACGCGCTTACATTGGTTTTCTTGTTCCGGTTCCTGTTTGCTTGGGTGCGGGCAGTCGCACTTGTTTTGAATTTGGTCCCTTTTTATCCACTGGACGAGGCAGCAGGGAAGTTTTTACTCCTGATTTTATTATCCATTGTTTGGTGTTTGTGGTCTGTTTGTGACCGTGCGTTCGCGCTTGACAAAGGCCGGTTGGCCGAAAATTTGCGCTTGTTTTGTCTTGTTTTGTGAAATACGCGCTTACATTGGTTTTCTTGTTCTTCTGGTCCCTGTTTGCTTGGGTGCAGGCAGTCGCACTTGTTTTGGATCATGATAACATCAAGCAAGTATACAAATATATATTCTGGTCGAAACGCACATGATAGAGGAGTAGGCATTATGATAGAAAGGGACATTTCAAAATCAGTTAAGGGTTACTACGCTGAGTCAGACCGAGATTTGCTGGTTGAATTGGATGATAAGACATTTTATATTAACAGCATCCAAGTGTATGCACAAACATCCGCAAGTACTCAAGACGAAATTGACAACTTCTATGCAGTATTAGAGATGGCCAAGGCGCAATGCAAATCACAGGAAGTTACAATAATAATAGGGGATTTTAATGCTAAAGTAGGACAGGAGAAGGTGGAAGATATAGTTGGACCTCATGGCCTTGGTAAACAAAACGAAAGGGGAGGGAAACTTGTGGAGTGGGCACAGATGAATGAGTTCATAGTGGGAAACACCTGGTTTGAACAGCTTAATAGAAGAAAATGACTTGGATGAGTCCAGGAGATAATACCAAAAATCAAACTGACTACATCCTGATCAACAAAAGATTTAGAAATTCATTGCTGACAGCAACAACGCTCCCAGGCGCAGACTGCATCAGTGACCACGATCCTGTAATTGGAAGAAAAGAAGACAGACCAAAAGCAACATCAAAGTAAATCTTGGACTCTTAAAGACACATGAAGTGACACGTAAAACATTTAATGTACATGTTCAAAACAAATTCAGTGCTCTGGAAGACATTGGTGACTAAGGAACAATGGGCAAAATTGAGAAACTCGATAAATGAAGCTTGTGAAGAAATCCATGAAGTAGATGGAAAAGCAAAAAAGAACTGGATGACCAAAAAAATTTAGGCTTGATGGAGGAATGGAGGAAGGCAAAGAGAAACGAGGAGATATACAGAAAGATAAACAAAGAAATCAAGAATAGGTGCAATGAAGCTAAGGAAGCTTGGCTGAAAACAAAGTGCAGAGAAATAGAAGACCGACACAAAACAAATCCTCAGGTTATGTGCAGAAGAATTAAAGAAATTGGCAACAGGAAGAAGACATGCACATCCACTAATTGTTTAAAATCGATAGATGGTACGCTTATCATGGGAAAATTAAGCCCTTTTTTAAAATGACAGAAACGAAGAACACATTATGAGAAAGAACGTTGAAGGACCTGGTTTTCTCTTTCCCTCCAGCTTTCCTGTTTTGACCAGGTGCTCTAATTCCCCTGTCCTCATAAATGGCCGATGAATTTTGCTCGTATTTTCTAATGTACTTTATCAGTGATATTCTTGTGTATGCCTCCATCAAAACTCTCTCGTTTGTTTTCTTTGCTGTCCATGGAACTCTCAACATTTTTCTTAGAAGCCACATTTCGGCTCCCTCAATCTTATTATGGCTTTGCTTGTTGACTGTCCATGGCTAACAACTGTATAACATTATTGGTTCTATGTAACATTTAAGAACTCTCTTCTTGATGTTAATTGATAGTCATTTGTTGGTAAGAATGCTTTTCATCCTCTTGAATGCTGTTTTGACTTGGCCAATTCCGCTGGTTATTTCTGCAATTAGCACGGTTTGATTTCTGTAAAGAGCAATGCTTACAGTGTAGACATCCGCCCAATTTGATAGACAACTGTTGTATGTGAATAAGGCGACCAGATCACCAAATCCTCCCGACACTGACTGAGGTCCAAACCCTTCGTTTGAATAAAAGAATTACACAAACTGCTTCCTGTTACATCTAGTGAAGATGTTGTATGTAGTGGACTTATTCATCTTGTTTTAGGCAGTGGGGATAGAAAGACACAAACTTATCGTATGACAATATAACTATTGTGCATAGTTAATACATTAGTTCATCACTTGTTTATTTGTCATTCTGAATTTCGAAGGTTGTGTGTTTCTTGTAACTCTTTTCTGTTACACGTGTTACGATAGATTGTATATTTTTGTGTGGGTTTGGTTGTTGCCCCTTTTACCGATAGGTCAGTGTGGAACTATTCGTATGCTTCTTTGGTTCATGTGCATGCTGTGACCGTTGCTTATTGGTTCCCCACGATACTGTGGAGTGGGGACGGGGGGGGGCAATGCAATCTAATGGGGTGCGAAGCAATGCAACGCAAAACACTGCAGCATGATACAGCACAATGCAATGCAATACGAAACAAAGCAGCACAGTACAACACAACACAACACAATACAACACGACACAACCACACAACACAACACGACACGATACGACACCGCACGACACGGCACGGCACGACACGACACGAAACGACACGACACGACACGACACAGCACAGCACAGCACAGCACAGCACAGCACAGCACAGCACAGCACATCACAGCACACCACAACACAGCACAGCACAGCACAGCACAACACAACACGGTACAACACAACACAGTACAACACAACACAACACAACACAGCACAGCACAGCACAACACAACACAACACAACACAACACAACACAACACAACACAATACAGTACAACACAATACAGTACTCCCCCAAGACAGATTATACAGGCTGTGCAGCATTATAATGTTTGCACAGTGTGGACAAAAGATGTGCATACACGCAAACAAAAAAATATCATTGCTTGAAATGCAAAAAAGCCAAAGCAAAACAAGACGAAAACCAGAAAACTCTCCAATATAAACAGAACAGTACACTACAATGCAGTGCAATACAACACAAAGGCGATAGAAAATGAAAAGAAGACTCAAACGACGTTAGTCTTTGCTTTAATAAAGAAAGACAAACAAGTCTTCTAAAGGCAGTAGCCAAAGCACTACTGAATCAAAAAAATACATCTTCCCGTCTAATCTGCGTTGAGAAGGAAGCCAGTGAAGTCTGTCCAGGCGCCTCCCTTGATGGCAGTGGAGCCGTAACTATGTTGCACCCACACCATTTCACCAGCCTTCAAGTGGATCGTCTCGAACAGCGAACCTTGATCGTAGGTATTATCGTTGACGTGCACGGAATCTATCTCAGTGCCGTCTTTGACCAGGCTCATTTCGCTCCATTGCCAGGAACCCATGAGACTGAGGGTGAAGGCATAGACACCGGACACCGGGGCCGTGAACATGCCGGTGTTGGGGTCATAGCCGCTCCCCTGGTTATATTGCACCAGGTCGAATTTCAGGATGGCGTGATGGCCCACGTCGGGGACTGGGTCGCTGGAGAAGCGTACTGTGAAGGCCACTGCAAGTACAGGTATGCAAACAGACAAATGGATATAAGTGGGTAGGAAGAAAGGCAGGTAACTAGGTAGTTAAGAGTGTTGGTACATCTCACATTTGGTGAATGATAGTGATGGGTAGTTAAGATTATTGGTACATTTCACATTTGGTGAATGATAGTGATAGGTAGTTAAGATTATTGGAACATCTCACATTTGGTGAATGATAGTGATAGGTAGTTAAGATTATTGGTACATCTCACATTTGGTGAATGATAGTGATAGGTAGTTAAGATTATTGGTACATCTCACATTTGGTGAATGATAGTGATAGATAGTTAAGATTATTGGTACATCTCACATTTGGTGAATGGTAGTGATGTGCATGAGTTCATAAACAAAGCTTGTATTATATTTCCTTTAGTACAGGTGCCTACCTGAAACACCCCAAAAGTTACATTCAGTAAGATGGTATTTTTTTGGGTCGATCTTGTATAAATGCTGCATTTGAATGATTGAATTCAGTTTTTAAAAAAATGTGTGTGTGTGTGGAGGTGTGTGTGTAAATGAAGCTGTAAATTGTTACACGCTGACATTTAAGCTTTGTTATATTTGAAAATTGTGCAAAACATTATCACTGTACCTGCACTTTTATAAATAAACAGAAGAACAGAGACAAACTCTGGTGTTGATGATTAGTGTTGAGTCATCATCTTTCCTTGTTACTGATCAGCGGTCGTTTGGCATTAATATATGTATGAACAACATGTAATGTCCTACTGTGTACAGTTTTATAACATCATTGTCATTATTATTCTTATATTTGGAATCCATTTTCACACAGTACATACACAATCAATAAAAAGGAGATACTTTCTCATGATTTGTAAACATAAGTGTCATTTATCATAGCAAGGTTATGAATCCAGTACAACTTTCCACGTAACGTGTTTTGATGTACAGCACTTCTGGTCAGAATACAACTAGGTGATCGTTGTTATTGGTAGAAAGGCTGTGTGGTCGTTGTCGTTGTTACTGTTAACTTTTCAGTTCACTGGTCAGAAGACAGGTCTGTGGTTGTTGTTACTGTTAACGTTTGAATTCACTGGTCAAAAGACAAGTTATGTTACTGACAAATTTTGAGTTCACTGGTCAAACGACAGGCTATGTGGTTGTGGTACTGGCAATCCCTGAGTTCACTGATCAGAAGACAAGTTATGTGACCGTTGTTACTGTCAACTTTAGAGTTCACAGATCAGAAGACAGGCTATGTGACCGTTGTTACTGTCAACTTAAGAGTTCACTGATCAGAAGACAAGTTATGTGACCGTTGTTACTGTCAACTTTAGAGTTCACTGATCAGAAGACAAGTTATGTGATCGTTGTCGTTGTTACTGTCAACTTTAGAGTTCACAGATCAGAAGACAAGTTATGTGACCGTTGTTACTGTCAACTTTAGAGTTCACAGATCAAAAGACAAGCTATGTGACCGTTGTTACTGTCAACTTTAGAGTTCTCAGATCAGAAGACAAATTATGTGATCGTTGTTACTGTCAACTTTAGAGTTCACTGATCAGACGACAGGCTATGTGATTGCTACTATTTGTAACTCCTGAATTCAGGCTTCACATTTCTGTCATATGATCAAATACTGGAAGTGTACATATAGTGATTAGTTACACTTAGTGACGTTCACAAAACAACATCCAGTTTTCGTGTCTTTCATTTTCTGTATGTTATGATCGTCACTAACAGTTAAGCATTTTGCTTTTTTATGTTAGCTTCGTCATTAAGAGCTAATCCCACTGTATTCTGTATGTCATACTCATCATTAAGAGCACAGCATACTGTTTTCTGTCTGTTAACATCGTCATTAAGAGCACAACACACTGTTGTCTGTCTGTTAGCATCGTCATTCAGAGCACAGCACACAGTCGTCTGTCTGTTAACATCGTCATTAAGAGCACAGCATACTGTTGTCTGTCTGTTAGCATCGTCATTAAGAGCACAGTACACTGTCGTCTGCCTGTTACAATCGTCATTAAAAGCACAGTACACTGTTGTCTGTCTGTTAACATCGTCATTAAGAGCACAGCATACTGTTGTGTGTCTTTTAGCATTGTCATTAAGAGCACAGCACGTTGTTTTCTGTCTGTTAGCATCGTCATTAAGAGCACAGCACACTGTTGTCTGTCTGTTAGCATCGTCATTAAGAGCACAGCATACTGTTGTCTGTCTGTTAGCATTGTCATTAAGAGCACAGTACACTATTGTCTGTCTGTTAACATCGTCATTAAGAGCACAGCATACTGTTGTGTGTCTTTTAGCATTGTCATTAAGAGCACAGCATACTGTTGTTTGTTAGCATCGTCATTAAGAGCACAGCACACTGTTGTCTGTCTGTTAGCATCGTCATTAAGAGCACAGCATACTGTTGGCTGTCTGTTAGCATTGTCATTAAGAGCACAGCATACTGTTGTCTGTCTGTTAGCATTGTCATTAATAGCACAGCACACTGTTGTCTGTCTGTTAGCATTGTCATTAAGAGCACAGCATACTGTTGTTTGTTAGCATCGTCATTAAGAGCACAGCACACTGTTGTCTGTCTGTTAGCAATGTAATTAAGAGCACAGCACACTGTTGTCTGTCTGTTAGCATTGTCATTAAGAGCACAGCACACTATTGTCTGTCTGTTAGCAATGTCATTAAGAGCACAGCATACTGTTTTCTGTCTGTTAGCATCGTCATTAAGAGCACAGCATACCGTTGCCTGTCTGTTAGCATCGTCATTAAGAGCACAGCATACTGTTGTCTGTCTGTTAGCATTGTCATTAAGAGCACAGCATACTGTTTTCTGTCTGTTAGCATTGTCATTAAGAGCACAGCATACTGTTGTCTGTCTGTTAGCATTGTCATTAAGAGCACAGCACACTGTTGTCTGTCGGTTAGCATCGTCCTTAAGAGCACAGCACACTGTTTTCTGTCTGTTAACATCGTCATTAAGAGCACAGCATACTGTTTTCTGTCTGTTAGCATCGTCATTAAGAGCACAGCATACTGTTGTCTGTCTGTTAGCATCGTCATTAAGAGCACAGCATACTATTGTCTGTCTGTTAACATTGTCATTAAGAGCACAGCATACTGTTGTCTGTCTGTTAGCATTGTCATTAAGAGCACAGCATACTGTTTTCTGTCTGTTAGCATCGTCATTAAGAGCACAGCACACTGTTGTCTGTCTGTTAGCATTGTCATTAAGAGCACAGCACACTCTTGTCTGTCTGTTACAATGTCATTAAGAGCACAGCATAATGTTGTCTGTCTGTTAGCATTGTCATTAAGAGCACAGCACACTTTTGTCTGTTAACATTGTCATTAAGAGCACAGCACACTGTTCTCTTTTAGCATCGTCATTAAGAGCACAGCACACTGTTGTCTGTCTGTTAGCAATGTCATTAAGAGCACAGCATACTGTTGTCTGTCTATTAGCATCGTCATTAAGAGCACAGCACACTGTTGTCTGTTTGTTAGCATTTTCATTAAGAGCACAGCACACTGTTGTCTGTCTGTTAGCATCGTCATTAAGAGCACAGCACACTGTTGTCTGTTAGCATCGTCATTAAGAGCACAGCATACTGTTTTCTGTCTGTTAGCATCGTCATTAAGAGCACAGCATACTGTTTTCTGTTAGCATCGTCATTAAAAGCACAGCATATTGTTTTCTGTTAGCATCGTCAATAAGAGCACAGCACACTGTTGTCTGTCTGTTAGCATCGTCATTAAGAGCAGCACACTGTGTTCTGTCTGTTAGCATTGTCATTAAGAGCACAGCACACTGTTGTCTGTCTGTTAGCATCGTCATTAAGAGCACAGCATACTGTTGTCTGTCTGTTAGCATCGTCATTAAGAGCACAGCACACTGTTGTCTGCCTGTTAGCATTGTCATTAAGAGCACAGCATACTGTTGTCTGTCTGTTAGCATCGTCATTAAGGTACAGCACACTGTTGTCTGTCTGTTAGCATTGTCATTAAGAGCACAGCACACTGCTGTCTGTCTGTTAGCATCGTCATTAAGAGCACAGCACACTGTTGTCTGTCTGTTAGCATCGTCATTAAGAGCACACCACACTGAGATGATGCATGAGGCTCTGCTGTATTTCAAAGTCGATAATGTTGAAGAAAACTTCCAGATCGTACATCAGTTTTGAACGCACAAATGATTTAGACAAATGTATTGATGTTGATGTATCTTGACCTAATATTATCTACTAAGAATCTTTAAAAAAATCAGTGACAATTTTCCTGACAATGGACCGGTAGAGCAGCATCTGTATAACGAGATCAGGGGTAGAAAGATCGTACAATTATTATGTAGGCACAGATTTATCTATCTTTTGTTGTGAGTCTGTACTCTTCCGACGGACGTTTGCTGTTTTTCATATTTCGTTTTGTGTTGACTGAAAAATCAGTATTAAAATCTTCAATGCCGATGAATATGAATGTAGCCGAGCTACGAACCTGTTACAGCTGTCGATTAGCTGAACTTCTGCGTCTAGAAAGGGGTCTCCCTTGCATTGATAAGTACAAGAAAATAGATTATTATATTTGACTCGACATCTTCACACAGAAAAAAAAATCAGAAATGACTGGACCGACTGAATGTCAAAATAATAAGTTCGCAGAAAATAGACAGTCTGGTTTTTTTGTCTTTTTGTTTGTTTGTTTTGTTTGTTGTTTGTTAGAACTTAAACACTGAACATTACAATCTTGGTACCCAAATCTGGGTAGGTCTGCCCCCTTAAATCGGTATTTTAATGCACTGCTCGCAGCAGAAAGAACGCCATTTTCTACCAAAAGTACCTATTTTGTCTCTTATTATGAACCGCAACCTGTACAGTACCCGCAAGTGTAATATACTGATGGAAAGATCTTTGGTGCACCTTTCAGATAATGACAGCTAAAATCAGAAACAAACTGGGTCAAAGCCACCATCAACTTAATGACTTTAAACAGACATAACTTCTACATTGTTTTGAGTACAAGCTTTATTCAAGTACAAAAATAATCAGCAGAATGTACACTGTCCAGTGATATGTATATCTCAAAATGCCCCAAATGCTAGTTAAGACTGATTTCGTGGTGGGAGGTCACATTTTGTTCGCTTTCAGTCGTCTTGTTCTTCTTCTTGCTCTTTTTGTTCTTGTTCTTTGTTTGTTGTTCTTCTTGTTTTTCTTGTTCTTGTTCTTGTTTTTTGTTTTTCTTGTGCTTCTTGTTTTTCGTGTTCTTGTTCATGTTTTTCTTTCTCCTTGTTCTTGTTCTTCTTGTTCTTTTTGTTCTTGTTCTTGATCTTGATCCCATTATCATCTTCCTCTTTTGTTGTTTCTGTTGTTGTTGTTTTGTTGTTCTCCCTTAAATCCGTGTCTATTTTCAATTTTCTTGTTGTTGTTCTTGTTCATCATCATCATCATCATCATCAACATCATCATCATCATCATCATCATCATCGACATCTTCTTCTTCTTCTTTTTCTCTTACTACTACTACTGCTACTTCTTCTTCTTCTGCTACTACTACTACTATTACTACCACCACCACCACTACTACTAGTACTACTACTACTACCACTACTACTACTACTATTACTACTATTTCTTCTTCTTAAATTCTCTCAAAACACATACGGAGGGGGTGCACTGAAGAACAGTGCTGTTCACCAGATTCTTCCAGTCATTTCAGTTGTGTGACAAAGCCTGGATTTCTGCAAAGGGTTTGTCTGTCCATTCTCCAATGCTGTCAGTCGATAGTCAGTTGATAGTCAGTCGATAGTCAGTTGATAGTCTCCTCCATCATCGCTTGTCTGGACAATTGATTTAGCAAGGCCATCAGATCTTGTTTCACGGCCATAGTAAGGCGGTTTTCTTTTCTTAGCTGGTGTCAGATCTGCATGTTGTCCAGTGTGCTGCTTACATGGTTTGGTGTGTCTGGTCATCGATTTACACTTTGTTTTCTGAAGACTATGGCTGTGTTGTTGATGGTTCCATGTTATGCACTACTCCACTAACACTTTGTGATGGATCTCTCTCTCACTGTCGGTCTCTGTCTCTGTCTCTGTATCTGTCTGTCTGTCTGTCTCTCTCTCTCTCTCTCTCTCTCTCTCTCTCTCTCCCTCTCTCCCTCTCTCTCTTTCTTTCTCGCTCTATCTCTGTTGCACATACACACATACACGCACACACATAAACACACACACAGATATATAAACAGACAGCCAGACACACACAAACCGCACACACACACACACACACACACACACACACACACACACACACACACACACACACACACACACACACACACATACATATATATATATAATCATCCTCAGGTGCCCTGCCGCATGGCATTGGCGATCATGGGCTTCCATCTGTCTCTATCTCTCGTTGCCCCTAGCATCTCCCCCACCCTCCTCGTCCCCAGCCACTCTACAAGTCCGTCCAGCATTTTCTCCCTGGGTCTACCCGGTGCCCGGTGCCCTATGCCCTCTTTCCATGAAGCTTTCCCGTTGTGACCAGGTGCTCCAAATACCCTTTCCTCATAAAATGGCCTATAAATGTTGCCTGTCTTTTCCTAATCTTCTTTATGAATGATCTACTTGTGTCTGCCTCCATCAAGACTGTCTCGTTTGTTTTCTTTGCTGTCCATGGAACTCTCAACATTCTTCTGAGAAACCACATCTCGGCTGCCTCAATCTTGTTTCTGGCTTTGCTTGTTGACTGTCCACGCCTCACATCCGTATAACAGTTTTGGTTCTATATAACATTCAAGAACTTTCTTCCTGATGTTAATTGATAGGCATTTGTTGGTAAGAATGCTTGTCATCTTCTTGAATGCTATTTTGGCTTGGCTGATTCTGCCGGCTATTTCTGATATGCATCTGCCATCTGATGAAATGATCGTTCCCAGGTATTTGAATTTATCAACCTCTGTCAAGGTTGTGCCATTAGCTGTTATTTTGCATGAGGGGATTTCATGTTTTTTACTGATCACCATGACTTCAGTCTTCCTGCTGTTTAGTTCCAGCCCCTTACCTTTGCTTTCTATTTCTAGTATATTCACAAGGTTTTGTAGGTCTCTTTCACTTTCTGCAATTAGCACGGTGTCATCTGCGTACCGAATGTTGTTTATCATTTTCCCTCCAACCTTTAATCCAGCGTCTTCTTCCAGGTTTCTCATGCTGTTTTCGCTGTAAAGTGAAAACAGATCTGGTGACAAAACACAACCCTGTCTGACTCCTCTTTTGATATTTTGGAAAGAGCTTACATTGTTTTCTATTCTTATTGCAGCTGTTTGTTCCCAGTACACATTTCAGATTATTCGTAGATCTTTTCCATCAACATTGAGTCTCTCCAGTTGGTTGATCAATTCATCATGTCTTACCCGATCGAAAGCCTTGATGTAGTCAACAAAGCATAAATACAAATCCTTATTCATCTCATTTGACCTCTCTATGATAGTTCTTAGGATGTATATGGCATTAATAGTTCCTTTCCCTTCCACAAATCCACACTGTTCTTCTGCTATTTCTCTTTTGATTCCATTCCTTGTCCTCATCATGATTATTCTTAACAGGATTTTTGTTACATGACTCATCAAACTGATTGTGCGATGGAGTTCGCATTCTATAGCCCCTGTCTTCTTTAAAAATCATTGCGGGATTTCGGCTCTAACTGCCTCTATCAGAGTCGGGCGTGCTATTGACTCTTTGGGGAGACTGTCAAATCTCATTGACTTCACGGATGCGTCTTTGAGGGTGTTGCTCAAATCTTCTGACCAGCATCGCAGGTGTCTGTATCTCTCGGGCCTGGCTGACGCCACGATATGTTATGATAGTAAGCGTAGAGTACAGCCCTGTCACGCAGTCTCAATCCTAGATGGAACTCCTTGGCATCATGATTATCATCCTCACCGACATAATCGTCACCATTGCATTGTAAAAAAAAAATAGCTATGCCAGCTTCTGTAGCCATTAAGGTGGTGCACAAAATGAGACGATAAAAAGGTGTACATACAGGTAACCTTCCTGAGTATGATGATCCAACCCCCGTCCATCCTCCCCCCTCAAAAAAAAAAAAACAAAAAAAAAAAAAACCTTTGAAATCCACACGAATGATCCTATGTTACCTTATTGGAATGCAAAATGACATAACACACTTCGCTCTCAAGTTGGCCATATAAAATATCGTCACGCACAAGAGGCATCAATACATATACACACTAGAGGATCAGCCTTCAGTGTTGTGACCAAGGATTGCCAATATCCTTATCAACTTCTCATGAAATCTAAGGCCCAAGTGACATTTCATAATCACATAACACCTCGGAATTCAAGTGAGTTTTTGCTTAACCTGCCTTCTATAAAATCCAAAACAAAATCCAAGCAAACAGGGACAAAAAACCAACAAACAAACAAACAAACAAACAAACAAACAAACAAACAAACAACAACAAACAAACAAAAACACGAGAAAAGAATAAGATCGCTTTCTAATTCTTTTTTCGCGTTTTGTTTTTCTGGTTCCTGTTTTCTATAATAATGAAATAAAGGCTCATAACAAAATAATCAGACATTAAACTGATTAAAAAAAGGAATATATTCCATGAAACATATTCTTAAAGAAAATGGTTGTTTTTTTTTCTTGTTTTTTTGTTTTTTGTTTTTGTTTTACTGATCACTATGACTTCAGTTTTCTTGCTATTTAGCTCCAACCCTTTATTTTTGCTTTTTATTTCTATTGCATTTACAAGCTTTTGTGTTATTTTTCGTTTTACTGCAATTAGCACTGTGTCATCTGCGTAACGAATGTTGTTTATCATTTTTCTTTCAACCTATATCCCAAGACATTCTTCTAGTTTTCTCATGATGTTTTCACCGTAAAAGAAAACAGATCCGTTGACAGAACACTTCCCTGCCTAACCCCTCTTTTGATATTTCAGAAAAAGCTTATATCGTTTTCTATTCCATTGCTGCTTTTTGTTTCCAATACATATTTCTGATTATGCTTAGATCTTTCCCATCAATATTGAACTTTTCTGTTTAGTTGATCAATTCGTCATGTCCTACCAGATCGAAAATCTTTGAATAATCAACAAAGCATGAATAAAAATCATTACTGAACCCGACTGATCTCTGTATGATACTTTCTCACATGTATATGCCATTAATAGTTCCTTTCCTTTAAACAAATCCACACTGTCTATTGATTCTGTTCCCTGTCCTCACCATGATTATTCTTACTAGGATTTATGTTACGTGACTCACCAAGCTGATTGTGCAATGAGGTTCGCAGTCTATAGCCACTGCGTTCTTTGGAAGTGCAATGAAAACTGATTTTGACCTATCTTTAGGGATTCAACAAACCCATGCACCATGGAATACAAGCAAACCTGTACACTGTCATCTACAACAAACAAGACTGGCGCTCGCCCACTGAGCTCCTCACAGTCTGGAACAATACCTGGTCCTACACCTGCATAGGATCCACCCTTAGTTACTGGAGGTCCCTCTCGTCCATCTTGTGGTGCCTGGAGTCGTGGAAGGAAAGCTCCATGGCAGACGGCATGAAGTGGAAGAAAACAACAACAACAACAAACAACAACAACAGCAATAACAACAAAAACAAAAACAACAGCAACAATAACAGCAATAACAACAAACTACAACAACAACAATGGCCACATTCATCAACAGATGTGGTCTGACCACGCAGACTGCAAACTAAAGAAGAAGAAGAAGCTGACTTCAACCAGTTCTGTCTATAGAGGAAACAGGTAGTATATTCCCTACAACCTGAGCAGCCATTGATAAGCCAGGTGTTAGAGACCTAGTTATCTAGGCAGCATGAGAACATCTCCCATATCGTCTATTTACTGTTTCGCTGTCCCTGTCTGAAGATATAAGTTATCCATTAACAGCTGGGTGGATTTGAGTGGTGTGTCCTGACCAGGCCAGACCGTTATTACCATTATATTTGCCAACCACGCTCGATCGTTCATACTTCCAGAATATATACAGAAGATTTACAGTTAAAAGGTTTATATGTGATCTAGGCAAAACGTGCTTTTCGTTTCTGTAACAAAATGACTTCCATCTAATGACTAGCACTCACGTATAATGGCACTCACCGATATATTGTGACTGGTTCTTGCGAACGGGTCACAAGTCGCAACGTATGAACTGAGATACGGGCCTGAAAAGGTGGTGAGGGTCGATCTGGGTGATTTGAGATTTTTGTTCCTACACATTGTCTGACCATTAATCTATCAATTATGGCAAAGATTAAAGTGAAATTTGGGCTGAAAGAGTGTTAAAATAACATTTTAAAGTGATAACCCATCGAGAATGTGCAGATTTTTTCCGTGAAAATGCGTGTGTTTGAGCTTTAATTTAGGCCATGAAACCGTACAGGGCTCAGCATGTCGCATACCGTTGGAATCAGCTCGCGAAATAGCTAGTATGTAGTGCAGAACCACTTTATCTATCACTTCACTAAGTTTGATGAAGATAGAATACTGGTTGCTAAGGAAAAAGCAGAGAATTTTGTTGTCCTTCTTTAACTCCGCTTTTCTCAAAATGGCCGTCCCATCACCCATTCCCTTTAAATTACTGTAACTCGCTCAATTTTCCAGTTAGACAGTTGAATTATACATCCTTGGAAAGAGCATTTTTTCTGCTTTCTGGTGATATGAATATCTCTATACCCCCCAAAATTAAGTTGTGACCCCATTCGTGAGAACAGGTCACAATTATAGGCTGCACATAAGCGTATAATCCGTGCATTTCCACACACACACACACACACACACAGACACACAACACACACACACACACACACACACACACACACGCATGCACGCACACACACACACGCACACACAACACACACACACACACACACACGCACACGCACACACACACGCACACACACAACACCACACACACACACGCGCACCACGCACACACACACACAGAGACACACACACACACACACACACACACACACACACACACACACACACACACACACACGCAACACACACACACACACACAACACACATGGCCTCTTAGCAGACTGAAATAAGTATAATATTATTCATTTTAAGCCCTCTTACCTTCTACCACATTGGCCCTCTCTGTGTGTGTGTCTCTGTCTGTCTGTCTGTCTGTCTGTCTGTCTGTCTCTCTTTCTCTCCCAATCCCCCCTCTCTTTGTCTTTCTCTCTTTGTCTCCCCCATCTCTCTCCCTCCCCTTCTCTCTCTCTCTCTTTTTCTCTGAACGCTGATACATATGATCACATTAAACTCATAAATCAAATTTAAAATGTTAAAAACAGTAAAGCGATGGCGCGAGATTTATATCAAGTATGCAGTGATCACGACAACGAAACGCACTGAAACAAATATCATGAACAGTAGCTTCCCAAAAGATTTATATCATCAGTCACCTATAGCGAAACCAGGCTTATTTTTTATCGACAAGTCGCTGGGTCTATTGCAGTGCAGACTATAATATGAAGCTACGTGGCCATGTTGCAGATATTGATCACAAACACATTGTTCTTGTAAACACAAGGCAGTCAGAGCTGGTGTTCAGTTTATTCCCGACGCTTGTGTTGGTATCTTGGCTAAAACAAAACGTTTGAACAAGAAACAGACTTTAAGGTTTTAATAAGTTCGTTTTAGTAATTATTGTTGCAGTTGTTTGGGCACGAAATCATATTAAATACATGTACTGACTCACAAATACAAAACTGGTAGTTCTTTAACAACGTCAAATAGTGAAAAGAAGAAATATCCCTTTGAATTATAAAAAAACTATATGATATATGTAAATTGTGTTTCAAACAGTTGTATACAACTAAAATATGTATGTATTGAACAAGTACATAGAGCGGACATTTATTTTAGACAGCTTTGTGAAACAGAAAACGCAGAGAGCATTTGAATGTAAGTACTAAAGATATACGAAGGAATATTGTATTTCATATGCACGATGAAGAGATGAAAATGACCAGCAACGATTTAAATAACTGAAGAAGAATATCAGTTTGTAATGACAACATGCTTCGGAGTCCTCAACATCTACCGAACATATCCTATTACAGACGACAAAATGCGAAGAACACTCCTCCGTTACGTGAGACACCATGAAAGCCCCTTGTCCACAGTAATATAAAACCAAACAGAAAGCTGAGAAAGTATTGTTATGTAACAAGATCCAGCGGACTTTCAAACCCTGAAGCAGGATACAAATGAAGACGACACGGGCAAATGGAGGAAGAAATGGAAAGGTAGCATCTTTTGCAGAGTAGACTGGTGAGAACTTTGTTGCAACTGAGGCATTCGACCACAACGTGATTGGTGGCATTAACAGCCATAGCAGTTAAGTTAACAGACCATGGTGGTTGAGTCATCTGTAAGATGTTTAAACACAAGACGATTTGTTTATTTGAGATGCCGTTATAAAACCAAGGAAAATACAACCTGCTTTTTTTTAAAATAAAGGTGACAAACGAAAACTAACTGTAGTGGTATTTAAAAGCTTTCCGCTACCTTCGTCTATCATCATCAGTTCTAAAGCCTTTTCGAGACAACCACTATGTTCGTTTGAACCAGCCTCTGAAACATATATTTTAAAAATATACACGTGTGTGCCCCCTAAATCCTGTATACCGGGACCTATTTCCAATAAACTTCCATACGAAAAACTTGAAGCATTTCTCTCTGCTTTTACCAGATTCATAAATATGTCTTTTCTGTTTTCTACAATCGTTCCATTTGATCTAAAAACAGCCGTTGTCAAAACCCTCAAGAAATCTTCTCTCAGCTAAACCCTCTTGAAAACTTGTTTGCAATTTTCTGATCCTATCTAAAGCTCTTGAAAAAAGTCTGTCTTTCTCCGATTTTTTTCACACTCTCAATCCATTAATCTGTGTATCCCTCTTCTGCCAGCTTATTGCACCGGTCACTGCACTGAGACTGCCTTATTGAAGTGAAGTGATTGCCTTATTATCGTAAAATCTCTGTTCTTCTATTTCTTGATATTTCAGCTGCGTTTGATATTATCAATCACCAGATTCTCGTTTCTTGCCTGAACATGACTTTGGTATTATTTCATGGCACTTAAGTGGTTCCAGACACATCTGCTCAATTGCTATTTAGGCTTCTCCAAGGTTCAGTTCACCCCTCTCTTCATCATTATAACCAAATATTCTATTGACATCATCTATTCACTGATGACACATAACTATAGAAATCAGAATCTCCACCAAAACTGAATGGAATGATTTCCGAACTCCAATAGGAAAAAAAAGGAAAACAGGAGAAAAAGGGAGAGAAAAGGTCTGCTTCATTGATGATTTCTTTTGTGTCAAGGCAACTCGTCACAATCGTTTTTGTTTTGTAAATATGTCTTCACAGTATCTTGTTTTTCCACCTTATAATCATTCAGCCCCGTTATATGGTTGATACATTATGGTCCCTTCCATCACATGCAAGTCTGTCGTGGACTTTGGGCAGCATGTTAGCCCTGTCCTCGACTCTGGGCTTTCTGTGTTGTCTTCTTTGTAATTTGTCACTTTTTCGAGCTTTTTGCAATGCTAACGATATACGCGTAGCTGTTCTTCACCTTCCTTCATACTCAGTTCTTTTAGAATGTACATGAGTCTCCTCACAATTCTGCTGCACTATAACTCAGGAGTGGAGAAGCCTGTTAACTCTAATGCACTCTAAAAAGGAAAACAATAAGACGTTAATGAAACGATGTCTTTGCCTTAATTGTTCATTGCACGTTCTTTTCAACATACGAGTATCTTTCATTTTTTTTTTACTACACTGTTACATATAAAGTGGTAGGGTGTAGAGGTCAGGTGTGGAATATCCAGATGTCTGGTCCTTCTTTCATGTAGTCAGACACAAGCTGCGCATAAAACAAGCATTCCTTATATGATGCATCAATAATCGTAAGGGGCATTTTTGCAATACGGATCATCGTCGATTCCTGCCTAGTACATCCTTACACACAAAAAAACAAGAAAAAAAAAGAAAAAAAGCAAATAGGACGCAATGTCAGTATTATACTTATTGTCACAGGCAGTTTAAACTAATTTTCAGTAACAGGTTCTGGGAAGATTTAGGCAGAAACTAAAGAATAGAAAACAAACCGAAAATAACATCAAACTAAATCTTGGACTCTTTAAGGACAGATGAATCGACCCATGGAAAATTTAATGTATATGTTCAAAACAAATTCAGTGCTTTAGAGGACGTTAGTGACAACGAGGAACAAAAGACAAATCTGAGAAACTCGATAGACTAAGCTTGTGAACATGTCGACTGAGCTGAAAGGAAAGCAAAAAAGAACTGGATGAAAAAAAAGGCTTGATGGAAGAATACAGGAGGACAAAAAGAAAGGAGGAAGAATACAGAAAGATACAAGAGAAGTCAGGAACAGGTGCAATGAGGCTAAGGAAACTTGGCTGGCAACAATGAGTAAAAAATAGAAGACACGCAATACAGATCATATGTACAGAAACACTGAAAAAGTTGCTAACCGGAACAAGACGTACACATCAACTGGTTGCTTAAGATTTAAAAATAGTACGTGTATTATGGAAAAAAACAACAAATAAAAATATTAGATAGATGGGAACTGTACATGAAACACCTTTAAGACGATTCATCATCATCAGGTGCCTTGCTGCATGGCGTTGGCGACCATGGACTTCCAACCATCTCTATCTCTCATTGTCCCCAGCATCTCCCCCACCCTCCTCATCCCCAGCCACTCTGCAAGTCCGTCCAGCATTCTCTCCCTGGGTCTACCTGGTGCTCTCCTTCCCTCCAGCTTCCCTGTTGTGACCAGGTGCTCCAAATCCCCCTTCCTCATAAAATGGCCTATAAATGTTGCTTGTCTTTTCCTAATCTTCCTTATGAGTGATCTACTTGTGTCTGCCTCCATCAAGACTGTCTCGTTTGTTTTCTTTGCGGTCCATGGAACTCTCAACATTCTTCTGAGAAACCACATCTTGGCTGCCTCGATCCTGCTTTGGCTTTGCTTGCTGACTGTCCACGCCTCACATCCGTACAACAGTATTGGTTCTATATAACATTCAAGGACTCTATTTCTGATGTTAATTGATAGGCATTTGTTGGTAAGAATGCTTGTCATCTTCTTGATTGCTGTTTTGGCTTGGCCAGTTCTGCCAGCTATTTCCGATGTGCATCTGCCGTCTGATGAAATGACCGTTTCCAGGTATTTGAACTTATTAACCTGTGTCAAGGTTGTGCTATTTGCTGTTATTTTGCATGAGGTGATTTCATGGTTTCTACTGATTACCATGACTTCAGTCTTCCTGCTGTTTAGTTCCAACCCCTTACCTTTGCTTTCTATTTCTAGTATATTCACAAGGTTTTGTGGGTCCCTTTCATTTTCTGCAATTAGCACGGCGTCATCTGCGTACCGAATGTTGTTTATCATTTTTCCTCCAACCTTTAATCCAGGGTCTTTTTCTAGGTGTTTTCGCTATACAGTGAAAACATATCTGGTGACAATACACAACCCTGTCTGACTCCTCTTTTGATGTTTTGAAAAGAGCTTATATTGTTTTCTATTCTCATTGCAGCTGTTTGTTCCCAGTACGTATTCCTGATTATTCGTAGATATTTTCCATCAACATTGAGTCTCTCCAGTTGGTTGATCAATTCTTCATGTCATACCCGATCGAAAGCCTTGATATAGTCAACAAAGCATAAATACAAATCCATATTCATCTCATTTGACCTCTCGATGATAGTTCTTAGGATGTATATGGCATTAATAGTTCCTTTCCCTTCCACAGATCCACACAGTTCTTCTGCTATTTCTCTTTTGATTATATTCCTTGTCCTCATCATGATTATTCTTAACAGGATATTTGTTACATGACTCATCAAACTGATTGTGCGATGGAGTTCGCATTCTATAGCCCCTGTCTTCTTTGGAAGTGCAATGATTTTGACATATCTTTGGGGATTTTTCCAGTGTCATAAATTTCATTTAGGACGACTGTTATTTTTTCTATGCCAAATTCCTCCAGGGCTTCAATCATCTCTGTAGTAATGTTGTCTGGTCCTGGGGCTTTTCCTGGTTTCATCTTTTTCAGTGCTGCTCTAACTTCATCTTTCATTATGGGTGGTCCTTCAAAGTTCTTTTTTATCATGTGTTCTTCGTTTCTGTCATCCTCAAAAAGGTCTTTAATGTACTCTCCCCATCTGTCCAGTATTTTGTCTTTTTCCATGATAAGCGTACCATCTTTCGATTTTAAGCAACCAGTTGATGTGCATGTACATGTGTTTTTCCTGTGGACAATTTCTTCAATTCGTCTGTACATACCCTGAGGATCCACTTTGTGTCGTTCTTCTATCTCTTTGCATTTTGTGTTCAGCCAAGCTTACTTAGCTTCATTGCACCTATGCCTGATTTCTTTGTTTATCTTCCTGTATATCTCCTCGTTTCTCTTTGCCTTCCTCCTTTCCTCCATCAGGCCCAAAATTTCATTAGTCATCCAGCTATTTTTTGTTTTTCTATCTCCCTTAGGGATTTCTTCACAAGCTTTATTTATAGAACTTCTCAACTTTGTCCATTGTTCCTCACTGTCACCAACGTCTTCCAGAGCACTGAATTTGTTTTGAACATGTACATTACATTTTTGACGTATCATTTCATCTATCTTTAAGAGTCCAAGGTTTAGTTTGATGTTGTTTTTGGTCTGTTTCCTTTTCCTCAATTTCAGCCTAAACCTTCCCACTACAGGATTGTGGTCACTGTTGCAGTCTGCGCCTGGTAGTGTTTTCGCTGACAGTAAAGAATTTCTAAATCTTTTGTTGATCAGGATGTAGTCAATTTGATTTTTGGTATTATCTCCTGGTCTCATCCAAGTCCATTTTCTTCTGTTAGGCTGCTCAAACCAGGTGTTTCCCACTATGAACTCATTCATCTGTGCCCATTCTACAAGTTTACCCCCCCCCCTTTCGTTTTGTGTACCAAGGCCATGAGGTCCAACTATATCCTCCACCCTACCCTGTCCCACTTTAGCATTAAAATATCCCATTATGACTGTAACTTCTTGTGAGTTACATTGGACCTTGCCCATCTCTAAACCTTCGTAGAAGTTGTCGATGTCTTCCTGAGTACTTGCGGATGTTGGTGCATACACCTGTATGATGTTGATATCAAATGTTTTGCCTCCGAATTTGACCAGTAAAACTCTGTCAGACACTGCCCAGTATCCCTTAACTGCTTTTGATTTGTCTTTGTCCATTATGATGCCTACTCCTCTTTCATGTGAATTACCACCAGAGTATATCACTGTATATTCTCTTGATGTTATAATGCCTGCTCCCTTCCATCTCACTTCCCCTAGTCCTAAAATACTGATGTTAAGCCTTTCCATCTCCATTTTGATGTTGTCTAATTTACCTTTCTGCAACATTGTTCTGATGTTCCATGTTGCTATTTTGGTGTGTTTGAATTTAATTTTGGTCGCAGTAGCTGGCTGACGGTCTGGTGTCACCTGTGCCGCAAGACAGTCCCTACCGGTAGAAGGTGCTCCACAGGAGCACCTATTGACGTCGTTAACTTTGGTCTTTCTCTTTCTCCTGTCCATGGTTTTCCTGGAGAAAACTACGATGGAGGTTTCCCCTTGCCTTCCATCGGTTTTTTTTCAGGTTAACTCCCTTAGCCTTACTCTCTCCCGAGATATCCTCAAGGCAGTGGAGCTATTTACCCATAGCTTGGGGATCTGGTTCGTGGGCACCAGAGTGTGTCCACACGCCAGTGGGCCTGCATGCTCACGTCTGGGGGCCAGACCTCCTCCGAGTCCTACGAGATTCAGCCTGAGTCCGTGAGGTGCTCAGTAACTGCCTGTCGCCACGAGGAAGCACAGCGTAGGGCTTGCTGATGGAGAGGCTATGTACTGACAGGAAGAGACTTACGCCTTGCTCTTCTTTTCACACAGCAATGCTAGCCAGCGGTGCAGACTGAAGCCAACACACTAGACGCATCACATCTGCCAATATGACAAGACGATTACAGAAAGGAAGAACACATCATAAGAAAGAACGTTGAAGGACCACCAATAACGAAAGATGAAGTTAGAGCAGCGTTGAAAAAGATGAAAGTGGGAAAAGCTCAAGGATCAGACAAAATTACTACAGAAATGATGGAAGCTCTAGATGAATTTGGTATTGAAATAATGACAGCACTCCCAATGAAAGTTATGATACCGGAAAAAAAATCTATAAAGATATGTCAAGATCAATTTTCATTGCACTTGCAAAACAACAAAAAACAAACAAAAAAGAAAGAAACAAACGAAAACAAAAACAAACAAACAAACAAAACACACACACAGGAGCTATGGCATACAAACTCCATCGCGCAATCAGTTTGATGAGTCATGTGACAAAACTTCTATTAAGAATAACCGTGATCAGGACAAGGAACAGATTCAAAGGAGAAATAGCAAAAGAACAATGTGGATTTGATGAAGGGAAAGGAACTATTGATGTCATATACATTCTAAGAAATCTCATAGAAAGAAAAAAATTGAATAAGGGATTTATTTGTTTTGTTGATTAACCAAGGCTTTTGATCAGAAAAGACATGAAACAATTATTTATCCAACAAAAAGGCTCAATGCTGATAGAGAGGATCAAAGAATACGGAATCTGTATTAGGAACAAACAGCAGCAATGAGCATACAAATGATACAAGCTCTTTGTAAAGTATTAAACGAGGAGTTAGGCAGGGATGTGTTCTGTCACGAGATTTGTTATCACTTTACAGAGAAAACAATTATAAGAAACATAGAAAAATGCCCTGGTATAAAGGTTAGAGAAAATGTTAAACAATCTTCGTTATGCAGACATCAGTCTACATGTAATTGCAGAAAATGAAGACGACCAAAAAATCTGTGAATATGATAGAAATAGAAAGCACAATTAAAGGGCTGAGCAATATAGCAAGAAAAATGAACTCATGATAATCAATAAAACATAAGAAATCCCTCATGTAATATATCAGGAAATGGCACAACATTGAGACATAGATGATAAGTTTAAATATCTGGAACAGTCATCTTACCAGATGGCAGATGCTTATTAGAAATGGCAAGCAGAATCGGACAAGCTAAAACAGAATTCAAGAAATGAAACGAGTTCTAACCAATAAATGCTATCATAGCACAAGATGAGAGTTCCTCATGTTATATGAACTATATTGTTATGCAGATGTGAGTCCTGGACATTCAACACACAGATGGCACACAGCGCTGATACTATAGTATTAAGCGTTCTGCCCTGTCACATGATATGAAACGTGGTTAGTAAAGTAAACAAACGTGACAGTCTTGAAAGAGGCAAACACAGAAATAACACTAATGAAGAAGATTAGGAGAAGAGAAACAACATTTATAAGACATTGTATGAGGCAAGAGAAGTTAGTCTTACTTTCAACAGGATAGCTGGAGAGAAAAAGAATACCAGGTAGACCAAGAGACATTTTTTTGTAATAGAACTGTGGAGTTGATGAAGAAGGGTGGGAAATCTACTTGCACGGCAAAAGACAGATTCGTACAGAGGGGTACGACTGCCAACGCCATGCGGCAGGGCACATGATGATGACGAACAGATTCATATTTACACAGATTTACTTAAGCCATCGTGGAACTCGCAACAGAAATCTTGCACATGAGGACAGTTGATGTTTTAGATCTGATATTACTGTGCCTTGTTGACAGTGTTTTAGAAGTCTGTTTACTGTTCTTTTTTTCATGTGCTCCCTCTCTAAGCTCTGAAAGCGCGCTTTGGTTCAGTATTTCCTGACTTAAGATATATTTCATCGATGTTGCTGTTTGACATATAATTGTCACTATGTTTGCTGCTAAACAATTCCTGCACTGTTTTTCTTCTTTTAGTGAACCCTTTTTTAATGGAAGAAAAAGATTTCTGTTGGAATCCAGATTTTTCCCTTCACCTCTCACCCATTGTTTTCTCTACAATTTGTGACATTTTATAACACTTTAACTTCTCCGTTCCAAGCAAACGTAGATTGTTTGTAGCATGGTTTTGTTTTCAGTTTCAGGTTCCAGTTAGCGAGGACATGATCGTAATCAGAACCTGTATAAGCCACTGGGAATGACCTTGTTCTCGCCTTGCTGGCGCCGAATAGCGTTCGATATTCATTAATTAGACTACCTATCGTGAATAAGACCTTTAGAGAGTGCCAAGTCAGTATCACTAATTCTTTGTGCGTGAAGAGAACATATTAGTAGTTCACGGCATTAACCTTGTGATGTTATTACATATAATTTGTACTCTACTTGGGAACGATACACCAGTTATAGTGGCCAAGTGGTAACGCAACAGACTACTTAATGGGAGGTTGTGGATTCAGACATCTGTCTGGCCCCAAAACATTTTTGTGGCTATGGATTTCCATTGGCCCAAAACATTATTGTGGCTATGGACTTGCATCAGTCCCAAAACATTATTATGGCTATGGACCTCCATTAGCACAAAAATATTACTGTGGCTATGGACCTCCATTGACCCCAAAACATTATTGTGGCTATGGACCTCCATTGACCCAAAAACATTATTGTGGCTATGGATTTCCATTGACCCAAAAACATTATTGTGGCTATGGACTCCATTGACCCCAAAAACATTAATGTGGCTATGGACCTCCATCGACCCAAAAACATTATTGTGGCTATGGACCTCCATTGACCCAAAAACATTATGTGGCTATGGACCTCCATTGACCCAAAAACATTATCTGTGGCTATGGACCTCCATTGGCCCAAAAACATTACTGTGGCTATGGACCTCCATTAACCCAAAAACATTACTGTGGCTATGGACCTCCATCGACCCAAAAACATTACTGTGGCTATGGACCTCCATTGACCCAAAAACATTACTGTGGCTATGGACCTCCATCGACCCAAAAACATTACTGTGGAATTTTGTGTCATTACCAGCTGTTAAACCAGATATTATCATGGTATGGGCTCATCAGGAAAATACAAACAACAAAATCTAATCTCATCCAAATTATGCAAGCGTTACAGATAATTTTTTGATCAAAATTTACTGACCAACACTCCAAGTATTCATCTCCTGGGCTGGCTTCACACCAGGATGTATTAGTTATATTCGTATTCTTTTTTTTTTCGTACTGGACTTACCATATCAAACTCGGGCTGCTCTCTCATTTGGGACCATGGCACCACAGTGCTGCACCACTTCTCAAATCTAACACAGTTTTGCACACCATTCAGCTAGCATAGAATAGATACAGAGCACAAAAACTGTAAGCTCAGAACACTCATCAAAAAACATCAAGCGCAAACAAATATACAAACGTGGCAAACAAACAAATCCATCTTCGCAGGTAATGGATATTCATGGACCGATATAAATGAATACATATATCCAATGAATTTAGGTTGTAGCTCTGACATACAAACTTAAAGTATCTAGTTTTGTTTGTTTCGTTTGTTGTGTTTCTTTCTTTCTTTTTTCTTTTGTTTACCCGTTTTCCTAACCCAACAGTGATTTGTAAAACAGCTGGTTTGATACACGATCACTTGCCTACTATCTGAACAGAAGAGGGAGCAATCTACCATGATCGTCTTTTCGCAGTAGCCAGCACTGCTGTCTGTTTGGTCTTCCTGGGTTCCTCTTTTTGCTTCTCATCTTTGTCTGGTATCCTACAGTAAATTGGATACACTGGAGTACTACTCTTCTGGTTCCTCGCCTGGTCAGGTTTGTCATTCCCTATAGCTTGGAGAGCACAGAGCGCCTCAGAAAAAACCACAATACAGTGCCATAATACAAATCACGCATGCACCAAACATGCACCTATACATACACACAAACACGCACATGTACACAACACGCACACACATCACACACAAACACACACACAAACCAAAGACACAACACAACAACACAAAAACACAAGACAAAACACACAACACACACACAAACACACACACAAACACACACAACAAACACACAAACACACACACACACACACACACACACACACACACACACACACCCTGTTTCATCCTTGGACAGAATGAAGTCCCACCAACAGCATCAAGTCATTTAAATAAACATTATCAGACTAAAATATGAAGATGTTTGACGTTTAAACAGGGATGTCAGTCCAGTTCATTGTACAAGTGGTAATCACCTGTATCAGTTAAAACACACTGGTAACTTTAAGTTATGGCTACCAAACACTTAAATTGTATTTCCATTTTTAACAAAATGTTGACCATCTGCAAACAACGGTGTATACATGTAATCAGCAACACAAAAAAGAACAATATGAACAGAAGTTGTCACTGCTGTTTGGTTATGACATTGACAGTAGTGTGGTCACTAGTAGGACATGTCCATACTCAGAATGAAGTGGACAAAGAAAACACTATACACCTTGAGAACAAAGCCAGTGATCCATCAAGATTTTTTACGACAACGTTTTAGAGCCAGAAACTCAAGCAGCATCACAGCAAGGTGATCTGATGCGACAAAATATATAGAAGGCTCTAGAAAGAAGGATGGTGACGAGGATACAGACAATGGATTCACGAGTACACAACAGATGATAACATTAGAACTGACATTGTAGATAACATTCTTACAGTCAGTGGCACAGATAAACTTGTCCCAACTTCAACTGAGTATGATGCATTTAATTTAAAGGTACAAGCCACTCTTTCATGACGTTCAATGAGTCTAAAACTACAGGTACATCGAGTGAATCTTATTCAAAATTTTTAGAGTTTGACGCTTTGAGCGGCACATCTGAATCTTTTTAACTTTTACAGAGTCTAATGTATTAGATAGTACAAGGAATCCTACTCAACTTTCACCAAGTCTGGATACACCCAGCATTACAAACCAGTCTATTACAAATTTCGCCAAGTATGATTCACCAAACAGTGTAAGTGAATCACATTCAATTCCGACCAGGTATACACATTAAGTGATACAAGTGAATCCTATATAACTTCCATGGAGTATGACAGAATCAGCTGGACAAGCCCCATGAGCCCACACCAGGCTATGAAACAGATGAGTGTAACCAATGCAGCTGGGCCTGTATCTACACCTACACGACACACCTTGACACTACTGAAGGCCGGGTGGAGTGGACTGAGCCTGCCAAGAGTTGTTGGTGTACCTGTGAACTTTCCTGGCACATCAAACCTGCGCAAGACAACCAAGGTATAATTCTGCACTTTACTCACATCAGTTTAAAATGGTATGAGCGCCTTGAAGTGAGGTCTGGGCACAAGCTGTTATTTCGTCATCCTGATGTAACGACTGCTGTTCTGCTTTTGCCTCATGGTGAATATCTGTTGTGGGTCAAGAACCATGCCTTGGCCTTTCTTCACTGTAGAGAATGCTCCATCCAGTTTTAGTCTCAATTACTCCACTCATCCCTGCATCTCATGCCCACAGCTTCATCACATCAAACTCTACGTTCACACGTGTGGCTCCTATGACTGCAGAAAATGCTATGTATGACTGTTCTTCTGCCACAATCCCTGCCTACATCCTGTGTGACAAGGTGCAGCAGTGTGTAGGGGAGAGGATGAACCTGCTGACTGTCCCTACAGGTCAGTCTCCTGTGGTCACAACTGGTTTCTCCAACATGACCGTTGTCTTCAAGTGGTCATCAGTCCACAAAGGAAGTGCCTCAAGCTTGTGACCAACAGTCTGGTGGTAAACTAGCAGTCCTTTCCAGAACCTATAGACGCAAGTTATTGGCTTCTGTCATTGCACGTACTGGCATTTCAGCTATGTGTTCTGTCTGTTGATTTGACCAAACGGCCAATTTTCAGTAAATCTATACAGATGACGTCACAGTATCAACACATATGGCAATGGGGAGAAGGAATCATGAACCATGGGGATCTACTCTGCCAGACATCCAACCAAATTCAAAG
>JAPXFY010000014.1:88522356-88554968 GCA_030674185.1 Monoplex corrugatus
TATCCATCTATCTATCTATCTGTCTATCTATCTATCTACCTACTTACCTAACAACATATCTTTCTGCCTACCTACCTACTTACCTACCTACTCACCCATCCATCCATCCATCCATCTATCCATCCATCCATCCATCTATCTATCTATCTATCTATCTATCCATATATCTGTATATCCATCTATCTATCTATCTATCCATCTATCTGTCTATCCATCTATCTATTTATCTGTCTATCTATCTATCTATATATATCTATTTATGTGAACACATACACATATACTTAACGCACATACACACATACATACATACATACATGCATAATATATACATAATAATATATACATACATACATAAATATCATACATGCATGCATACATGCATGCAATCATACATACATGCATAATACATACATACATCATCATCATCATCAGTCCCGTAGTCTGGTTGACAGTTGGGGCACCACTTAAGATTTTGCAACCGACTTCCTCCACTCCTCACAGTCCTCAGCTTTCTGCAGAATGATGTTCCATTCAAGGCCAGTCCACTCTCTGATATTGTCTTCCCATCTTTTTCTCTGTCTGCCTCTTCGTCTCCCTCCCTGAACTGTACCCTGCAAGACGGTCGTGGCCAGTCCAGATGATCGTGTGACGTGCCCGTACCACCTCCGTTTGCGTCTTTTCACTGAAGTCAGGAGGTCTTCATACGGCCCGATGGCGTTTTCGATTCGAGTTTTCACTTCCTTATTGGTTATATGATCTTTGTACGAGATACCAAGGAGTTTGCGGAAGCATCTCATCTCCATTGATGTATCCTTCTTTCAATGTCTGCTGTTATGGTCCATGTTTCGCATGCATACAAAAATATTGACATGACCAGGGAACGCATCAGTCTGATCTTGGAGCCGATAGCGATATTCTTGTCGTTCCAGATGACTTTTAGCTTGGTCATTGCAGCTGTGGTCTGGGCAATCCTGGAAAGTATTTCGGGCTTTGATCCTTCATCTGATACTATAGCTCCCAGATATTTAAATCTATGGACGGTCTCAAGTTTCTTGTTTATGATAATGTCAGTGCTGATGCCATTGGTATTATTTGTCATCAACTGGGTTTTCTCTGCACTGATCTGCATGCCATATGCTGTGGAGGCCTCAAAGAGATGTTTTATCAAGCTGACTACCTCTTGCTCTTGCCCAGCTAGTCCGTCAATGTTGTCAGCAAAACGCAAGTTTCTACCTCCGATGCTGACTGTTCCCTCGTGGTCTTCAAGTGCGTCAGCCATTATTCTCTCTAAGAAGATGTTAAAGAGAGTGGGGGAGAGCAGGCATCCTTGGCGTACTCCAACTGTGGTTCGGAACCATTCTCTTATGTTGTTGTCATGGTAGACTGCACTGGTCACCTTTTCGTAGAGGCATTCTATGGTTCTGATCAGGTTGGCATTGATGTTGTACAGCCTCATGGTTGCCCACAAGGCTGCGTGCCAAACTCTGTCGAATGCCTTCTTGAAGTTTACGAAAACGTGGTAAAGGCCTTGCTGGTGTTTCCAGGTATTTCTCACAGAGCAATCTGAGATTGAAAATTTGCTCTGTGGTACTTCTTCCTTGTCTGAAACCTGCCTGTTCTTCTTTTATTATCTCCCCAGCTTGTGGCTTCAGTCTACTCAGAAGGATATTTAGCATGACCTTACTTGGATGGCTGATGGTACGGTAGTTTTGGCATAGTTGTAGGTTGCCTTTCTTCAGGAGAGTGATGATCAGGGACTGGGTCCAAGGTGTTGGCCACTCACCTGTCCACCAGATCTTATTGCAGATGATGAGTAACATATCTATCATGGCCTCTCCTCCTGCATGGACGAGTTCGGACGGAATGTTGTCCACTTGTGCTGACTTGCCTTTCTTCAATGATTTTACTGCAGCTTCAACTTCTAGCACGATGGGGTAGCTGTCGTTGTTGGTTGGTGGAGGAACGTCTAGCACCTTGGGATCTTCTGTTGTTGTGTGTGTGTATAATTCGGAGCAGTACTCTGTCCACCTCTGCAGAATATCTTGATCCTCTGTGAGACATTTCCCTGCTTTGTTCTGTATGGTAGTGGTTCTGCCTAGTTTTGAGCTTGTTAGTCCTTTCACAAGCTGGTAGGCTTTCTTGCTGTTATTTTTTCTGCAGATTTGCTTCGATATCTTGGCATTTTTCATCAATCCATGTTTCCTTTACTTTCCTCATGCCTTCTTTAACTTGTTGGTTGGCTTCTTGGTATAGCTTAGCTCCTTCATCCGTACTCTTCTTTTGCTTTAGTTCTCTGCGTTTGTCGCTCAGCTTTAGTACTTCTTCCGTGACCCAGGGCATCTTTGTTGGTCGGTGTTTTCCAAGGATGTCGTTGGCTGCTTCGGTCAAGGCAGTGTTGAAGTTGTTGATCAGAGTGTCTACTTCGGTGTCCCCATTGTCAAGGACGAGGAGAGGAGCAAACTTCCCTCCTATCGTTGCTTGGAAGTTTTCGACTATGTTGGGGTCTTTGAACTTCTCAAGATTGAACTTAATTCTTATGTTGCCCTGTTTCTTCATCCTACATACATACATGCATACATAGATACATTCATACATACATACATACATACATAAATACATACATGCATACATACATACATACATACATAAATAGATACATGCATACATACATAAATGCATACATCCATACATCCATACATCCATACATAAATACATACATACATACATAATACATACATACACACATACATACATATACTCTTAATCATAATTTAAGGGCCACTTCTTCCTTCCTCTCTAATTTTAAGTTGAAATAATTGACAATGTTTAGAATTGATTCTATGTTTTATTTCATCATTTCCACACCTGTTTTGGAAAAAGAAATTAGCACAATGACCCATTAGTGAACAGCACATGCATTTAAAGGAACATCCCCCCCTTTTCAAAAAACAGAAAGTGTCAGATTTGGCCAATCTGTTTTCAATATCGCGTGTGTCCGCCCCGAGCCTGGATGCATGCTTCACAGCGCCGATGCATCGACCCCACAAGGGTACGGAGTGTGTCCTGAGGGATGGCCGCCCACTCGATCTGCAGGATGTCGACCAGCCTGGCCAGGGTGCCTGGTGGGGGGTGGTTGTCCCTGATGCGCCTCCCGAGCACATCCCAGAGGTGTTCAATTGGGTTCAGGTCAGGTGAGCACGCTGGCCAGGCCATACGTACGACTTCATGCTGCTCCAGGAAGTCGGTCACAAGGCGTGCTCGATGCGCAGGTGCATTGTCGTCCTGGAAGATGGCGCCTTGACCAAGGTCCACAAGCGCAGGCAGTGCCACGGCCGCCAGAACCTCGTCCCGGTACCGGACCCCGTTCAGGATGCCGTCAATGGGGAGCAGGGGGGTCTGGGTACCACGGCTCATGCCACCCCACACCATCACCGACCCGCCGTCGTACCGGTTATGCTCTTGGACAGTGGCGTCAGCGAACCTCTCCCCTTGACGTCGCCACACCCGAGCCCGGCCATCGTTAAAGGTCAGGGTGAACCTGGACTCATCCGAAAACAAGACCCGGGCCCACTGTTGCCTTGTCCAGGTCACGTGCTCCCTGGCCCAGGTCATGCGGCGCACTCTGTTGACCGGTGACAGCACGGGTCGGACGGCCGGTCTCCGTGACCTCAAGTTTGCCTCATGTAGCCGTCTTCTCACCGTGCTGCAGCTGATGTTAGCACCTGTTGCGTCCCTCAGCTGACCCCTCAAGGTCACCGCAGTGGATGCCCTTTCCCTCAGGACGGAGAGGGCAAGGTAGCGGTCTTGCTGTCTTGTCGTTACTCTGGGTCGACCCGTGTGACGCCTTTCCTGGACTGCTCCAGTCTCATTGAAGCGCTCCAGCAGTCTCTGGATTGTGGAATGCGACACTTCAAGTCGTCTAGCAACTTCCCGCTGCGCTAGGCCTTCATCAAGCAGAGCGAGGGCTCTCCCCCGCTGCTCATCCGTCATCCGTCGTCTTGCAAGCATGGTTAAAACGAACCAAGAACGGGTCCTTTTTATCCTCGTCTGCGGGAAACTTTGGCTGGAGTAGTGTTCAAAAAGGGCTTGCCTTGCACGTGCAAAGCGAATTTTGTCGGTACCTTGCCTGCGTCGTCAGAGAGACCCTGCTGAAGATTCGACAATTTCGTGTGGAAATTGTCTTCCTTGGGCCACCCATTGCAAATCGGCAAATCCCCAAACACGTGCCAAAAGGAAACTGCAATGTTGTCTGAGCTCTTATCCATTCAGTTACGGCAACGAATTGGAGAAAAGAGTAAGAGAATAGGTTATTTCTCCTTTCAAAAATTGACTCAAAAACGTTCCTGGCCCTTCAATAATGACGTGTAGTATATATACATACATAATACATACATGCATACATACATACATACATACATACATACATACATGTGTGGGAATATAAGAAGAGCAAGATTATTTCTGTAACAGTACTTTGCGGGTAACTACAAAGTTCACAGCATCATTCAACACGACAGGAACCATTTGCTTGTAATATTTCATTAGAAAATAAATCTCAAATAATAGTAGTGCAGCTTAAGATATGGTTTATCTTTAGTGATTTCTCCAGAACTCAGGAATTCACTACAAACTATAAGATCTACAACATCAACAACAACAACAGCAGTAGCAGCAAGAACAACAGCAATAATAGCATCAACAGCAACAGCAGCAACAACAACAACAATTTCATATTTTCAGAACTGAACGTCTTTTCTTAAAATGTCCTTATGGACAATCGAGATTTGTGTGAAATCATACTTTCTGAAATTTGTTTTGACATAAAGCGTTGTCTTGTTATTTTGAGCTTAGACACTTGAAAGCACTGAATGAAAACAGGCACTTGTTAAGTTTCTTCTTATAAGTTTGTTTATTTATTTGTTTATTTGTTTGTTTCTTTTGTTCTTGTTTTTGTTTTTGTTGTTTTTTGTTTGCTTGTTTTTTGTTTGTTTGGTTTTTTTTTGCTTTCCACAAAATATGAAAAATGAAGTATAAAAACATTGATTGCTATAAAAAGGACAAAGAGCTATGAAAATGTTACATTAAATGCAAAGTTGCACCTATTTCTGTACTAATTCCCGAGCATTCCATACAACATCACACAATCCAATTGTATATAATAAAAATTACATTGAACACACTTTTATAATTTCTTTTCTTTTTCAGGATAACAGTTGTTGCCACTATTTTGTGGATAATAGGCGTGTGAAACCACTTCACTTTGATTTCCAAACTTTCATGGATTCCCTGAAATGCTTTTACCATAGAGTTCCACGGTTTTCTTCCCTCCACTTGAAATAAAGTTTAGGTCGTAATACTGAGGATACAGCTTCCTCTCGTTACGACAAGAACAAACTATGTTTTGAAAAAATGCCAGATCAATAGAAATAGTGTACCTTACAATAAATTCAAGATCTCTGATGCATTGTTAATTGAGTACAAACAATGAAAATAACATAATTGCTGTTCATATTATGTACTCTGCTCAAAGTATTGCAAAAGACACAAAATCCATCTGTTTCAAGAACTTGTGAAAGTCGGAATACGTCTTTGTCAGTTCATTGAGTGTGTATACATATTCAACCTATTTGTTCTATTCTCATCAAAATTTTCTACCAACATTTGTCTAATGTAACCACTTGAATAACATCTATAAACCACCAGTGAGGGAATCAAAAGTTTTTTCGTTGTTGAAAACATTAGTAAAAGTAATGGTTAGTATACAATTTTCTTGTTTGGTTTATGAATTATATTACAAATGAAACATTTGCTCTCCCGATTGAAATCGTTAATCATTATACAACTGTCTGAAACAGACATGACAACTGGAACATGGAATTGGGGTCTATTGAATGGTGGGGCGACTGGGAGTGCACAGAGGATCTCTCACCATGGAAAAATATAACTAATCAGAAAGAGTGACATGAGATCGGACATCATTGCCCCCTCCCTTTTATCAAAACAAGTAATTATGACCAAGCTTACTGTACCGTAACAAAATAAAAAGTAAGAAGCCCATACCTACAAGACTCAAAACTATGTCAGCATAGCCAGCAACATGAGAACATCTAGATTTCAAGCCATAGTCCTTGCCATAGAGGTTGAAGCAAGGAGGTTGATAAACATATCAGCTTATGACGTCATGAAACAACTTTCTATTTCTGGGAGAGAGGGGACCTGAGCCCTAAAGGCAATGGCAGAAGCAGTTTAAAAAAAAGATCCAGCTGGACCTGGTCCAGTAGTGAACTTGTTAAGGCTTAAAGTTCCTAGCCTTGAGAAGCATGACCATGTTGGATGCACAGATACAATTCCAGGTGGAGGACAAATTCATATTAAAGAATGGCGATAGCAGAAGGACATCTAGGAGCCATGACTTGATGAGGCCCAGCTCCCCTAGAATGTCAGGAGTTAAGAGCTGAAACACTTGACTGGTGGTGGG
Source organism: Monoplex corrugatus (assembly GCA_030674185.1). NCBI lineage: Eukaryota > Metazoa > Mollusca > Gastropoda > Littorinimorpha > Ranellidae > Monoplex > Monoplex corrugatus. Next base: position 88,528,835 of record JAPXFY010000014.1, read on the forward strand.
TTCTTTTCTGAGGACCTTACACTGGCCAGAACTCCTCAGATGTTTTTGCTACTCAGTTTTGGAAGTAGATATGACACTACGCACAACAGATAATTTTCACCATAATAACACTCTGCCCTACTGGTTATGTTCAAGTTGAAATCTTTTCTGTTTTTATTTATTGGGATTTTTTTCAAACAAATCAGATTTATATGTCAACATCCTCGTACAAGAACAATTTAATCTTAGTACACATGAATATTTTCATGCGACGGATATGTTTCCCTTTCTTCTATTTATGACTTTGCAACTTGTTGGTGATTTGGGGATATTTGTTTTGTTTTTTCTGTGTTTATAGTTTTGTTGTTTGCTCAATCTTCAAACGTTTTATTATGCGTTGGAGATAGCAAAGCTTATGTCTATGTGTGTAACGTTATGTACGTATGACTGTGTGTATATATGTGTGTGAGTAGTGGGGGTGATGGTTGTCATTGTGGTGGTGATAATGGGATGTGTGTTTGTGTTTGTGCTTCTCTCTCTCTCTCTCCCTCCCTCCCCCGCTTTGTATGTATGAGTGTGTGTGTGTGTGTGTGTGTGTGTGTGTGTGTGTGTGTGTGTGTGTGTGTTGTGTGTGTGTGTGTGTGTGTGTGTGTGTATGTGTGTGTGCGTGTGTGTGCCTGTGTGTGTGTGTGCATGTGTGTGCATGTGTGTGTGCGTGTTTGTCTGTCTGCAGGTACCATACCATCAACATCTGTGTTGGGTAAAGATGTAGACTTTGTAATCATGCTGCACTCCACCAAAGCCTTGACAACAGAGGACTACCAGTTTATCACAGAACAACTGACACTGATGCTGAGAATTATGAATAACTCACAAAGTGGGATACGCCTGGGCTTCATGACGTTCGGTTCGCATGCCCAGGTCCTGTTCATGTTGAAAAACGTGAGCAAAATCACTGAAAACAGCATAAAATACATGTATATCCCTGTGAGCTCCTCGGGGTGTACTAACATAGCTGAAGCTCTCCATGTAAGTGATTATGACGTTTTTTTCCCAGTGTGTCTCTTTTCTGTGTGTCGTTTATGTTTGTTGCCTTTTGTATTGTAATTTCGTCGTCTCAATACAGTCTTCTGTTGTTGCTAATGAATACACTGACAATGGCCACTTCGATAATAGTATGCACTGTGATTCCAAAGATAGCATGCACAAAGAATTGATGGTTTACTCGGGAAACTCTTCAGAATAGTTGACAGAAATTGTGATGTGCAGAAATGAAAAGACAACACAATATAATCAGCGAGACGAAAATGAAAACGACATTCCCCTTATCCCCACCCGAGTTCTTCTGTCCCATAATGGCAGTACAAGTGAGCAGACATAGAATAAAAACTATGTAGCACAGATGGGTACATGTGCAACGGAAAATGCAACAGGCAACAAATTGGTTTCTTATGGTAGATTACTAGTCTGCCCATGCTAAAAATAGCATAAACATGCAGTGACTGCTCTATCAGGAAATAATAAACTATACCCATACTTATTATCTTAATGGCATACTTATGTTTATACAGCCCCAAAAGGGGTAATGTCGGGTTGTGTCCTTTGCAATGTCAAAAACATACAAGAATACATAACAAACAAACAAACAAAATGTACCTTTTACTTGACAAAAAACAATTGTCTGCCTCTCTGCTATTTGCTGCCTCAAAGAGCAGGCCCGCCGAGTTTTATGCAGAATGAAACGATCGTCAACTGTTTTGAGAACAAAATGATTTTCCATTTGAAGGACCCAAATGCTGACAGTACACTCGAAGATTATCTTGGCGGCTTCCCAACCCCCATAAGGGTGTTGCTTATTTCATTACAGCATTGTATTTATCACACAGTTTAGATATATTTTTTGTTTGTTTGTTTGTATTTTCATACAAATGTTCACTTTGATTGTTTCGTTTTTCTATTTGTTCTTTCTATTGCACGGTAGACAATTCTATTTTCCTTGTTATGTGATGTAAAAACATCTGTTCTTAGTTCATTTAGCAATGCAGTCCTTGGCAATTATATTTTTTTATGATTACCAAAATCAGTTAATTTGTCAGTCAGCAACATGTTTTATGGAGGAGTGAAGTGCTGTCATATTTAGCTTGGCAACTTTTTCACAGATGACAGAAGATTCTACAGAGAAACACAAATCAGAATCAAGAAAGCAAATAACGTCAGTGAACAATTTTCCTCTTTATGAAAAAACAAAACAAAACAAAAGAACAAAACAAAACAAAAAACTTGGACATCCCATCAAACCTACTGAAATAAAAGCTACTCTCATCAGTTCCATTTTCATTCTCAGCTTTACACATTTGTGCCAGCCTGGATGTCACCAAGCTTTGGAGCACAAAATCATACGCATGAGTAGGACTGTGAAAAAAACCAGATGTGACTTGACCAGAAACACCAGGATCAAGAAAATATGGCAGCAGGACCAGTCTCATTCATCAGCAAAGAACTATACGGTTCGGTCATTTAACCATTATGCAACCTGAAAACAAGTGGCTGACCAAGGGAGACCTGTATTAGACGTATTAAAGAGCTGAACGTCACATGGTATCTTTTGTGTTCAGGATTTCCAGCTTACTACTGACCATCAGATTTTTTTCTTTTTTTAAAAAAATAATTCTATCTACAATTTGAGAAGAGTGGTAGAATGTTTCAGACGTTCACCTGCCAATAACTAAAAACTCGAGGTTCCAGGGTTTGCTCCACGTAGAGGCCTCGACTTTTCTCCTCAGTTTGACCGGAAAATCGAACTGAGCTTCCAGTCCTTCGGAAGGGGACGAAAAACGAGTCGGACCCGTGTGCCTTCTGGCCGCGCACACTAAAGATCCCACGGCAGTTGAACATCGTGAAGAGCAGGGCATTGCCCAGCTGCCTTGCTATAAAACAATGGAGACATAGATTGATTTCCAGGTCTGACTCCTTGAAGACCAGATAGCCTTCTTGCCTTTCTGACTTCTTGGTAGAAAAATGTGAATATGAATATGAATTTGAAGTGAAGGAGAGGGGATGGGCACTGCCCTCGTGGTGCTGGTACCTCGAAAAGTTAAGGTCTCTGCCACCTCACGATCCGATGATCCCTGGGTAATGGAACTATCTAGGTAGGACCTCAGGACCTGGCCAGCTCTTGGGTTTATGTGCAGGATTAAGGCTTGTGCCGTTATCATCATGGATCTTCTCCATCACACGGCAACTGTGATATTAGTGCGTATGGAATTCATTCCAAGTGCGGAGACGTCATCTTGAGAAACTGAAACTATCTATAAAGGTTATTTTGTACAACAGAGTGGATTACAAAAAGTGTGTTTGAAAATATGTAAATGGTTTTGTCATACCCACGGTAAGGCTGACCAGTTTGTCACGATTTTATACATGCACACATGCCTTTAGTGCAGCTCCTTTGGAACAACGAGAGGACACAATGTTTCAGTATTGTTCTTTTCACGACTTTGAACTTTGGATAGATATCTGCATTATATCATTATTTCCTGATTTTCTGCCCATTGTGGACAGCTCCCAGATTACATACAAAATCTGTAAAACCAATTTTAACCCTGGGAACCACTAATTCATTTGGTTCAGTGTTGTTGGGTCTAGACACCGACAGATACCAAGCAGTGCCGTCTGATAAGATGTCACAGATTTCAAGGCTAGGCACACTCACACACAAAAACAAGAAAAAAAACTGAAAAGGTTTCCTTTAGAAAACAACAGTTTTACAGTTTCACTGACAAGTTTCGTTTTTTAAGTAAATGGGGATCCTAGTTTTCAAAACTACGTGAATACGTGTAATCCTTCAGTTTGACAAATGTCTAAGAATTCACGATTACTATCATCGTTGAATATTATGTTGGGGTTAAAAAATCAGTTACAGGTGGTTTTTTGTTGAATACGACAGTGGACATCTCCAGAAACTCTAGCTTTTACGACTGTATCTTACGATATTTTCAACACAATCAGATCCATGTCGTTCAAAACCTGCGAACTGGATCCTCTTCCAGGTTCTCTCTACTCCGACTGTCTCCCTACTCTCCTCCCATTCATCACTGACATCATCAACACTTCTCTCCAAACTGGAACTGTCCCAGATTCTTTCAAGTCTGCTATTGTTCACCCTCTCCTCAAGAAACACAATTTAGACCCAAATGAACTGAAAAATTACAGGCCTATCTCTAATCTCTCTTTCTTGTCAAAACTCCTTGAAAAGGTCGTCCTCATCCAGCTGAACTCTCACCTGTCTGCCAACAATCTCCTCAATCCTTTCCAGTCAGCCTACCGCCAGTGCCATAGCACTGAAACTGCCCTACTACACATTTTCAACAATCTCCTCCTTGCAACTGATACTGGCAAAGTCTCTCTCCTCACACTCCTTGATCTGTCTGCAGCCTTCGATACCATTGACCATGGTATTCTCCTTTCTGGACTTCATCATACTTTTGGCATCTCTGACATTGCTCTCTCCTTTTTCACTTCGTATTTATCAAACAGAAAACAAACTGTTCTCATCAATGGCACTTACTCTCAACCTGCATACCTGACCTGTGGTGTTCCACAAGGATCTGTCCTTGGCCCTGTTCTTTTCACTCTTTATACCTCCCCCCTGTCCACCATCATCAACTCCCACTCTATAAAACACCACTTCTATGCTGATGACACCCAACTTCAAGACAGTGACTCACCTGATAATATACAGCGCCTGTTGACTCGCACCACTGAGTGTTACTCGGACATTAAGAACTGGATGACACACAATAGACCAGCTTAATGACGACAAGACAGAAGCTATCCTCATTGGCACCCGTCAGAAACTTTCCCAGCTGCCTCCTCTTTCTCTCCCATTATGTAACACATCAGTCCCAATTTCTGATTCAGCTAAAAACCTTGGTGTCTGCATTGACTCTACCATGTCCATGAACAACTTTGTTTCTCAAACTGCCAGATCTTGCTACTATCATCTCCATCGTATAAGCCTGATCAGGAAGTATCTCTCTGTCGAAACAACTGCAAAACTCGTTCTCTCCTTCATAATGTCTCGCATTGACTATTGCAATTCACTCCTGTCTGGTCTTCCTGCCTCCACCATTCACATCCTACAGCGTATTCAAAACAATGCTGTACGCCTTGTACTCAAAAAGAAAAAAGCTGACCACATATCTCCTCTCCTGGCACAACTTCACTCTCTCCCTGTATCAAAGCGCATACAGTACAAACTAGACACCATGTGCTACAAAAGCCTCAATAACGCAGCCCCCGATTACCTGTCAAGCCTACTTGAGATCTATGTTCCCTCACGTACCCTCCGCTCTGCCTCCGATCCTCTGACTTTTCGCTTTCCACGAGCCTTTTCTGTTTCTGGTCCACTCTCCTGGAACAAACTTCCTCTCTCAGTCCGTCAGCAACCTACTTTTGCCTCCTTCAAGTCCGCTCTCAAAACTCACCTTTTCTCCTCTGCATAAAATCCTAACCTCACTCAACCCCCCTCTGCAGCCTGTCTCCGCTAGGAGGGGAATCACTTTGTTTTAATATATAATTTTATATGATGTGCTCTCTGTGGTTTTCCATTGGTTTTATTCTTGCTTTTATTCTTTCTCCCCATTTGTGGCCATGCGTGTGTGTGTGTGTGTGTGGTGTGTGTGTGTGTGTGTGTGTGTGTGTGTGTGTGTGTGTGTGTGTGTGTGTGTGTCTGTGTGTGTGTGCGTGTGCGTGCGTGCGTGCGTGTGTGCGTGTGTGTCTTTTCGGCGCTTGGATTTGATTTTGTCGAGATTTTGCGCTATATAAATATTGTAATTATTATGTATGCATGTGCGTACGTATGTATGTATGTATGTATGTATGTATACGCTTAGATTTATGTATGTATGCATGTATACGCTCAGCTTAGATTTATGTATGTAAGTATGTATGCATGTATGTATGCATGTATACGCTCATATGTATGTAGGTATGTATGCATGTATACGCTCAGCGCTTAGATTTGATTTTATCAAGATTTTGCGCTATATAAATAAAATATATTATTATTATTATTATTATTATTATTATTATTTGTGATGATTTATTTTATTACAGATAGCAAGAACACAAGTGTTTTCTGCACAAAACGGGGATCGTCGTGACGTGCCCAACGTCATTCTCTTGATAACTGCTGCTGTGTCTGATGGTAACTCTGGTGATGCCATCAAGGAGGCCAAAGAGACAAAAGACGGAAAAGGTCAGCTTTGTTTGTGATTGTTCATAGGGAGATCAGTTTACATCAGATCAGGTAAGATCAGATAACACTTCATAACAAACAGGGCAGTGAATAAATACGCGTACCTTTTCCAGCAAGCACTCGCTCGAAGTAGGACTAAGCTACACATCATAATAAACACAGCATGTAAATGTCGAACATACGATATTAATTGATATGACCAGATTTTTTACTGTAAAGAAATTTATTTAATCGTACATATTAAAAGATTATTTAGATGCACAAAGATTAGAATGTAGTAAGAAGCAACTTAAAGCAAATAATTATTTGATAATTGTTTATACAGATTGATAATACACAAATAAATTGAGATTTGAGCGGAAGAGAATGAATAAAAATACATGGACGAAAAATATGTAAATTTGGAGAAGAAGAGGTAATGATTGCCAAAGGGGACAGACAGGATTACAAAATAAAAAAAGCCAAAGCAATACTAAAACTATAATTGTTCAGATAAAAGGAAATCAAAATAATTCATCAGCCTCGACAGATCATGGAACTGTTCGCTAGGGTAGGTTGGAGGTACAAGTCCTCATTCCGGATCACCTGCTCTTTCTCACTGATGTCTGCTGTCTTTCCCTCTTTGCCCATTTATTTCACCTCTTTTCCTCAATGAGCATCGTCATTGACGCAGTCATTCCACCGGTTGACACTGATACCTGTGGACTGAAGTGAATATGGGGCTGTCCCTGTGATATGGAATCATCTGCTAGCTCTCTACAGAAACAGTCTTTAGGGACCTTTCTATCCGACATATTGGCTACCGCACATCACCCGTCAGGGGACGCGCTGTTGCCGTATCAGATTGTAGAGTTTGGGGATCTGGGTGCAAATGTGGGGAGTCGTTGTTATTCAGTCCATCCACATAATGCCAATGATGGGCATCATTTGAAATGTTTTAGCTTTGGCAAAGTGAAAGAAAAACGACATCTTGTCCTCGAGCACGTTACCCTTCTCCTTATCTTAAATTGTCTGCATATAGACATACTTACATATGAACTGGACGCCTGCAAACTGTTTATGTGCAGACATGTTTGCCCTTTCCAGTTCACCTGTTACCAGCATTGTTATTGATGATCTCTTGATGCATTCCATTTAAGTCATCTCAGTCTAGTAATATGTTTGCATCAATTATTTCACATATATGTATACATATATACAGCATGAGGAACATGTTAAAACAGATTAGAAAAACGTCTGGAACAGAACATCCATAAACTGCAGTATAACAAGGTGCTTGGGATACAGCTGCTGGGCACAATCTTCTTGCGTACTGTCAGCTTCTTTGACCAGACACACTGAGTCAGTCTGATAATAGTCGTTGTGGCTTATCAAATCAGTCTGTTGATGTCCACATCCATGTAGAAAGGCTTTTTGTTACTATGAAGCTAAGGTTTGTGAACTGCTACACCAAATTGAGTTCATAGTCACAGATAGTAAAGTGTCCTCTCCACTAATACAAGCCTGGGCAGAAATATACTGTTCAAAAAAAGAAACGCATAGTTATAAATATTGAGTTCCGGTCCAAGTATGAGTGTGTGGATATCCACTAAACTGCCGAAAGTGTTCACCCGATTTTCGGCCTCGCGTCCGTCGGGAAATTCCCGTGCTGTTCGTGACGCATGCGCTTGGAGTGGCTGAAATGCCCAAACAGCAATTTTCGGTTGCACACTCGCCGTGCGTGGATGAAATCTCGTGAAACGTAGTGAACATTGAGTTCACACCATGTCCTCCAAATCCCATAAAAGCGAAAAGACTTTCCTCTCCAAATCAGGTCTAAAGTCTGCCAAGAAGAATGGCCCCCCTGAGCCGAGAAGACCGCCAAAACGCGTTGGGACGCCTACAAGGAGGCCAGAGCCAGAGCGCCGTTGCCAGGCATTTCCACGTGTCGCAGAGCACCATCAGCAGGCTGTGGGCCAGGTTTCATGCCACAGGCTCCATCGCTGACCGGCCACGAGCAGGCAGACCAAGGGCAACAACTGTTCGCCAGGACCGCCACATACGGGTGCGCCACCTGCGGAATCTGTTCTTGGCGGCCTCCTCTACTGTCCATGAACTCCCCGGGCCCCGCCGAATTTCCGACCAGACAGTGCGGAACCGCCTGCACAACGCTGGCTTGAGGGCATGCAGACCTTACAGAGGAGCTGTCCTCACTCGCCGCCATCGCCTGGACCGATTGCAGTGGGGCAACCAGCATCGTCGGTGGACCGGCACGTTTGGTCCAGCGACGAGTCTCACTTCTTACTCCGGCGACATGACAACCGGAGACGGGTGTACCGAAGAGTGAATGAACGCTACGTGCCGAACTGTGTGGATGAGGCACCTCCACATGGTGGTGGAGGCGTCATGGTATGGGGAGCGATCAGCCTTGCTGGGAGGAGTTGCCTAGTGCACGTCCCAGGGCGCCTGAACGCCGTGCGCTACGTGGAGGAGATTCTGCGCCCACACGTCCTTCCTCTTCTGGCCGACCCTGACGCCGTGTTTCAACAGGATAACGCTCGTCCTCACACGGCACGCGTCACCACCCAGTTCCTCAATGACAACCACGTTCGCGTGCTTCCCTGGCCAGCCGTGTCACCAGACATGAACCCAATCGAACACCTTTGGGATAATCTGGACAGGCGCGTGCGCAGTCGAGAGGAAGCGCCGGCGACTCATGCCGAACTGCTGCAGGCGCTACAGGAGGAGTGGGAAGCCATTCCTCAGCAATACATCCAACGTCTGATCCACTCTATGCTGAGGAGGTGCCAGGCACTTGTTGATGCTCAAGGTGGTCATACCCCCTACTGATCCGATCGTCTGTGTTCGCGCCTATGGACTGACCAATTGCTGTCATGACCGAAATGAACTGCACAGCCTTTATGCGCAGTCCATGCCAACTTTCAAAATGGAATTCGCATTATTTGATTTTCTATACCTTTCTCATTTATGACATTAAATTTGCAAGTATCAACTATGCGTTCCTTTTTTTGAACAGTATATAGATGGAAAATCAGCTTTTGCCCTGAAAGCAGGTCTCCCCTCTCCATATCACCGATGAAGTACGAGGGAAAGGCAAGAGCTAGTACTGCCTGGCGCCAGCGATGACGTAAGAGTTGCTGGAACAAGACTGAGAACAGCAGAAAACCTATTCAGGGTCTCCAGCTCTGGATTCAGTTAGGCCCACTTCTTAGAATTTTATTTCCCTAATGATTAGTGCAAAGTTGCAGTGTTTTATGGGTTGCCATTGTCTCTCATTCCAAAGGGAAGTCAGTACTGCTGTATGTTGCCAAAACATGAAGGATGATAAAAACTACTCTCTATAGAGAGCAGACTTTCATCCACGATTGTGTGTCAAGCTCGCTAAGGCTTGAACTAGAGGGGAAAGACAGAGAAACAGACCTATCAACTCTAAGACATCTTTTTTACTAAATATGGAGAATCCTTGAACAAAGTACAATCACACGAATTTTATTACAGACAAACTAGACAACATGACGCATCATTCACGCAAATCACATATATAAACACAACATAATAAGGGTGGCACCACACCCAAAAAACATTCACGTCCATTTCACATCTCCAAACAATGGAAATCACTTAGAAGCATATTTGCCAAACGTGGCACCTCAAAACCAACACGTTTGAAATCTTCAAACAACAGAATTCACTTAAAAGTGTTTTGCCATACGTGGCACCCCAAACCAACACATTTGCAATTTTCACCGACAGAATTCACATAGAAATATAGCCAACTCACACACTCACAACAACGTTTTAGTCCACACGAAGATTTTGGGTCCGAAGGATGTTCCGGTACTAGGATTACCAGTCACAACAGTCGCTGAAGCGTGCGTGGAATCCTGCGAAGGGCGGCGCCGACGAACGAACCGAGTAGAACGGCTGGGCCGTAGGCTCGTGGCGTGGAAGTACCGCCTACCTTGCCGGAAGACGCAGCCGTAGATGCCCCTCAGGTAGCACCTGCCTCGGACGCTCGTAACGTTTCCGGCGCAAGGACTCGTGCTCCTCGTAGGACCAGGCCCAGAATGGACAGCAATGACGACTGGCTCAGGACACGGTGATCTTCTCCCTTCACGCTGGTGAAACACCGATTACGACCTCCCTTCCTGACCCGTAAATAGACAATCAGCAACGGAACTCGTTACCTAAAAAACAACAGCGAACAACTGCCAACACTAACTCAAACACTAAACTTCATATCAACAGCAGCAAAAAAGAATAAATGACTATTCCCTGCTGGATACATGTTTGACAACAACAGCTGTACCCTACCTTCTCTCACAACAACGTTGACAAAATGGAAGCGTCTTACGAAACCTCCCGCCGCACATCGATCATAGCAGGAAACAACAGGCGTCACACATTGACCCCCACAAACCTATACAACTACACAGACCAACAACGAAATGACTGACCCTTAAACTCTCCACATACCGTCTGTAGCAGAAGAAATTACAGGCGTTGAGTCACTCCCGGTTTCACGCCGAGGATACATAGACCTCCACAACACTCCACACCATTACACAGACCAACAAAACACCGATGCCTCTACCCACTTCTGGGACATGAATCCAACTGCAAGTGGTGACTCTGACTAGAAGCTGGCCCTGTCCTCCCAATCTGCAAACCGACTGTCGCATGAGAAGTCCCTACACCAACTAACTTTTCAGACCAGGAACTGGCCCTACTCGCCCATTCTGCGAACCGTCTGTCGCAGGAGAAGGCCCCACACCAACTAACAATCTGACCAGGAACTGGCCCTACTCGCCCATTCTGCGAACCGTCTGTCGCAAGAGAAGGCCCCACACCAACTAACATTCCGACCAGAAACTGGCGAGACCCCTCCCCCCTATCTGCAACCGTCTGTGCAGAAAGGGGGGGGGGGGGGCAAACCTACTAAACTGTAACACCCAGAATTCTTGTCTTTTAAAGCCAACAAGCTCAAATTTAGAAATACTGTTCACAAACTACAGCGAAGAAAACCACGCAAAAATCTATCCACACGGGTACCAGGTAATACACGATTCAGCCAGCCAACACAAGTTGACAGAAAAACAGTTCCCGAAACAGCACACAAAACACACAAACTTTACACACACCAGACCCACGTAAAACATATCGTAGGACCAAGTCACAAGTTGACGGAGCTGTTCACAATCCCCGTGCAAAAACACGCAAAAATACACACACACACTAAACTGACCGCACATCCCTGTCCTCAAACAAGAAGAAAAGGGAAAAAAATAAAAGATGAACAAAACTGCCGTGACATTGTCTAAATAGAATCCTTCAGATTCACTAGCTCGATAAGATCAGCAATGTCGATATATGGAAGAAGATACATAAACTGTCAGCAGAAAGTGAAATTGGAAGAAGAGGTTTGGGATGGATCAGACACACTTACAAAAACGAGCGTCTGGAAGGCAAACGGTGCAATAGATTCCACTACCTTCCTCACCTAGCAAGCCAGGTGGGGTGCCAGGTTAGTCTCCAGTGGCTGATCACGGACATGTATTACCAGGTTAGGATAGTTGACAATCGCAGACTACTGACCTGATCTGACCTAAAACATTTCTGGTATTGCTAGTACACAGTATAATAATGGTAACAGCAATAATGACATCGCCAGTGATAACGATACTGAAAAAAACAACATAATAATGTATTTATAAAGTTGATTTGATTCGGTTTAAATAGTACGCACACACACACACACACACACACACACACGCACGCACGCACGCACACACACACACACACGAACACGCACAGAGAGATGCATAATGTATAGGTACTCCATTGTTCATGATCAGCAAACAAAGCTTTGAACAACAGTTTTGTAAAAAGTATAAAGAATATGTCTACAGCTGAATACCCAAACGTTTGAAGTTACTGTTTACATTCTTTCCTATTCTTCACTTGGAATAATGATAAGTTAGCTGAAAGAAGTTTTGCTTGTGTATCTTCCTGAGTATTTTCAAGGTTATGGCACATATGAGCATGACATAATCTTCACAAATACGCACATGCACACGATATGTGTCAGATGATATGTGTATATAATATGTGTCCAGGTATTCACATCCTAGCAGTTGGTGTGGGAATCACAGACACACAAGAACTACAGAACATCGTCAGCTGGCCCCTGAAGGAAACCCTGTTTCTCACTAGGACAGTTTCTGATGTTGGAGAACCTCTGTACAAGATTGCTTCGGCTCTGTTACCCTGTGAGTTACGTCCCTAGTAATTTCTGAGGTAATGATTAATACTTTCTATTGCTAAAAGCAAATGCTGAAGTTGAAAGGTAATATCCCATGATGATCAAATCAAGGTATCTTCCTTTCACATATACACACACGAACAACTCGCACACACAAACACACATGCAAAGACAGGCACACAGACATACACACACACACAAACAAAAACACACAAACACACACACAAACACACACACAAACACACACACAAACACACAAATACACACACTCACGCACGCACGCACACACGCACGCACGCACGCACGCACGCACGCACACACACACACACACACAAACCTGCATGTGAATAGACGTTAAAAAAATGAAGAACGAACACACAAACCTCACAAACCACACACACACACACACACACACACACACACACACACACACACACACACACACACACACACACACACAACACACACACACACACACACACACACACACACACACACACACACACACACACTCACGCACACACACACTACAGATTTCAGTATTTGGTGTATACGCATATATAGCCTACATGTGGGTATGTTAGGCATGGGACGTGACAAAATGAATACCATTTTCAATTAGAAATTAAATAGCACACACACACACACACACACACACACGCATACACAAACATACCACATAAACACACACACAAAACACACACACATAAACACACATGACACACATACTCACACACACACACACACCTGACACTGTTCTAATTACAGAAAATGAAAACGACCAACAAAATCTTGGGAATATAAAAGAAGTAGACAGTAGAAATAAAGGGCTGGAGCTAAATAACAAAAAGACTGAAATCATCGTAATCAGTAAAAAAAAAATCCTTTCAAACTTAACAGCAAATGGCACAACACCAAGACAAGTTGATAGGTTTACATATCTGTGAACGGTCATCTTAACAGACGGCAGATGCAAATTAGAAATACCCACAAGCAAAAACAGCAATCAGGAAAAGCGTTCTTAACAACAAATGTCTATCAGTTAACATCAGGAAGAGAGTTCTTCGGTGTTATATAGAACAGTACTGTTGTACGAATGCGAAGCGTGGACAGTCAACACGCAACGCTAGAACAAGATTAAAGCAGCTGAAACGTGGTTTCTAATTAGAATGTTACGAGTCCCATTGACAGCAAAGAAAATAAACGAGGTAGTCTTGAAAGAGAAAAAAAAACATCAATGAAGAAAATTAGGCAAAGACAAGCAACATTTATGGGACATTTTATGAGGCAAGAGAAATTAGAGCACATAGTCGACACGAAAGCTGTAAGGAAAAAGAGCACCAGGTAGACCCAGGGAGAAAATATTTGACGGACTTGCTGAGTGGATGGAGACAGAAAGTGTGGGAGATACACTTGCAGCGATAAGGGACAGATTCGTATGGAAGGCCATTATCATCAATGCCATGTGGCAAGGCACATGATGATGATGATACTGACACAGAAAAGACACGGATTTTCATGATATTCACAAGATCTGTACTTTTGTTGGATATTGGCGAAAGCAGGATAATAAAGTACAAATTGTTTTTCGTCTTCTAATACGAAACTGTATAATGGACAATCCATTGCATTCTCTGAAACATAGTTATATCAATGTCGATGGGTAGCAGTGTCTGTCATTCCAAATCTAAACCTTGTCTTACCGTTCTTGATATTTCTATTGGTATCTCAGGAAAACTGTGTTGTAAAATTTCCATATGACTAAAAATGATCCTTAGAAATAACGTCTCTGAATTACACTGCATTTGGTCGTTCCAGTTTTGCAAGCAGCAATTGACTAATGTCTAATTTAAATTCTTCAACAATTTCTTACACTTTTGGCTTCTTGTTTTCACCACACAAATCCAAAACCATTATGAAATATCAAGATAGGAAAACCCAATACGCAAGTATTTTTTTTCATTGATTTTAATTTCATCAATGCTGTACAATGATAATGGTGATCTGTTTTAATCCACATGTAAAACAATCAATCCATATCTCACGCAATATATATATGACTTTAATAATGGGATAGCATCCTGTCCCTTCAAAGACTAGAGTATTTGGAGTTTTGATGTGGACACTGCGATCTTCTAAATACCATATACTTGCTCTTAATACATGTATATGGTTGCTTTATCAAGACCCCATCATTCAACACAATATGACCATGTGTCATGCTTTTGTACACATGCTCACGCAATCAACACATGCAAAAAGCATTCGTCCGTCACGCAACCACACACACTCCTTCCAACCAATGGCACTAAACAAATTGTGATATACTTTTTACATTTATTACTACAAACTTTCACACATCACTCATACAACATACAACATTTCCGCCCACGCACCTTCATAGTAACCATTTCTCTCCTCCGTTTTCTCCTCCCTCTTCGTCTCGTTCCTCGTCCCCTTCTCCTCTTTCTTTTCCTTCTCCTTCTTCTTCATCTCCTTCTTCCTCGTCTCCTTCTTCTTCGTCTCCTTCTTCCTCGTCTCCTTTTTCGTCTCCTTCTTCGTCTCCTTCTTTTTCGTCTCATTCTTCTTCATCTCCATATTCCTCGTCTCCTTCGTTTCCTCTTCCTTCTTCGTCTCCTATTCCTCGTCTCCTTCTTCTTCTCCTTCTTCACCTTCTCTTTACTTTTCTCGTTCCTCTTCTTCTCCTTGTCCTTTTTTTCTTTTCTTTTTTTTTTTGTTGCCTTCTTTTTTCATTTTTCTTCTTTTTTCCTTCTTTTTCTCCTTCTAATTCATTTTCTTTCTCTTCTTCTTCTTTTCCTTTTTCACCTTCTTCTTCTCCTTCCTCTTTTTCTTCTTCTTCTCCTTTTTCTACTTCTTTCTTTCTTCTCTTTTTTTGTTTCACCTTCTTTTTCGCTTTCTTCTTTTTTTTTTCTCCTTCTTCTCTTTTCTCTCCTTCTTGTCCATCTTCTTCTTTTCTACTTCTTTCTTTTTGCTTCTTCTGCTCCATCTCTCTTCTTTCGTTTTCGCCTTCTTTTCTTTTCTTTTTCTTTTAATAACACCTGGAGCTCAAGGCGGTGTTTTGGAGACTGACAACAAACCCAGTCCATCCCAAGTTCCCAAGTGAGCTGTTTTCTAAAACTACATTCACATGCACACAAGATCCCCTTTCGCACGCTACAAAAGAAACTCATGCATACACCCCCCCATGCACACGACACAAAAAACATGTGCACGCACCACCCTGCGCACATGACACTATGCTTCAAAGAATTCAAAAAATACTTCTAGTGAATTTCTTTAATCCTTATGATCTTTTTCTGCTTTACATGCAAGAACCTGGCATCATCATCATCATCACGTGCCCTTCTGCACGGCGTTGGCGATCATGGCCCTCCATACGCATCTATCTTTTGTCGTTGCAAGTACATCTCCCACCCTCTCTGTCTTTATCAACGCCGCAAATCCGTTCAATATTTTCTTCCTGGGTCTACCTGCTGTTAGTTTCCCTCCAGCTTTCCTGTTGTGACTAGGTGCTCAAATTTCTCTGCCTCATGAAATGTCCTATAATGTCGCTTTTCTGTAACTTATCTTCTTCATTAATGGTCTTTTTGCATCTGCCTCTGTCAAGGCTGTCTCGTTTGTTTTCTTCGATGTCCATGAAAAATGTCTATATCCTGGCAAATAGTAACAAAACTAAGACGCTTGAAAATGTATAGTCCAATGTATTCAAAACGGTTTATAACCATAATCATTTCCATTGAAATACCTCTTCGGCTGTTAACTTTTCACGTTGTATACTGAATACGACAGTATTTCTTTTTCACATCTTCCACATTGGACTTTATCCGTTGAAATCATGCTGCTTTGTATAAGCATAGCATTGCATCAGAAATCTGCATTGTAATGGTTTGTCTTGTCATTATTTCTATTGTAATGTGCAGTCGGTTTACACTTCTAACTGAATGATTCTCTTTTCCAGTGGGAACATTACCTCCACTTTTGGACACAAGCAGATATGGTAAGTAAAATGTGAACAGTGATAACATACCAATATGAGTATATATGGCAATGAGTTATAGGCATTGCAAAGTACATTTTTAATAGTGTGTGAGGGGGGGGGGGACAGAAAAAAACGAACAAAAGGAAGCACGTGTACCAACAACTAATCTCTGAAAAACTGGTTAACGGAATTATGAACTGTCCCAATGCTCTCAATAACTTGGATCACTCATATGCATACACTTAACAATGTGTCTACACAACAGCCCCATTATTCATTTAAAAAAATCAGAAGATTTGGAATGCCTTGCACTTGAATTAAATGAATCTTTGTACATCAAATGTGTTACTAGAAAGGGTTAAAAGGAATCCATTCTGTCTGAAAACCATCCATGATATGCCCAGTAGCTCGTATGAGTTACTATGTAATATCTTAAGATTCCAACAGAGGATTTGAAAACACAGCTGGTTCGTTCTTTTGTTGCATGAAGTTTAACTTCCTACCACACGTAGTGTGTACGAAGACAAGTATATGAAACATTTTATACGAAAGTGTGAAAATAATGGATAATATTGTAAATATAGCCAAGTGGAAGTGACATTTCAATTAACCAAATTTGAACCTTCAGCAATCAGGGAAATAGAATACATCATTTTGCTATTTTTACTGTGTGCAGATGTGGTAAAAAGAGAGTTTTCATAATTGTCTTAAAACTACTGTGTACAGATGGGGTAAAAAGAGAGTTTTCATAATTGTCTTAAAACTACTGTGTACAGATGAGGTAAAAAGAGACTTTTTATAATTGTCTTAATGCTACTTTGTACAGACGGGGTAAAAAAGGTGTCTCCACAATCGTCTTACAAGTCACTTGTGTACAGATATAGTAAAATAGAGCGTTTTCATAATTGTCTTACATGTCACGTTACTGTGTGCAGATGGGGTAAAAAAGTGTTTCCACAATCGTCTTACAAGTCACACTACTGTGTACAGATGTAGTAAAATAGAGCGTTTTCATAATTGTCTTACATGTCACGTTACTGTGTGCAGATGGGATAAAAAGAGATTTTTCATAATTGTCTAAATGTTACTTTGTACAGATGGGGTAAAAAGAGAGTTTTTATGATTGTCTTAATGCTACTTTGTACAGAAGGGGTAAAAACAAGCGTTTCCACAAATGTCTTAGATGTAACGCTACTTTGTGCAGATGGATAGAAAGACAGAGAGATAGATACAGAGAGAGAGACATTTGCAGTGCTGCAAAATCGTATGTATGCTTTAGAACACTATGACAGTTGTACAGCTGGTTTTGATTATGATCTGTTGGTAAACAAATGTGATCTTCACTTGCTCGTATCAACGTGTCCTCAGGGTTTGGATATGAGCTGTATGCAAAGTGATGCATAGAACTTAGTCAACTTGTAGGCAAAGGGATCCATAGAACTTAGTCAACTTGTAAGCAAAGGGATCCATAGAACTTAGTCAACTTGTAAGCAAAGGGATCCATAGAACTTAGTCAACTTGTAGGCAAAGGGATCCATAGAACTTAGTCAACTTGTATGCAAAGTGATGCATAGAACTTAGTCAACTTGTAGGCAAAGGGATCCATAGAACTTAGTCAACTTGTAAGCAAAGGGATCCATAGAACTTAGTCAACGTGTAGGCAAAGGGATCCATAGAACTTAGTCAACTTGTAGGCAAAGGGATCCATAGAACTTAGTCAACGTGTAGGCAAAGGGATCCATAGAATTTAGTCAACGTATCAAACATTGTCTCCATGCATTGACTGGAAGACGTGACACATTACAGGGAAACGAATGAAATTCATAACTATCAGGGGTCGTAGCAGTTGTTAGCTTTGCCACTCGTGGAATAGGAATAGGACAATGTTTCAGTCGTGTACACATCATTATACTTACGTTGTTTTCAATGGCAAGATCGTGAATATCACTGGTTACATTATGGGAAAACAAATAATTATAACACATGTATTATTACCAGGTTGTTATCTTTGAAATATTGCAGTGTCCTTTTTCTTCGCCAACCATCCACTTTGCTTTGACAGCAAGACAACGTCAGTTTAAAGATAATAAAGGCACGCTATGAGAAGAGGAGTCAAAGGTTCAGGGTATGGTCTCACAGCAAACAGTTTATTGTGGTTATACTGTAGAGGCAGATGGTCTTGTCGATCATCTAATATAAGAATGCAGTCATGTACATGTTATCACATCACATCCCTATCACACAAGATAAGAGTTTTGTATTTTACATTATTTTAAATGTTTTTCTACTTACAAATATATTTCTTTCTAACTTACTTTTATATGCATGCCATTGCCTTTCTTTGGTGTCTCTTTTCACATAATTATGCCATCATGTGTATGTTCCTCAGGGCTGTCTTAGGCCCTATTCTCTTTATTTTGTACACTCAGCCCATCTCTGACATTGTAGCCCATCATCACATATCCCATCACTGTTTTTCTGATGACAACCAAATCTACATGTCTGGCCATCCCTCCACTATCCCTTCTATAATTCAACGCACACAGCTCTGCATTTCTGACATAAAGTCTTGGATGACATGCAACAAACTCCAGCTGAATAATGACAAAACAGAATTTATATTTATTGCATCAAAGCGACTTCTGTCTACTGTGCCTATCCCTGTTTCTATCCAGCTTGAAGACTCGGTAATCCACACTTCCACATCCGTGCGTAATCTTGGAGTTGTACTGGACCAAACTCTTTCCTTCCACAGCCAGGTATCCTCTGTCTGTCGTGCTTGTTACTTAGAACTTCGACGGATCAGTTCTGTGCGTCATCTTCTATCTGAAGAAAGCACTATAACTCTCATTTCTGCACTCATTCTTTCCAGACTCGACTACTGTAACTCGCTTCTTGCTGGCTGCCCCAAACACTCTTATCCAAATTGCAAAAAGTTCAAAATAACGCTGCTCGCCTTGTACGGAAATGCCCAAGGTCAACTCATGTTTCCCCTCTGCTTCGAACTCTACACTGGCTTCCTGTTCGAAAGCGTATTGACTATAAACTTTCCCTCCTATGCCATAAGTCTCTGGCTGGTCTAGCTCCCCCCTATCTTTCTGATCTCCTGAATGTTTACATTCCCTCCAGAGAGCTACGCTCTTCTACTGATGCCCACCTACTTAGAATCCCACGCTTCCGCAGCAAAACTCTTGGTGAACGTGCTTTTTCTTATCAGATCCCCCTCTATTTGGAACAAACTTCCCTTTCCTCTCCGCTCTACCTGTACCCTTTCTTCGTTTAAGTCCAGTCTAAAAACCACTCTTTTTAAATCCTAGCCTGTAGTTCTGTACTCTTACTTCAGCTGCCACCTTGAAATCTGTGCCCGCGCGCGTGTGTGTGTGTGTGCGGGTGTGTGTGTGTGTGTGTGTGTGTGTGTGTGTGTGTGTGTGTGTGTGCGGGTGTGTGTGTGTGTGTGTGTGCGGTGTTGTGTGTGTGTGTGTGTGTGTGTGTGTGTGTGTGTGTGCGTGTGCGTGTGTTGTGTGTGCGTGTGTGTGTGTGTGTTTACTGTAAGCGCTTAGGGCTTTTTTTAGATTAAGCGCCATAAATGTTCACTATTATTATTATTATTATTATGTTAACATACTGTGATTGCTTTCAGGATTGACCAACGTCGCTCTATACAAGCCAGCATTCGTGAGCTTCTATAGGGTTAGTGACAACTATGGTCCTGAACATGGAGTAGATGGTCACAAAGGACCTGATATGTCTAGGTGTTTTCACACTGCTGGCATAGATCCGAACCCTTACCGTTGGTGGAGAGTGGACCTGTTGGAGCTCTTTGAAATTCACAGCGTCATCATCACGAACAGAGCAGATTGTTGTGGTCAGTATGTGTTACAGTTTGAAATATAAGCACAAAAAATGTAATCTTGCAAAATGCAGACTTTTTTGATTGTTTGATAATTGGCTTCTAAACATTGCCTTCCTCAGAAACTTTGAAGACAGTCAAAAGAAAAGAAGAAATAAAAACACTGAAACACGTCGGTGAATGAATAAGGCAGTATGTAGAAATAGCTTTACAAAGCATAATCCTAGCTATCTCTTTGGGCAGCGGCACAGTAAGAGAATGACAAGTGGAATTGATGAATATAGAACTTCCACCATTACCCTTTTCGGAATTCCTAATTCTTCTCAAGTCAGCGCCCTTAGTGAGCCACTGCTTTTGAACACAGGATTTTCATTTTTACAGCAACATTATTTAAAATAAATTGACATACGGTATGACCATTCTGTTGCCGCTCATAATACACAATATGTTATTGAAAATACTATATTACTCAAAGATAGAAGCATCAGGACCTGATGGATCTGTCTTACAGCTAGTCTTCCCTATACTATGTGTACAATATCAACATAAAATATTAAGAGAACACACACACACACATACACACACACACACACACACACACACACGCGTACACCACACAAACATACACACACACACACACACACACACAAACAGACGTACACACACACACACATACACACACACACGTACACACACACACACACACACACACACACACACACACACACACACACACACACACACACACACACACACACGTACACACACACACACACAAACACACACACACACACATTCTCTTTTTTTCTCTCTCTCTCTACTTCAGCTTTGAACAGCCACTGAGGTAGACAAACTTACACGTTGTTATCCTAAATGTTAACATGAATATGTCTATACAAATAATGACAATAATAATAAGAATAACGACAACAATAATTAGAACAACAACAATAGTAATAACAACAACGATAATAACAACAATCATCATCATCATCATCATCATTATTATTAATGTAGCAACAACAACAATAACGTGAAAACTGAAATAAAGCCATTGTATATCCATTTAAAGGGAGAAGTTGCAAATGTATGTAGTTTTGGGGAAATGTTGTCTAAATGTTTTCCCTAGCATTGTGTCTCCCATTCTAATTTCATTGGCATCCTGAAGTCGTAATCTTTTCTGTTCAGGCTGTAACTGCCTGTCCTTTTCTACTTATGCCAGCTTTTCTTCTGTTTTCAACTGCAATTTCCTTTCATCCTCTATGTCTGTCTCTGTCTCTCTCTCTGTCTCTCTCTCTGTCTCTGTCTCTGTCTCTTTCTCTCTCTTTCTCTGTCTGTCTCTTTCTTTTTCTCTGTCTCTGTCTCTCTCTGTGTCTCTCTATCTCTGTCTCTCTCTTTCTCTCTGTCTCTGTCTCTCTCTCTCTATCTTTCTCTCTGTTTCTCTGTCTCTGTCTGTCTGTCTCTCTCTCTCTCTCTCTGCCTCTCTGTCTGTCTGTGTGTCTCTGTCTGTCTGTCTGTCCATCTATGTCTGTCTGTCTGCCTGACTCTCTTTCTCTGTCTCTTTCTCTGTCTCTCTCTCTGTCTGTCTCTCTCTCTGTCTGTCTGTCTGTCTGTCTGTCTCTCTCTCTCTCTCTCTCTCTCTCTCTCTCTTTCAACATCATGTTACATAGACTACTATCTTATCACAGGAGAATCCAAACTTTTCTCCTTGAGATTAAAAACCGATCAAAGTCTTTCATTTCAAATCTTGACAAAAGAAATTTTTGATGAAAAATGATAATAGATCCAAATATGTGTAAAACACACACAGTAGAGGGAATTTAATACAAATAAAACTCTCGTCTATTTAAAAGAAAAAGGAAAACTTTAGAGAATTACTTAAATTTCAGAGTCGCAAAACATTTCCCCATGCGAGTCACCATTGCCAAGACTCCCATATCACAATGGACGTCACCATTGTCAAGACTCTCGTAACACAATGGACTATTACAACAACGGCAAATCGAAAAGTTCCCTCTGTTATTTAACAGAAAACTATGTATTAAAGGAAAACACATGAGCTTATCTTATCAATCATTTACTTCAGGGAATTTTCAGGAAACAACTTTTCGCAATCTCAAAAGTAAATGATACTCACTGAATAGAAATACTCACATCTTAAAACTGCTTTGTCACAACGGATGCACACACATCAAAACTAAATCACAACAGGATAACCAGAATCACCTTTACATCATAAAAACCTTTGCTGCAACATCCTGTTTTAGTGGCATCAAATCTCTTCTGGTCACATTTTTTATATAAATGCGTGAGTTCTCAGTCATTTAACAAAGAACTTTTCCAGACAATGTCTTATTCTTCACAAAGATAATATCACAAGCCAGGTAAACTCATATGAAACTCAGCACCGTTTAAACCTATTGACAAAAATTACTTTCACCATTGCCAAATGGAGCAGGATCCATCAGCAGTATAGTACTCTACAGCACAACGGAAACAGTTCTGCCTTCTGAAAATAATTTAGCACTAACCTTCCCATTAAAAATCCCAATTCACCAATATTTCTTTAAACATAACTCACCTTTTACAAGAAAGGTCACTCCACATGACACAAATGGCTAAGATCCCTTTAAATCATCATTTTAGATCACATCTTCCAAGTATCCAAAAACACAGGAACGACAAACACCCAATCGCGTGTTTCTGACTACCTTGGAAGAACGAAAGGCAGATAGTATGTTAAGTACTTGGGCCCGGATCTGTGTGCACATTTGGGTAAGTCCATCAAACTCCATTTGGATTTGGACAGTTTTGGTCTACAGTCAGGGATTTCTCAGTTACTCGAAGAATTTCTGCTCTTCTATATAAAAATATAATGTTATCAGAACTTCGATGCCACAACCCCATACTATCGATGCATTGTCAATATTAGATTTGATGGGGGGCATAGCTACATTTTTCAAGTGAAGTACTCCTCTAAAATTTGCAGCAGCTGAAGAAGGACAATATCATTCAACATAAAAAGAATGTCTCGTATGTTCTGCAAATGCCAGTTCTCCTGATAACGGAAATTGGAAGGGGAAGGCAGATTAATTGATTTGCTTTTAATGAAAATAGTGACTTAAAGTTGATGAAAGAAATTTGCTGACACTATTAGATTACTGCAAAACATTTTAACGTGTGCAGTTTTTTTTTCAGTCTCTTCAAATTTCAATGTGGTGATAAGTAATAGTGTGTTATGTTTCATCTCAGCAATTGTTTTGCAGGTTGGCGAACCAAGAATTTATATATTTTTGTGACCATAATGCCGGCGGATCCACCTTACAGTCCCCAGAATTCCAGTGATGTATGCCTGTACCACGAGGGGCCTGTTAAACAAGGCGCTACTGTACATCTTAACTGCTCACAGCCATTGACAGGTCGCTTTGTCACATTGGTGATATACACCGACAAATATCCAATGAATTTCTGTGAAATAGAAGTGCTTGGAATCCCTTTGCTTGGTAAGTGGGTTGTACTTGAAATCTTTAAATATCTATTTAGGGATGTATGAGACACACTATGTATACACTTATTACTCTCAACCATGCTTTCTCATGTTAATTTTTTTTAAAGTGTAAAAGTTGCGGGATTCGTGTTTATTTGTGGTCAACAGTAACTTACGGTAAAATCTGCTTTTACATTTCTGTTACAAAAGTGTTACACGTGCATCAATGAATAGTCACCAAAACATTAAATTGTATTTTATTTGTTTGATAATACCCTTTTGTATGCATAGAAATATGTTGAAATCTCTTTTCAGAACTGGCCAATGTTGCTCTTTACAAGCCGGCAGCTATGAGTAGCTATACTGAAGGATTTGGTCCTGAGCAAGGAGTTGATGGCTTCAAAGGAACCCGTTGTGCTTACACTGCTGACGAAGACACAAACCCTTACCGTTGGTGGAGGGTGGACCTGTTGGGGCTCTTTGAAATTCACAACATCATCATCACCAACAGAGAAGACTGCTGCAGTATGTGGCTAAGTCTCTCTCTCTGTCCCTCTCTCTCTCTGTCTCTGTGTCTGTCTGTCTCTCTCTTTCTCTCCTCTCTCTCTTTTCTCTCTCTTTCTCTCTTGTCTCTCTCTCTCTCTCTCTGTTTCTCTCTCTCTCTGTCTCTTTTTTCTCCTCTGTCTGTCTGTCTGTCAATCTGTCTGTCTGTCTGTCTCTGTCTCTGTCTCTGTCTCTGTCTCCGTCTCTGTCTGTCTGTCTGTCTGTCTGTCTGTCTGTCTATCTGTCTCTCTCTCTTCTCTCTCTCTCTCTCCTCTCTCTCTCTCTCTCTCTCTCTCTCGACTTGCGAACTGAACTCAGTGGAGTGCAGACGTGTTTTCGTTGCTCCGCGTGTGGTTCAGTGAACAGCCGTTTTGAAAATCAAGTAAACTGTAGCAAAGAAGAAGACAAGACAGAAAAATGCCGAACGAATTTAATGCCCATCGCATAGCGATAGGAATTTTCTATCCCACGCTGCTACATCTCCTGCAAAAGAAGACTGCCTTATCCTTATGTGCGTTTGTGGATATATCTCTGTGTGTTTCACTCTCAAAAAAGTTCTCATAAGTTTGTTAGTTCATATTTCGTGAGCTTTTAAAGAATTATGTTTGGCTCATGTATCTGTACTGAGTTTGCTGTGAATTTCTCACGGAAACTGGTGGGATACATCCAGGATATTCTAGTGCCAGTGAGAGGTGAGGTTTGAGCACTCGCATGCAGACAAACCGCGAGTCAGTTAGTCTGACAAGGAGACAAGCGTCATGGCTAGTCCTGGTGTCCCAGGACGTGGACGAGAGAAAGGAGTCGTCGTTTCGATGTTATCTTTGGGACGTCAACACTAGATGGCATAAACTCTCATATGTAGCAATATTGCTCCCTTCGATATCATTTTCTTCATATTCCAGAACAAAGGCCTCTCCTTCCTGATTATCCTTTCCTTTTTGCTCATTTCTTTCAACAACCCATGGAACTGCAGCCTGAAGACATTGTTTGAATGTTTGGTTTCTGCTGCCCCTTAAAGTAAGACATTTTTATTCCACAAGTGTTTCTGTCTGCTCTGTCAAAGGTTTCATCCTGGAATACAATGCACACGTTATCAAAGTCACTTGGTGTTCAAAGTGCAAGGCTGAGCTTGAGCACTACTTTATACTCGTCATCATGGCTTTAATCTTCTTTGACTGTTTTATATTCGTCATCATGGCGTTAATCTTCTTTGACTGTTTTATATTCGTCATCATGACTTTAATCTTCTCTGACTGTTTTATATTCGTCATCATGGCTTTAATCTTCTTTGACTGTTTTATATTCGTCATCATGGCTTTAATCATCTTTGACTGTTTTATATTCGTCATCATGGCTTTAATCTTCTCTGACTGTTTTATATTCGTCATCATGGCTTTAAACTTCTTTGACTGTTTTATATTCGTCATCATGGCTTTAATCTTCTTTGACTGTTTTATATTCGTCATCATGGCTTTAATCTTCTCTGACTGTTTTATACTCGTCATCATGGCTTTAATCTTCTCTGTTTTATGCTCGTCACCATGGCTTTAATCTTCTCTGACTGTTTTATATTCGTCATCATGGCTTTAATCTTCTCTGACTGTTTTATACTCGTCATCATGGCTTTAATCTTTTTTGACTATTTTATACTCGTCAAATAGGCTTTAATCTTCTCTGATTGTTTTATACTCGTCATCATGGCTTTAATCTTCTTTGACTGTTTTATATTCGCCATCATGGCTTTAATCTTCTCT
>JAPXFY010000015.1:0-5000 GCA_030674185.1 Monoplex corrugatus
GTGTATATTCACATCAGATGAAATCTACTGATCTCTTGTAAAAACCTGAAAACTGCATCCGGTGGAACATCTCTGATAAGATTCTTTAACTCAATCACTTCGTGCCAGAAAAAAATCTCCGTCACTTCCGTTTACTGCTTGGATACGCGATGTCGATTTATCGACGGCGGACATTCGTATTTTTTTTTATGTCAGAAGCTTCAGTTATAGGGAAAAATCACTGGGAACCGAAACTAGGGCATGTTTACAGCAGTTATATACCTTAGACCGTTTGTGGCAATGTGAAACAAAGACAACAGTAGCCTTTTTTCAGCGCTACCCGCGACATGCGAATTTTGCAAATGGCGTCAAGGAAAGCAAGTCGAACCTCACAATTCTGTAAATATTTTGTGCTCTGGAGCAACTGTATGCAAAAAGTGACAACTACCAGTAATCTTGTGATTTGAAACATCCATGGCATGGAAATTATGTTCTGGACTTCATCTAAAACTGTTTCACAGTGTGTGTTCATATCCATCAAAAAAAAAAATTACCCCCCTTTGGATACCTATTTGGATACCTCATCATTTACAAGTACAGGGAATACCATAAATAAAGTAAGATTATTTGTAAAGATCTAATCCTGGTCTTTCTGTATCACTTTACTCTGTTTGTCTACTTTATTTGGTTGTTTTTCTATATTTTTTTAAAATGTGCTAAAAATCCTCCGAATTGAGGGGGCAGAATGATCCTGAAGACTGCAACTCGATTGAGTTAAGGAGTTCACTGCATGGTGTTTGTGTCTCACACTGTACAAGTCCAAGCATTCAACAACAAGGTGTTTGTGGTCCAGTGGCTCGTTACATGGTACACATCATGTACTCTCCATTTAGTTTCCTTCAAAAAAATACATACTTTTACATACTTTTGAGCATTATCTGAATTTTGTTGTTGAAAGGTGGTCGATTTTTTTTTCTACTAGAATTACAAACAATTCTGGGAATCAAAGGGATATACATCTTACCCCCGTCCCAAGCACTGACCCCCACCCCACCCCCCACATCAACCCTGCCACCGACCTGACCCCCCCCCCCCACACACACACACATACACACACTGACCAGAGCATGTTCATTGTAGAAGTCTGGCATGATGGCCTTGTAGGGCAGTAGGTGATCAGATTCCAACAGTTCTGTCAGACGTCTCTTCAGCGCTTCACGTGAAGCGTCCAAACTGTCCTCCTGCAGGCTCCAACCCTGCTCCAGGAACTCGTAGCTGACCCTGCGGTGATCCTGATGCCAGATGATGGCCACCTGAAGTTCCAACAGACACACAGTACAATGTCACTGTGCTCAGTTAAAGACACACACTAACAATCAAAACCTGTACGCTGTGAATAGTACATCATCATCATCATCATCATCATCATCATGTGCCTTGCCACATGGCGTTGGTGATCATGGCCCTCCATATGTATCTATCCCTTGTTGCCGCAAGCATATCTTCCACCCTCTCTGTCCTCAGCCACCCTGCAAGTCTGTCCAATATTTTCTCCCTGGGTCTACCTGGTGCTCTTGTTCCCTCCAGCTTTCCTGTTGTGACCAGATGCTCTAATTCCCCTTTTCTCATGAAACGGCCTATAAATGTTGCCTGTCTTTTCCTAATCTTCCTAAAAATGATCTTCTTGTGTCTGCCTCCATCAAGACTGTCTCGTGTGTTTCCTTTGCTGTCCATGGAACTCTCAACATTCTTCTTAGAAACCACATCTCAGCTGCCTCAATCTTGTTCTGGCTTTGCTTGTTGACTGTCCACACCTCACAACCGTACAACAGTATTGGTTCTACATAACACTCAAGAACTCTCTTCCTGATGTTAACTGATAGGCATTTTTTGACTAGCGCATGCCCATGTAAAATCCTAGGCATCAAACGGAATGAAAGGGTTAAGATGTGCAGCCAACAGACCAGTTTTTCTGTTACAGGTCAGGATTGAACTCAAGCCCTCTGACCTTGAACCCACACACAGAACCAGCCAGCCTTCGGACAAAGACCAACGCTATGTGAAAGGGGAGAAAAATAACTGTCTTGAATATAGAGTCAGACTTGTCAATTCTCACTTCCTACAGATGGTGCTCTAACATCTACAATACAGTCACACATACAGAATCCCCCCCCCCCCCCACATCATTCACTCTCTCCCACATCACACACCCACACTGGCCTCCAAGACAGCAGTCATGCTATGGAGTTGCTTTCTGTCAGAATATCCATGATTTTACATACATATGTGCATGAATCCACACACATTAACAACACACACACACACACGCACACATGTACACTTACAAACACACACACGCACATGTGCACACACACACACACACACACACACAAACACACATGCATACAACCCCCCACACGCACACACATACACGCACACACATATATGCGCGCGTGCACACACACACACACACACACACATACACACACATACATACAAACAAAACACACACACAAATGCACACATACACACACATAACACACAAAAATGCACACATACATACACACACACACACACACAACACACACACAACCACACACACACATACAAACAAAACACACACACAACACACACACACATAACACACACGAATGCGCACACACACACACGCACACACACAACACACACATACACACACACACACACAACCACACACACACACACATACAAACAAAACACACACACATAACACACACAAATGCACACATACACACACACACAAATACACACATACACACACACACAAATTCTTCCCCATCGTTTTCCATCCTCCCTCCCAACCCCCCTCCCCATTCCCATCCCCCTAACCACGTACCTCCAAGACAGTAGTTTTGCGTGTGGCGTTGCCTTTAGTCAGAACATCCATGACTTTTCGCTGCACCTCCTCGTACAGGTAGACAAATCGCAGTCGCTCAGGGTTGAGGGATCTGCTGACTGCTTGTGCAAACTGTCGGAACTTCTCCCGCGCCACGTCATGCTCCGTGATCTTGTTGGTGACCAAAGCCACACACAACCTGAAAAAACACACCTAGGTTATTTTCTGGTTGGGTATAACTATGACAGTAATACTACTACTATTACTACTACTACTACTACTACTACTACTTATAATAATAATAATAACATTAAGAAGAAGAAGAGGGAAATAAGAAGAAGAAGGAGAAAGAGGAAGAAGAGGAGGAGGTTCAGGAGAGGGTGGAAGAAGAAGAATGGAAAAGAGGAGGAGGAACAGGAGACAGAGCAACCGACCCTGTTATCAAATCTTCACAAATATCCAACAAAATAACTTCTGAAAGTACAAAAGCAATGAATCCATACTTTTCTATCTGTACGACCAACTGTCTGTCTGTATGTCTGTCTGTCTCTCTCTCTCTCTCTCTTTCTCTGTCTCTCTTTCTCCCTTACATAAACAGGTAAGTGTTTGGTCTTTTTTCAATCATCATTAAACCGAATAATTTTAACTTTTGATTGAAGGGCATGACAGCCAAGTGGTTCAATCATCAAGCTTTCAACCGGAAGGTCCGTGTTCAAATCAGTCTGAATCGCACCTCAAGGATTCCTAATATGAAGGATGAAGACTTTACCCCATATCAAAAGTGAAACACATCCAGATCTGCTGATGCCTGAATCCCTTGTGAGCACTTTTGTGCATACGAGTGCAATGTTATTGTTATTGTTGTTTACATCCCAGCTGACTGTGCAGACCCATACCAGGGCTATAACCATCTCAGAATGTACACTATACCTCACTGGAGAAAAAAAGAGTATACCTAGAATAGGAAATTAAGCACACACACATAATCTAAGGAGACGCCCCTGGCGTTGACCACGCCATCCAATTTATCACCAAAGGGTTTAAAAAACATACCTGAATACAAATACAGGGGAGTACAAAAGTAGGTATACACTTATGAAAAAAGAAAACACGTACAATACTCATTGCATTTATTATACAAACAAATGAATATTACATATACATGTAATAACAAGCACAGCCTTAATCCTTCAGATACTCAAACTGCTTGCCGTCGGTATTCACACACTCCTCTAATCGAGAGCGGAATTAAGCATTATAATAATGATGTGATACTTACTGTATACCTACTTTTGCACCCCCCTGTATAAACATAACCAAGGACACTAGAATACACATAAGAATGGGCCTAAATTACCTAAAACTGCTTCTGCACATCAATTTCCTCAAAGGCATAAACGCAATTAATACATGTACCTCAACTATCAATCCCAATACACAGTATATATGGCTTTTCGGAAAACATAAAAGTAAATGGACCAGCAATGCAGAAAATGATAAGGAAGCGATGAAAGAAGGCAAAGGAAAAAAGCAGAAAGACAGAGAGTGACAGGCCTAAATTCCCTAAAATTGCTTCCGCAGATCTCATCTCCTTAGAGCCAAAAATACACTTTATACATGTACCCAATTATCATTCCCAAGAAAAAGTAGGGAAGACTTTATCGAACACATACAGGTGAATGGACCAGCAAAGCAGAAAATGATAGGAAGAAATGACAGAAAGCAAAGGAACAAGGCAGAAACAAAGAGAGTGATAGAAAAGAGGAAATTTCTAGCACAGAATTTCCAAAAGGTGGGTATACTATTTACACCGAAAGAACCGCCGGCATCCCCATGGGGGAACGCAAGCGCATGCAGGTGTGTTTATGCATATGTACGCATGCACACACATGCACGCATAGTTGTACAACCCCCCATCTGAAGATGTAAAACAGTCCTACATGCTTTCACACACATCCAAACCCACACTCACGTTCTGCGCTTGAGCTTGTGTTCACGGGGGCAGAGTTCATCGAAGAAACTCTGTGAGGACAGGCGTGGCAACATCAGGAACCGATTGCTGGAAATCACTTCCTCCAGGGTACTGCGAGCCAACTGCTGCATCTGTACACAGTCACACAACATCATAATGATAATAAGAAGAAGA
>JAPXFY010000015.1:7500-15000 GCA_030674185.1 Monoplex corrugatus
CACTGAAGAACTCTCTTCCTGACGTTAACTGATAAGCATTTGTTGGTAAGAGCGCTTTTCTTTTTTTTTTTTTTTATTGTTGTTTAAGACTGTGACTGAAGTTAAGCATAAGTAGTAAGAACAATAATTACAGTCACTCATGCCTTGAGTAACTGTTGTTCCCACTTATGCCTAACCTCAGCGCTAAACCACTATGCTAAGCTGATGGATTTAACAGCACTCATCTTTAATCTTTTTATTTTTAGCATTGTGATTTTCTCAACACATGTATGCACATTAGTCTGCACTGTGCAGGCAGTATGTTGCTGCATAGTTTGTATAATCCATCTCTGGTAGGTGTGCTTGCAGGGTGTTTTCATGTTTCAACAAGCCACCAGACAAAGAGACAATGACATGACTTACAGGATTTTTGAAGTGCATATATCTGATGTTTTGTGCAAGCGTATGTATACACATAAAGGGAGACCAGGCACGAACAAATCTTCGCTTATGTTGACTTCCTATTTTTATTGCTATTGTTGTTTATTTAAAGCCCAGTCAACTGTACAATGCCATACCAGGGGTATAACCATTTCAAAACGTACACAATACTTCAACAGGAAAAAAAATATAAGAAATTTAAGTGCACATATCAATGTGTTTGCACACATCATCTAATAAGATATCCCTGGCAATGACCACTCCATCCAATTCATCACACATGGGGATTTACAAAACATATCTAAACATGAATTTAAATATAATTAAAGACACAAAAACATAATATCAAAACGGACCTAAATTTGCTTCAGCATATCACATTTGCTTAGAGCAAAAAAAATGCACTTTATACATGAACCAAATGATTAATCCTAACAGCAAGTATGTAAGACTTTATCAAACACATACAGGTGAATGGACCAGCAAGGCAGAAAACGACAGGAAGAAATGACAGAAATCAAAGGAGCAAGGCAGAAACAAAGAGAGTGACAGAAAAGAGAAAATTTCGAGCACAGAGATTCCAGAAGGTGGGGATACTATTTATACTGAAAGAGCCCCCGGTATCCCCTCAGGAGGACATGTTGACCTTGTACAGTTGTAGACTGGAAAAGTCTCCTCTCTTTACCCACCAGGTGGGAATCAATCAATGTAACTCCACCCATACGCTTTGAACACTTCCAGCACACAAAGTTTCACAGACAAATTCTCTTGCTGAAGCACACAACACTCAAAACAACAGGAGTAAGGCTACAATACACTCACCCACGCTCTCCAACTCTTCAAAAAACTTCTCCAAAATATGCTCCATACGCATGCAGTTGAAGCAGAAGTTGCCATATGCATACATGAAACAGGGCGTCTTATAACTCTCCGGCTGAAGCTTCGTTTCAAAGTTTCTGTGAGAACAGAAAAAGATAATTGGTGAAAACTCACTAAGTCTCCCCAACTCTGTGGCCATTACAATGGCACAAAAGCTACATAAACAACAATAACTAACAGTAAACAACATAATAATGAAAACAACTACATCAAAAAAAAACACTTTATAAAAAAAAGTCTTCCAATGACATTCTCTTTTCAAAACATGTACTGTAATTGAATGATTATCACAGGATAGTGGATTTTCCACTTAACGAAAAAATGTATGTATTACTAGACTTAGTACAGATGATATTTTTCCTCTTTTTTGTTATTCTCATTGCTGTGGAGGTTTCGTTATCAAGTTTTTGTCTTCAGTTCTTGAAGTTGTCGTTGCTCTTAATGTTGGTGGTGGTAATGTCATGTTGGTATTGGTGATGGTAATAGTGATATCAATGCATGAGTGTGTGTATGCATGTGTGCATTTGTGTGAGTATGTGTGCATGTGTGTGCGTGCATGCGTACGTGTAAGTGTGCATGTGTGCGTGTGTGTGTGTGCATGCGCGTGTGTGTGTATGTGTTGGTCGTGCACATTAGAGCATGCAAGTCTGTATGTGTTCACAAACTACTTTTTTCAATAAGTATCACAAAAATTTTAAAGAAATTGCCAACTCCATCCATGTTCTATATCATTTTTCCAAGTTATTTCAATATTTCTGAGCAATTCTGCAAAAGGCACCACACAAAAAGCCGCCTTAGCATTAGAGTATGTGGCCGAACGTGAATGAAACTACTGAAATAGTATACGTGTCACCTGTTGATTCTACTAATGGTACCATGATTACAGGTCTGCAACCGCTCTCCTTCAAGAGTGTACTTTCATCTCTGAACGATTTTCAGCAGTTTTCGTTACTGTACATACCTGCACACTGTTATGTTGTTATACTGTCAGAAATTTTTTTTAAATCGTATATGTTTGCATTACTGTTTGAATTTCTCTCAAGGTGTGAACAAGAAACATAACCTTGTGTAAGGGTCTGGTGTGGTGTGGTGTGGTGTGGTGTGATGTGGTGTGGTGTGATGTGAGAGCATGTAAATGCATGTGTGTATGTGTGCATGTGTGTGTATGTGTGTGTGTGTGTGTGTCACTCTGTGTGTGTGTGTGTGTGTGTGTGTGTGTGTGTGTGTATCTGTGTCTGTGTGTGTGTGTGTGTCTGAGTGTGTGTGTGTGTGTCTGAGTGTGTGTGTCTGTGTGTGTGTGTGTGCGTGCGCTCATTCATGTACATAATTGTGTGTGTGTGTGTGTGTGTGTGTGTGTGTGCCAATGATTCAAAACATCAATAACCTTGACATTTCCCCCTCACCTCAGAGTGGTCATATGTTTGTCAATGACAGACTCTGTCTGACCAAATCCACCAAAGCCTCCCCCAAACCCTCCAAATGTGAACTGTCCGCCAAAAAATTCCTCAAACGGGAAACCGCCGAAGTCGGGCTGACGTCGCTGCTGTCTGTCCTGGGCCGATGTGTAGCCAAAGTTGTCATAGTCGCGTCTTCTTTCTTCGTCACTCAGCGTCTGAATAAACAGCGAAAAACGAACAATGATAAAAATACAGGGGGGTGCAAAAGTAGGTATACAGTAAGTATCACATCATTATTATAATGCTTAATTCCGCTCTCAATTAGAGGAGTGTGTGAATACCGATGGCAAGCAGTTTGAGTATCTGAGGGATTAAGGCTGTGCTTGTTATTACATGTATATGAGCTTGTGACAAAAGGTGATCGTCCAGACCCCTTGTATATTTATCGCACAAATAAAGAATTAAAAAATTACCAATGCTTCTTTATTTATTGCTTGATGCTTTATAATACCTTGAAGAGATACATAATATAACATGGTGAGTTTGGGTGTCTGCCTTTCATTTGAAAATGCCCAAGTTGTACGCTTTTCTTAGATAAATTTTCCCGTTCAAGATGGCGGACGAGTGATGCGGTTGGTGTCGAAGCCTGGACACATATCTAAATTGCATACCATCACAACAGTATGAATAAAAGATGCAGAAAAATCAATGGCGAACATGTTAATATCACAAACTGTTTCTATTTCTGATTGTTTTCGATGCAGTCGAGCGGTAAAAATCCGTTTGACAGTCGTAACGCTGAATGTCAAATCGTGTCGGTCAGCAAATCTCTCGATCGTTCACATCAAGTTCGGTTCGGTTTCATGTTCATATAACTCGGCATGTCGGGCAACACTAACCGAATGGAGAAAAGTGTTTTCCGAACCAAATTCGATTCAATGGCTGCAAACGAGCGCGAAATCCATACGGTAATAAGCAGTATGTCAGAAAATAACGACCGTATTTTTTCTCGCAATTCTACTAACAACGAACTTACAGATCCCATGCCGTGCTTTAAATAGCACTCAAGGCAAACGGTTTCAAATCAAGGCTGGAGCTTTCGTCAAGAATGGCGCGTCGAAGCAGAGAAGGTGAGGAAATGTTGTTTGTCCACAATCAGTACGACCGTCAGAAATCGTAACAACTGTCAAATGCATAACGACCGTCAGAAGAAAATGATAGAAACATTGGTTTCAGCTGTTCTGTCAAATGTGTTTCTGTAAATGATTAAAATTCTTTAACATGCAAGTGAACCAAAAGTAGAGTGGCGGCAATTCAACGGGATTTTCCGCAATTTTCGGGCGATGTTTTGTGCATGACACATGATTAGGACATCGTTTTAGCGATGTCCGAAATAACGACCGAAGGATATTAAGTTAATCAATGTATCAAATATACGTGAAACTGGGGCAGAAAACGGCTTGGAATTTCTATTTTGCTTCTTCTTTAAATACATGACAGAACTAAAGTTCAGATCATAGGATTAGTGGAAAATCTGGCGATTATTTGACAGTTGTTACTCTCATTGTTGAAGACATTATCATTCAGTATGTCTGTCGTAACGACCATCAGTATCTCTTGTGATTAATAAATGATAAGTTTATTTTCATTATGATACATATTTACTTTGAAAATTTGAAAGTGCACATTTTCGGCTATTTCCATAATTCTTTTTGATAAAATGTGAAGGAGTAGAGACCAGCAACCAGATTCCACCAGCCCCCTTCCTCCCAGTCCCTCCATTTATTCTTTCTTCACTGTTCACCTCTTTCAAATGCAGCTTGTAAAATGGAGGAATGGCAAGGGGTGTATGTATTTGTTTTATGTGTTTGTTTTGTCTAAGAGCTTTTAAGTCGGTGTTCAGTCTCACACAGTCATACTCGTAGCACATACAAGGAAAAAAGAAACACATGTTTCATCAGAAATGATTTTAATACTTGCTTAAAATGTATGCTCACTTTTTGATTTTGTATTTGTTTACTGTTTTTTTATGTTTATTTGTCTGTTGTCAGGTGAGGCAACTGGTATCCCTACAACTTTCTCTGGGACACAGTCTGGGAATCCTGTACTTGGTGTTTCCACTCCAACTACACCGACAGCAACACCAAAGAAAAAACATGTTGTCAATTCACCGTCACTACAACGACTGAAAGCAGCTTACAAAGCACGGCTTCATGACCTAAAGAAGTCCAGAACCAGAGATGCAGCATTATTGAAAAAACTTGCATGATCTTGTCGACACATCAGTCACACCAGACAATGCTGATTTGTATAAAAGAAAGAAGAGTTCCCCAACATCAAAGACAGCTTTGAACTTTCTGAATGATGTTGCAGTGGACATCCCAGGAAAAAGGTCTGTATCTAAAAAAACTGGGCAACAAAAGAAAATCTTGTCCAAGAGACTGAGGAGACTGCACAGGGACTTTTGCCAAAAATTCCCTGACAAAAAGGTCTCTCTGAGAACTTTTTATCGTCTCTTGCCAAACAGCATATTGACATCACGAAAACAAGTTTTCCGTCAGTGTTTGTGTGAGATCTGTGCAAACATTGACTTACAACTTGATGCAGTAAACAAGATCATTACTGCACCGATTGATGGCAGAGATGAACTGTCTGAAATGAGTCTCTGTCCTCAACCCACACTGTCATGCCTACAGCGCAAATGTAAACAATGTGGTGTCGAGAAAATCAGGTGTCATATTGACACCCATCTTGTTGACCATCAAGACCAGGCCAGTCCAGTAAAATGGAAGTCATGGCAAATGGTACAGACAGAGAGAGGGAAATGAAGGGAGCTGATACAAAGAGAAGGAACAATGAAAACTCTCATTAATGAGTTGCTGAAAGAACTCCATTCCTTTTTTCAGCATCTGTTCACCTTCCGCTGGCAGCACCATCAGTTGAAAACCATCCAGACCTCTCTGCCTCCGAAATGGGCCATTGTCATCATGGATTTCGCAGAAAACTTTCTGTGTCGATACCAAGATGAGGTGCAAAGTGCCCACTGGGGGTACAATCAGGTCACTGTTCATCCATGTGTACTCTATTACCAGTGCCCAAACTGTGTGGATCTCGACACTGATTATTTAATTTTTCTCTCTGATGATCTCAACCATGATGCCCACATGGTGCAGGTCATACAAAAGCAGACCAAACAGCATCTTGCTGCCACCATGGGGCAGCTGGATAAAATGGTCATATTTTCTGATGGTTGTGCTGCACAATACAAGTCAAAACTTCCTTTCCACTATCTTGCCAACAGTGCTGCTGCTGATGTTGCTGAGGAGAGATGCTATTTTGGAAGTCGTCATGGCAAGAGCCCCTGCAACGCTTGTGGGGGTGTCATAAAAAGGCTGGTTGAAGATGACATCCTTTCAGGATCTGTAATCCAGAATGCAGCATCTATGTACCAGAACTGTTGTGAGCATTTTGTTCTTTCGCCAGAGTCAAATCTGTGCTGTCACACCAGGCGTTCCTTCAGACTGATTGAAACAGGAGATACTGATCGCTCTGTACCTGCCTCATCTTTGACAACAGTGCCTGGCACTCATCAGTTTCACTGTCTGAAAAGACAAGGAAGGAATGCTTTGAAAACTAGGAAGCTGTCTTGCTTCTGCAATGCCTGCATTTTGGACAAGCCAGAAGACTGCGCAAACAAGGGATTCTATGTCTGGCCCTTGCAAGAGGATCTTTCCTGGGAACGTGTCCGTGTTTTGAAGGAAAAGGTGGAGATGGAGATGAATGCTCTGATGAGCAATCAGAGGATGCAGTTTTTTTAAATTAAAAAGTAGACCAAAATCTGACCTTGATGTCTAATAGGGACATAAAATGAGCTTTTGTTTTGGCATGTGGCTGTATTTTGCTCACTCCTGAAATTGACATTGTGCACGGTTTCCAATGATGTGACTGTTGGTTTACCAATGAATATTGACATAAATATTATGAGATGTTCAGTATGCAAATTTAAGTGCTCCATGAATAATACTTTTTGGAAAGTCTGTTATGATGATGTTTTTCCATTGACACTGTGTCATTGTCAGCAGCTAGTCACAGTCAATGCTGATGTTGTTTGGGAAAGTAAAAATCAAATGTTTACAAGAATCTTTTTGATTCTACTTTTGTACCATAACAGTATTATGCCATTTATGGCTCCATTTTCCATGTTTCTGATGTGTTGCAACTAGTCATCATTTTTTGCCATAAAGATGAACCTTGAATCAGACTGCTTGATATCATAATTTGTGGCATGACAATTTGACTTAATGTTTGCTCCTTTATTTGTCTTTGTACATTCAGTTAAATAGACAGAAAGAACAGCTAACAAACCAACCAAACAAAACAATTTTGCCACATGTTTTCTTGTGAAATTACATTTGTTAACCAGTAACCTGTTTTAAAGCATTTTGAAAACATATTTGTCATCAAGTGTCAAAACGACATTTATTTAATGTTGCAACTTTCTTTGGTTTCTTGTAATTTGTAATTATGTTGTTTAACCACAAAATGTATTTTCATATGATTTGTAAGTGCTCTGAGCTTATCAGAGAGAGCAGGTGCCCTAAATGTACATGTTATTATTATTGTTGTTACTGTCAAACTGTTTCTATTCATTTTGATCATAAATAATCTAATTCCTGTCAGCACATGAACAGTTTGTTGAGTATGTCCAACAGTGAGGCCATAACAACTGTCAGATGGATTCTGTTTATGGTGTCTACATGATCATTGTGACTTATTTAGCTTGTTTTATAGGCCTTTATGTGTA
>JAPXFY010000015.1:20000-27500 GCA_030674185.1 Monoplex corrugatus
GGTTTGTAGTGACTGTGATGGCTAGTTTTTCTTCTTGAAGTGAAACTTGAATGCCTACAAGGCAGACGGATGTGTCTGAAATTCCATGTTAAACTTGATGGACAGACGAACTGTCAGAATATAATGGATAAATTCCGAGAGCTGGTCATAAACACTGAAATTCGTGAAAAGGAACATGCACCAAAGAAACTTGTTTGGAATAATGAAAATGCACGTCTCACTCCAGCTGGCTGGCTGTCCGTCTGTACGTACGTACGTATGTACGTACGTATGTACGTATGTGTATACATTTATGTATGTATATATGTGTATGTATGTATGTATGCATGCATGTATGCATGTATTTATGTATGTGTGTGTGTGTATGTATGTATGTATGTGTGTGTGTATGTATGTATTATGTATGTATGTACGTTTATGTGTAGCCTGTCTCCACTCGGAGGGGAATCACATTGTAATATATATTTGTATATAATATGCTCTCTATAATTTTCCATTGCTTTTATTCTTTTTCCCCATTTATAGCCATGTGTGCGTGTGTGTGTGTGCGTGTGTGTGCGCGCGTGCGTAAGTGTATGTTCAGCGCTTAGATTTGATTTTTATCGAGATTTTGCGCTATATAAATATTGTAATTATTATTACTATTATTATTCATCATCATCATCATTCTCCTGCCCGTGATGGGCGTAGAGGAGAGATGAGAGACACTCTTGAAGCCAGCCGTCGCCAACCGGTCCTGTCCTCCGCCTGTCGCACCAGCGTGGGGCCATCCAACCTGGTCCATTCTTTGATGTTGTCCATCCAGCATTTGGCTTGTCGTCCCCTTCGTCTGCCGCCTCCCAGTGTACCCTGGAGGACCGTTTTGGGCAGTGAGTTGTGGCGTGTGACATGCCCGAACCACGACAGCTTCCTGTTCTTGACTGTTGCCAGGAGGGGTTCTTGTGGGCCTGCGAGTGTTGTTATTTGGCTCCACACAAAGTCGTTTGTCTTCCGATCTTGCCAAGAGATCCCGAGCAAGCGCCTGAAGCATTTAGTTTCAAACGTCTGGATTCTCTTGGTGGTCTCTGCTGTCATGGTCCAGCTCTCGCATCCATACAGCAGGATGGGGAGCACCAGGGACTTGTACAGCTTCATCTTCGATGGAAAGCCGATCTCTCTGCTCTTCCAGATCTTGTTTAGCTTTACCATTGCTGCTGTTGCGATCGCTAGTCTGGTCTTGATTTCTGTTGTAGAGCGACCGTCTTTGGTGAGAGTGGCGCCAAGGTATTTGAAAGCGTCCACTTCTTCAAGCTGTTGCCCGTTCATGTAGATTTCAGCATGGGTGTTGGTTGTGCTGTTGACCAGGACTTTGCTTTTTTCTGTGCTCACTTCCATTCCGTGTGCACCTGCACTTTCTTCCAGTCTCATGGTCAGGTCTTGTAGTTCTTCGTTGCTGCCTCCCATCAGGTCGATGTCATCTGCGAACCTCAGGTTGTTGATGGTTCTTCCTCCGATGGAGACAGTGGAGTGGAAGTCATGGAGGGCTTCACGCATGATGTTCTCCAGGAAGAGATTGAACAGCACGGGAGAGAGTAGGCAGCCTTGACGGACTCCAACTGTGGT
Source organism: Monoplex corrugatus (assembly GCA_030674185.1). NCBI lineage: Eukaryota > Metazoa > Mollusca > Gastropoda > Littorinimorpha > Ranellidae > Monoplex > Monoplex corrugatus. Next base: position 21,603 of record JAPXFY010000015.1, read on the forward strand.
CTTGAAGTAGTCCCCTATCTGGTTGTTGAGGAGAACTGCGCTGCTGGCAGTGTTATACAGCGCCTGGATGGTTTGGACGAGACCTTCCTCTATGCCAAACTTTCTTAGCACCTGCCACAAACCCTTATGCCACACCCTGTCGAATGCTTTTTTAAAGTCTATGAAGTTGTGGAACAGGTCTCTCTGATGCTGCAGATGTTTCTCCATCATTATCCGGCAGGTGAAGATCTGTTCTACTGTGCTTCTGCCCGCCCTAAATCCAGCTTGTTCTTCCGCAAGGTGTTCTTCCGCTTCTTTCTTCAGTCGATTCAATATGACTCTGAGCATGATCTTGCTGGTGTGGCTAATGAGACTTATTGTTCTGTAGTTCTGGCATTGGCGCATATTTCCCTTTTTGGGCAGGGGATGATGAGTGATTGAGTCCATTCTGTGGGCCACTGTTTTGTCTCCCAGATCTTCTGACAAATCGATGTTACACGAGTGACCAAATCATTCCCTCCGTGTTTGAGCAGCTCTGCTGGGATATTGTCTGCTCCAGGTGATTTCCCTGCTGGTAGGCTGCGGATGGCTTCTTCCACTTCTTCTCTCATCACTGGTAGCGGTGAGGATTCCCTCAATGGTGCTGAGTCCCCCTGAAACAAACTGTCATCTGGCTGTATTGGGAAGTTGTTTAGTTCTTGGCAGTACTGCGTCCATCTGTTCAGAACAGCGGAGCTTTCTGTCAGCAGCTCGCCTGAGGTATCCTCGATGACTGACGATCTGTTTTGCTGCGTCTTGGTAAGGTTTTTCAGTGTGGTGAAGGCATGTTTGCTGTTTCCTTTTTTCATGCCTTTCTCAATGTTCTCACACTGGTTGTTGATCCATTGTTCTTTGGCTTCAATCATTTTCTTCTTTACAAGGTTGTTGGTTTTACGATACTGTGCGGCTTCTTCAGGGCTGGAGTTTTTCGTCTTCTTCAGTGATCTTCTGTTGTCGCAGAGGTCAAGGATGTCATTTGAGATCCATGCTTGGTGTTTCTTCCTCTGTCGCCCCAGTACCTCCTCTGCTGTTTCGCGGACTGCCTCACTAAAGTTGTTTGTGAGGTCGTTGATGTCGCTGTCCAGGAAGTTGAGTGCCGCGAACCGCCCCCGAGCTGTGCCTGGAATGCCTCTTCTATCTCTGGATCTTTTAGCTTTTCCAGGTCAAACTTGATGCGTGGCTGCGCAGCTTGGTACTTCTTTTTCATTTTGATCTTCATTGTGAGCAGCACGAGGTCGTGGTCGCTGCCTATATCAGCTCCAGGGTATGTCCTCGTCTTTGCTTTATTAATGCTTGATTTGAAGCGCCGCGGTGTGAGGACAAAGTCGATCTGGTTGTGAGTCTTTCCGTTCGGCGCATGCCAGGTTGTTCTTCTTGACAGTTTGTGGGGGTAGAGGGTGTTGGCAATGGTGAGCCGTTGGGTGCAGGCAAACTCCAGAAGGCGAAGTCCCCTGTCATTAGTTTCCCTGTGCCAAATTGACCCACTGTTCCAGCCCAGTTTTTGTAGGCATCTGGGCCGACTTTGGCGTTGAAGTCCCCCTGAACTATGATGATGTCTTTCCTGGGGGCTTTTCCGATGGTGTCTTCTATTTTCTCATAGAATTCTTCAACCACCTGGTCTTCGTGGCTGGTAGTTGGAGCATACACTTGTATGATGGTGATGTTCTTTGGTTTGGCTGACACCCGAATGCTGATGATTCTGCTGTTGACAGGAGTGCAGCTCATGATGCATCCAATGACTTCTTTGCGTACGATGAAAGCTACGCCATTTTCATGTAGTGACTCTTCGCCACTGTACCACATCTTGTGTCCTTCCTCTGTGATTGCTTCTCCGAAGCCTGTCCATCTTACTTCTGATATACCCACAATGTCCCATTGGTAGCGTCTCAGCTCGTGTTCTAGTTCTTTTACTTTGCCGCACTGATGGAGTGTACGGACATTCCAGGTTCCAATGGTAGCTTTTTCCGTTGGCAGTTTGAATGATGTCTTTGCCCCAGTAGCTGACTTTTCACTTCCACCCTGGTGCTTGTCAGTGGTAAGCGCGGTCGTTTGTAACCCGGGCCCCGACCGATCCGGTATGTTGTTGGCTATTATTATTATGTATGTATATATGTATGTATGTATGTGTGTACATGTATGTATGTATGTATGTATGTATGTATGTATGTATGTATGTATGTATGTATGTATGTATGTATGTGTGTGTGTATGTATGCATACATGTATGTATGTATGTATGTATGTATGTATGTATGTATGTATGTATGTATGTATATGTGTATACCAAAGACGCAGATAGATTTTTGCAGACATACAGTGTATTTTACTGCATATTTGTTATTGTTATAAAAGTGTTATATTGTTGCCATACATTTACTGTGAAATGTTACTTTTTGTGTGTGTGTGACTTAATTTAGCATAAATGTTGTTTAATGATGAGTATTTTCATTACTTTTGTTTGAAAAACATTATATATCTGTAAACGTTACAGGCGTGGTATTTCTTTTGATGAAGAACAAAACACGTTTTATCTGTTGGCAAAGTTGTTGTTGTTGACAATGTAGGTCTTTTCTTTGTTTCTTTTTTTTATTTATCATCATCATTATTATTATTATTACTATTATTATTATCGTTATTATTATTATTATTATTATTATTATCATTATTATCATCATCATCGTCGTCGTCGTCATCACCATCATCATCATCATCATCATTTGTTATTCCAGTTGGTTATTACAAATGATGGGTCGTCGTAGTATGGTGTATATATGAGATAATGTATAATGATACTGCATGCGTGGCAGTCATTAATATTACGACGTGATATGTGAAGAAATATGATACGATCTGACGTATGACAAATGGTACGTTATAATGTCCGTGTATGTATTACTCTCAGTGTCGGTTTTCTGTCCACATGATCGTGTCCATCGGCCTTTGCTATCTACAAGTATGTGTCGATTGTTCCGTTTATGAGTAGATTATTATGTTTATGAGTAGATTGTTACGTCTGTGTGCAGATTGTTACGTTTATGTGTAGATTGTCATGCCTATGTGTAAAATGTTTTGTGGTTAGATTGTTACGTTTATGTGTATATTATTATGTATCTACGTGTAGATTGTTACGCTCATGTGCACATTGTTATGTCTATGTGTAGAATGTTATGTCTACGTGTAGATTGTTACGCTCATGTATACATTGTTATGTCTATGTGTAGAATGTTATCTCTACGTGTAGACTGTTACGTTCATGTGTAGATTGTTACGTCCATGTGTAGATTGTGACGTCTGTGCTCAGACTGTTTATGTAAATAGATCGTTACGTCTATGTGTAGATTGTTACGTCTGTGCTTAGACTTTATGAAAATAGATCGTTACGTTTGTGTGTAGATTGCTGCGTCTGTGCTTAGACTGTTTATGAACACAGATCGTTACGTCTATGTGTAGATTGTTATGTCTGCGTTTCGATTGTTAGATGTGTAGATTGTTACGTTTGTATTTAGACTGTTTATGTCTATGCATAGATAGTTATGACTACGAGTTAAGTGTTACGTCTATCTGTAGAGTGCTGCGTCAACACATTAAGTATATGTAGATTGTTACGTCTATGTGTAATTTGTTACGTCTGCGTGGAGACTGTTGCGTCTGTGTGCAAATTGTTACATCTATGTGTAAAGTGTTACGTCTGTACGTAAATTGTTACGTCTGTGTGTAGATTATGTGTAGATTGTTCAGTCTTTGTGTAGCCTGTTACGTCTAGATGTAAACTGTTACGACAGTGTGTAGATTGTTACGTCTGTGTGCAGATTCTTATCTCTGTGTGTAAATTCTTACGTCTATGCGTAGATTCTCACACCTATGTTCAGATTGTTTACGTCTATGCGTATATTGTTCCGTCTATGTGTACAGACTTACGTCAATGTGTAGACTGTTACGTCCGTGTGTAAATTGTTACGCCTATGTGTAGGTTGTTACGTCTATGTAATTTGTTACGTCTGTGTGTAAATTGTTACGTCTATGTGTAGGTTGTTACGTCTACGTAATTTGTTACGTCTGTGTGTAAATTGTTACGTCTATGTAGGTTGTTACGTCTACGTAATTTGTTACGTCTGTGTGTAAATTGTTACGTCTATGTAGGTTGTTACGTCTACGTAATTTGTTACGTCTGTGTGTAAATTGTTACGTCTATGTAGGTTGTTACGTCTACGCGTCAGTTGTTATGGGGTGTAATTTGTCACGTCCATGTGTAAATTGTGACTTCTATGTTTAAATTGTAACGTCTATGTGTAATTTGTCATGTCTGTGTGTGGATTGTTACGTCTATGTGTAGGTTGTTACGTCTGTGAGCAGATTGTTACGTCTGTGTGTAGATTGTTACGTCTCTGTGCAGACTGTTAAGTCTGTGTGTAGACTGCGTCTCTGTGTAGATTATTACATCTATATGTAGATTGTTACGTCTGTGTGTAGATTGCTACGTCTATGTGCAGACTGTCAAGTCTGTGTGTAGATTACATCTGTTGGGAGATTATTACATCTATATGTAGATTGTTACGTCTGTGTGTAGATTGTTACGTCTGTGTGTAGATTGTTACGTCCGTGTGTAGATTACGTCTGTGTGTAGATCATTACATCTATATGTAGATTGTTACAACTGTATGTATATTTTTATGTCTGGATGTAGATTTAACGTCTGTGTGTAGATTGTTACGTCAGTGTGAAGATTGTTAGGTCTGTGTGAAGATTGTTACGTCTGTGTGAAGATTGTTACGTCTGTGTGTAGAGTGTTACGTATGTGTGAAGATTGTTACGTCTGTGTGTAGATTGTTACGTCTGTGTGAAGATTGTTACGTCTGTGTGTAGATCATTACATCTATATGTAGATTGTTACAACTGTATGTATATTTTTATGTCTGGATGTAGATTGTTACGTCTGTGTGAAGATTGTTACGTCTGTGTGTAGATTGTTACGTCTGTGTGAAGATTGCTACGTATGTGTGTAGATTGTTACGTATGTGTGAAGAGTACGCTTGTGTGTAGATTGTTACGTTTATACGTAGACTGTTACGTTTGTGTGTAGATTGTTGCGTCTGTGTGTACACTATTACGTCTGTGTATAGGTTACGTCTGCGTGCAGATTGTTACGTCTGTGCGCAGATTGTTAAGTCATGTGTAAACTGTAACGTCTGTGTGTAGACTGTTACATCTATGTGTAGATTGTCACGTGTGTATAGATTGTTACGTATGTATGTGGATTGTTACGTCTGTGTATAGACTGTTACGTACGTGTGTACTGTTCGTTAAGTGTGAATTGTTTGTGTGTATACTGTTACCTATGTGTAGAGTGTTACGTGCGTGTGTAGACTGTTACGTCTGTGTGTAAATTGTTACATCTATCTTGTAAATTGTTACGTCAGTGTGGAGACTGTGACGTCTGTAGACAAACTGTTACGTCTATATGTGAATTGTTACGTCTGTGTAGAGTGTTTCATCTGTGTAAATTGTTACGTCTGAGTGTAGACTGTTACGTCTATGTGGAGATTGTTACGTGTGTGAGTATGATAAGTCTATGTGTAGATTGTTACATCTATGTGCAAACTGTCACGTCTATGTGAATATTGTTACGTCTGTGTGGAAATTGCTACGTGTGTGTGTAACCTGATACGTCTGTGAGCAAGTTGTTATGTCTGTGTGTAGACTGTTACGTCTGTGTGTAGATTTTTATGCCTATGTGCAGATTGTCACGTCTGTGTGTAAATCGTTACGTCTGAGTGAAGACTGTTACGTCTATGTGGAATTTGTTACGCCCGTGTGTAAGTTGTTAAGTTTTGTGTGCAGATTGTAATGTTTATGTGTAAATTGTTACGTCTATGTGTAGAT
>JAPXFY010000015.1:32500-40000 GCA_030674185.1 Monoplex corrugatus
TTGAAAACGTTTACCCTTAACGAAGACCAGTTGGCCGAAAAATTTGCACCTGTCTTGTCCGATTGTATCAAATACGCGTTCTCATTCTGTTTTCGTGTTTTGCTGGTTCCCGTTTGCTTGAACGCGGGCGGTCGCGTTTGTTTTGAACATACATAGATATGCATGTAAACACAGGCACATGCGTCCATCACAATACGTCTATAATAAATGCATGAATACAAGGAATAAAATGGCATAAAATATAAAACAGAATGAAACAAGATAACAACAAACAGTAAAATAACTAAATGAACAAGGAAGATTAGAAAAGTGAGGGTGGGACACAAGAAATAAACGGAGCAGAAAGCAAACCAACAAAGTAAAAAAAATAGGATAAACGAAACAAATAAACAAATGGGCAAGTTAGACAACATATTAATCAGAAAATCAACTAGAAACAAATAAATAAACAAATGGGCAAGTTAGACAACATATTAATCAGAAAATCAACTAGAAACAAATAAATAAACAAATGGGCAAGTTAGACAACATATTAATCAGAAAATCAACTAGAAACAAATAAATAAACAAATGGGCAAGTTAGACAACATATTAATCAGAAAATCAACTAGAAACAAATAAATAAACAAAAGGGCAAGTTAGACAACATATTAATCAGAAAATCAACTAGAAACAAATAAATAAACAAAAGGGCAAATTAGACAACATATTAATCAGAAAATCAACTAGAAACAAATAAATAAACAAAAGGGCAAATTAGACAACATATTAATCAGAAAATCAACTAGAAACAAATAAATAAACAAATGGGCAAGTTAGACAACATATTAATCAGAAAATCAACTAGAAACAAATAAATAAACAAAAGGGCAAGTTAGACAACATATTAATCAGAAAATCAACTAGAAACAAATAAATAAACAAATGGGCAAATTAGACAACATATTAATCAGAAAATCAACTAGAAACAAAGTTTGAGAGATGTATAAGGTTTTTGACATGCATGGATAATGGAGGTCAAATGAATGTAAACCAGAAGAACAAGAAAATCACTGGACGAGGCGGCAGGGAAGTTTTTAGTCCCGTTTTTATTATCCATTGTTTGGTGTCTGTGATTTGTCTGTGACCGTGCGTTCGCGCTTGACAAAGGCTAGTTGGCCGAAAATTTGCGCTTGTTTTGTTTTGTGTTGTCTTGTTGGAGATGCGCTTACATTGATTTTCTTGTTCTTCTGGTTTGTGTTTGCTTGGGCGCAGGCAGTCACTCTTGTTTTGGAAATGAATGTAAAAAAAAAAAAAGAATGAGAAGTACTTCTAACGTAAGAAATTGTGGCTAGTGCAACCAATACATATATAAAGACTGAAAAAAAAAATCTCCAAGGAAAAGATAGATTGTGCATCTACTAGCTCAGTGGACTAGCCTGCTGTGCTGATTGCGAGGAACACATGGGTTCGACTCCCCACGCGGGCCATTAATAATAATAATAATAATAAATGGTTATTTATGAGCGCTTTCCACTTGCACAAAGCGCTTTACAACAACAATAAAAGTAAAACAAACACACGAACTCACAGACACACACCAACACACACACAAACACGCACAGACACACACACACAAACCACACACACACGCACGCACGCACGCACACAAACACACACGCGCACGCATTTACACCCAAAAACACGCACATCAAAAATACAGAGCGGCAGGAAGAGGGTCTACAAGAAATGTTGCTGGAAGAGAAAAGTCTTCAGACTAGTTTTAAAGGAGGGAAATGAAGGGCTGTGACGGAGATTGTGAGGCAAGGAGTTCCACATCTGCACAGCAGATGATGAAAAAGCTCGACCACCATGCCTCTCTCGTTTATATTTTGGAACGCGGAATGTTCTATCATCGGTAGCAGAGCGAAGAGATCTGGGTGGTACATAGATCGTAAAGATGTCAGAAAGGTATTTAGGCGCAGTGCCAATTATGACTTGGTAGCAGAGACAAGAAGATTTGTATTTGATTCTTTGTTCAATAGGTAACCAGTGTAACTCTCGTAGAAGGGGTGTACAATGTGCCGATCTTTTTGCTTTGCACACTATTTTGGCTGCTGAGTTCTGTACTTGTTGTAGTGGTCTGATCAGGGTATGTGGAGAACCGACAAGAAGAGAATTGCAATAGTCTAGTCTAGATAGTACACAAGAACTGACAAGTGTTTTTGTTGCATCAACTGTGAGGTAGCGACGTATAGAGCTGATGCGTCTGAGTTCATGGTAGGCTACTTGACAGGTTTTACTGATATGATGTTTCATGGACATCTCTTTATCAAGGAAAAAGCCAAGGTCACGTACATTGTCTGAAAATGAGACGGGCGTATTTCCTAGGTCAAAAGTAGGAGGTAGGGAAGTGGCATCAACTGATGGAGGAAGGAGTCTAAGAGCTTCAGTCTTGTCATCATTTAGTTTCAGTTTGTTTTCGGTCATCCAATTTTTAACTTCTGTGACACTATCTTGGAGAGATTGAATAAGATTATCGTAGTTTGAAAGCGTGTCAGAATGTTCCAGTTGAGTATCATCAGCATACATTTCATGACGAATGGAATGAGTATCAATGAGATGAGTGAGTGGAGTGGTGTAGAGTATGAAAAGAACAGGGCCCAGAACAGAGCCCTGAGGAACGCCGAAAGTGAGAGTAGATTCAGAGGATCTATTTCCGTCTACTAGAACAATTTGCTTTCTGTCAGAGAGATATGATCGAAACCAGTTGAGCACGATATTTGTAATTCCAAATGTTGTATTCAGGCGTGAGAGAAGGATGTCATGATCTATTGTGTCAAAGGCAGCAGAAAGGTCCAAAAGTAGAAGAACAGATATTTTGTCTTGGTCAATAGCATTCAAAAGATCATTTACAATGCGTAAAAGAACAGTTTCTGTAGAATGGCCAGGCCTGTAAGCAGACTGGTGATCGCTGAGAAGTGAATGAGAGGTCAAATGGGAGAAAAGCTGGCGAAGCACAAGTCGTTCAAGAAGTTTAGAGAGGTATGGAAGGTTGGAGATGGGTCTGTAATTTTTCAACTCGTTGGGGTCCAGATTTGATTTTTTCAGAAGGGGTTTTAACACGGCTGTTTTAAATTCAGTTGGAAAGACGCCGGAAATGAGTGATTCGTTCATGATATGAGTAATGCTAGGCAGAAGAAGGTCTATATGCTGAATTAGAAATTTGGTGGGCATTGGATCTAGTTCACAAGTCTTTGGAGTTGTCTGCATGATCGTTTTTCTCACTAGATCTTCACTAACGGGAACAAAAGCAGACAAAGGGGTGCTAGAGAAGGGCGGGCTGATGTTATGAGACTGTAATGTTGACGGGAAGTTGTTTCGAATGGTTGCAATCTTGTTGCTGAAAAATTCGGCAAACATATTCGGAAGGAGCTTTATATCTGAGACAGAAGGTAGTGAAACGGACTTATTTTTACCAAGAAGGTGTGACATATTTTGGAAGAGCTGCTTGCATGTGCGAGAACCTGACACTAGCGACGAATAGAAGGTCGTTTTTGCAGTGTCCGTGACATTGCGCTTCGCAGCATCGTAGATTTGTTTGTGAACAGTGAGCTTTGTTTTTTTCCACTCACGCTCTGCACGTCTGCGTGCGGTTTTAGCTTCGCGAAGTGGACCAGAGACAGCGTTGTACCAGTGGCTTGGTTTTCCATCGCGAACTTTCATCTGTCGCATAGGCGCATGCTTGTCAAAAATAGATGAAAGATTTGAGTTTAATTCTGAGATTGACAGATTTGGTGTTAAGAACTGCGCGATGTCGTGTGCAAGTTTATCGTGATCAATTTTTCCGATGGAACGAGTGGAAACATATTTCGGAGGACGTTTAAGTTTAGGTGTAGATAGATGGCACAAAATGGCGAAATGATCAGAAGCAAGATCATGACACACATTGGTGGAATGAATGATATCGTCATCATTTCTATGTATAACTAGGTCAAGAATATGTCCACACTTCTGAGTTGGTTCGGTGACTGTCTGTATCAGATTAAACATTTCAAATTGTTCTATCAACTTCAAAGCATTTGTGTTAGTAGTGTCATCAAAATGAAAATTAAAGTCGCCAGAAATCACAAGTTTGTTTGGGCATTGTAAACAAAAATCAAGGAAACCGGTAAGTTCAGTAAAGAACAGAGGCGTCGTGAGTTCATTTTTCTGGTTTGGTGGAATCCTGTACACAAGGAAGAAGCTTACACGTTGTTCGTTTACTGTTAGTGTTAGCTGGGCCAGTTCAAAAGACACATGATTAAAAGGAAAATTAGACACACTGAAACAATTCTCAGCAAGATGGTCTTTGATGATGACAGCAAGGCCGCCACCACGCTTGATCTTGGTTGTGTGTTGTCTCGGGAAGGAGAGCAGCTTGTAGCCTGGTGGAGTCAGGTCGTTGAGCTTTGCTTCGTCGCCAGTCTTACGAAGCCAGGTTTCCGTAAGGAAGAGGACATCAATGTCGTGCTCGTGAATAAAGTCACGAATGGCCGAACGTTTGACAGAAGGGCCTACAGACTGCGCATTGAAAACACCCATGCACAGCTGATTGGGAATTGTTTTTGCTTCTTGAAGAGGAACGGTGATTAGGTTGGAGAAGTTGGCGCCCTGGGGTCGTGGAGGCAGTGAGGTGATGTCAGACAGGATGGAGGGCGGTACAGGTCCATGAGCAGCCGGATACCATTGACTGTCTACCTGGGCTGGTTTGGGTCACGTAAATAGAGCCACGACAAGATCTGATATATGGAGTTCAATCCCAGCCCGCAACATTAAAACCTGGTCTGTTCGCTGCCTGTCTGTATGTTTCCATCATTCTGGTGGTGTATGTTTCCATCATTCTGGTGGTGTATGTTTCAATCATTCTGGTGGTGTATGTTTCCATCATTCTGGTGGTGTATGTTTCCATCATTCTGGTGGTGTCTATCTACTTATCTACCTATTCACCTACCTACCTGTCTATCTATCTATCCAACCATCCATCTATTCATCCATCCATCCATCTATTTATCTATCTTTCCGCTTGTCTATTATCTGTTTGTCTATCTATCTATTCAGCTATCCATATATCTATCTGTCTCTATCTATATGTCTATCCATCTATCTATCTATCTATCTATCTAGCTATCTGTCTATCTGCAAACTGTGTTGGATTTGAGAAGTTCTGCAATATGGGAGATAATTCCTACGTGACTCTCAAGAGTTATGTTCTTTGATTAATATCATAAAAATTCTCCCTGCTTCCCTCTTATTTCTTTGGTACTATCTGTTTATCTATCTAGCTAGCTATGTAAATACCTACCTGTCTACCTATACAGCTATCTAGCTAGCTATCTATCTACCTTTATATCTACGTATGTGCGTACCTACCTACCTACTGCATTACAATGTGTGATGTGTATTATATGTGTGTGGAGGACAGACCAACAGCAGTTACAGACGACCCACACCAAAAGATTTCACAGACCCATAGTCAGACACTACCCTGTCACGGGCCTTCAGCTGGTCCATCAAGGCCACGTCCTCCCTGCACAACACACCACCACCCATCCTATCCCCCCCTGTCCCCCCGGCCTTCACCCCCACCCCCTCCTCCCCTGACGTAACGACACTGTCGTTCCACGCTGACGTCATCCTGGCCCGTCCCTCAGCATGACGCGAGGATGACGTGTCGGTGACGTCACCGTCGGCCCAAGGCTGTCGCGTGGAGTCGGCCATGATGAGGAAGGCGAGAGCGATGAGGAGCTGGGTGAGGCCCGTGATGAGGAAGAACGTCTGCCACGTGACCAGGCTCTGTAACCAAATAGTTGAAGAGGGGCTCGTGCACTGGGTCAATTCCCATAAGCGCGCCACCCAAAATAAGCTAGAGATGATCTGGTGGGTTTTTTTGTTCCTGCGAAACCCCATATGCACTTGCAGGGTCTTGAAATGGTAATAGTGAGTGGAGCTATGAAACACTAAGCTACTGTTATTGTTATCGTTGTTTAAAGCCCAGCCGACTGCTTAGAGCCATACCAGGGCTACGACCGCTTCAAAACATACAGAACTTTAACAGGAAAAAAAAAAGAAAAGAAAATTAAGTACACATATCAATGCATTGGCGCACTTTATCTAAGGACGTGTCCCCGGCGTTGACCACTCCGTCTAATTTATCGAACAGAGGATTTAAAAAACACACCTGAATACAAACTTAAGCACACCTAAGGACACCAAAACATATACAAAAACTTGCATAAACTACCTAGTTTCAGTTTCTCAAGATGACGTCTCCGCGCTCGGAACGAATTCCATGTGTACTTACGTCACAGGTGTCATGTGTATGGTGATCATGGCACAAGCCTTAAGCCTGCACATAATCCCATGAGCTGGCCAGGTCCTGAGGTCCTACCTAGACTATGTTTTACCTAGTCTATATTTTATACTGGTATTGTATCAGCCTACCACTGTAATAATCTTGGTTACATATTAATGACAAGTGTGTGTGTGAGTATCTTATCTTCAAATAAAAGAACAGATATATATAAAGTAAATCAATAAATAATTAGAGGGCTGAATCACAACACAACTAGCCATTCTGTATAAACTCGTGTCACATGACAGAAAGACCCTCAGTCAATGCACAAAGCCTCAGCTGCCTATCAAAAAGGTGAAGACAATATTTTCTTAATCATAGCCCCGCCAGTCTGTCATTCACTTCCGAGGAAAGAAAAGAGAAAACAGGTAGGTTGGTAGGTAGGTAGGTAGGTAGGTTGGTTGGTAGGAAGGTAGGATGGTAGGTAGATAGGAAGGTAGGATGGTAGGTAGGTAGGTAGGCAGGTAGGTAGGCAGGTAGGTAGATAGGTAGGCAGGTAGGTAGGTAGGTAGGTAGGAAGGTAGGCAGGTAGGTAGGTAGGTAGGTAGGTAGATAGGTAGGTAGGTAGGTAGGAGATAGGTAGGTAGGTAGTTGGTAGGCAGGTAGGTAGGTAGGAAGGTAGGTAGGTAGGTAGGTAGGAAGGTAGGTAGGTAGGAAGGTAGGTAGGTAAGTAGGTAGGTAGGAAGGTAGGTAGATAGGTAGGTAGGTAGGTAGGTAGGCAGGTAGGAAGGAAGGTAGGTAGGATGTAGGTATATAGGTAGGTAGGTAGGTATGTAGGTATATAGGTAGGTAGGTAGGTAGGTATATAGGTAGGTAGGTAGGTAGGAAGGTAGGTAGGTAGGTAGGAAGGTAGGTAGGTAGGTAGGTAGGAAGATAGGTAGGTAGGAAGTGTAGGTAGGTAGGTAGGAAGGTAGGTAGGTAGGTAGGTAGGAAGGTAGGTAGGTAGGTAGGTAGGTAAGTAGGTAGGTAGGCAGGTAGGTAGGTAGGCAGGTAGGTAGGAAGGTAGGTAGATAGGTAGGTAGGTTGGTAGGTAGGTAGGATGGTAGGTAGGAAGGTAGGTAGGTAGATAGTTAGGAAAGTAGGTAGGCAGATTGGTAGGTAGGTAGGTAGGAAGGTAGGTAGGTAGG
>JAPXFY010000015.1:42500-45000 GCA_030674185.1 Monoplex corrugatus
CTTTTGCCTGGCAGGAAAGCGGCCAGAACAGAAGCAACAACGGCGCCCACAAACCCATACTGAGCAATGCCGGCCAACACTGACGTGTATTTGGGGGACATATCGTGAAACATGGGTGGGTACCCTGAAACACAGAGTTCACTTCCAGTTTTCTGAAGATGAAGGTTCGCTCTTGGAATGAAGCCATATGCCTTGACGCCACTGATGCCATGTGATGGAGAAGATCCGAAATGATCATGGCACAAGCCTTAAGTCTGCACATAAACCCTATGTGTTGGTAAGCCACTGATGCCATGTGATGGAGAAGATCCACAATGATCATGGCACAAGCCTTAAGCCTGCACATAAACCCTATGTGTTGGTAAGCCACTGACGCCATGTGATGGAGAAGATCCGAAATGATCATGGCAAAAGCCTTAAGCCTGCACATAAACCCTATGGTGGAGAAGCATTAAGGAATGGTCTTACAGGAAAATTCTGAACTTTCTGTACAGGTTGACCAAATAACAAAGTAGTCACGCAACAAGAACACGGACCTCATGGCAACCATCCGTCAAGGAAAAACAGAGGCAAAAAGGAAGAAAGGCAGACCTTCAATCTCGTACATCGAGAACATAACCAACATCAGTGGCCTAATTATTCAAGAAATTGTCCACAAAAGTCAAGACAGAGCGGCCTGGAGGGAGATGGTGGCATCCAGATGTGCAGCGGCCAACACCCAACCCGGTGACGCCGACAGGTGAGAGTTACACTAAGACTTACAGTAATCTAGACGAGAAAGTACAGAGGCCACAAGAGTTTTTGGCTGCAGAATCTATACAAAAATGGCGAATACAGGCGATGCATATAATGTCCAAATAAACAACTTGACAGGAACCAGAAAAAAAAAACCCACAGGAAAACAGAACCAGAACGCGTATTTAAAACAACCAGACAAGACAGGCGTAAATTTTCGGACAACTGGCCTTTGTCAAGCGTAAACGTAAGATCACAAACGAACAAACACCAAATACAAAAATCAGGAGAAAAAGACCTAAACTTCCCTGCTGCTTCGTCCAGTGGGAGAAAAGGACTAAAATGAAATCATAATGTGTGTGTTAATAATGAGAAGAAGTGGGGAGAGGGGAGGTAAATGTGATGTCAGAGGGCAAATGAGATGAATTCTGCAATGTAAAAAGTGGTCATGCCATATTAGTATTGTTTTATCCTGAAGAGGGTCCAGTGCTAAAACTACGAAAACTATGATGCACTAGCAGAGGAGTTTTTGGAATATAAGTATATCAATATTAAATAATGCATAAATGTACATACATATTCATACATACATACACACACATATCCATATACATACATACATACATACATACATACATTATACATGTATATATCTGCATATACACATACAAATATCCACGCTCTTGCATACACATGGATACACGTGTTTTTTCTGGTTCCTGTTTGCTTGAACGCAAGCGGTCGCACTTGTTTTGGATTTCAAAGCACTTGATATCATCATCATCATCATCAGGTGCCCTGCCGCATGGCGTTAGCTATCATGGACTTCCATCTGTCTCTATCTCTCGTTGCCCCTAGCATCTCCCCCACCCTCCTCGTCCCCAGCCACTCTGCAAGTCCGTCCAGCATTTTCTCCCTGGGTCTACCCGGTGCTCTCTTTCCCTCCAGCTTTCCCGTTGTGACCAGGTGCTCCAAATCCCCTTTCCTCATAAAATGGCCTATAAATGTTGCCTGTCTTTTCCTAATCTTCCTTATGAGTGATCTACTTGTGTCTGCCTCCGTCAAGACTGTCTCGTTTGTTTTTTTGCTGTCCATGGAACTCTCAACATTCTTCTTAGAAACCACATCTCAGCTGCCTCAATCTTGTTCTGGCTTTGTTTGTTGACTGTCCACGCCTTGCATCCGTACAACAGCATTAGTTCTATATAACATTCAAGAACTCTCTTCCTGATGTTAATTGACAGGCATTTGTTGGTAAGAATGCTTGTCATCTTCTTGAATGCTGTTTTGGCTTGGCCGATTCTGCCGATATATTATGGTTGTATGTCGTCGCATGGAAAGGTTAGAGTCAAAGATGAATCCCAGATTTCGTACTGAATCAGAAAAGGGATTATTACGTGCACTGACAGAGACTAATCTTGGAGGGGGTACAACCTTGTCATCATCACCATCAGGTGCCTTGCCACATGGCGTTGGCGATCATGGCCTTCCATCTGTTTCTATCTCTTGTTGCCTCAAGCACCTCTTCCACCCTTTTTGTCTTCAGCCACTCTGCAAGTCCGTCTAATACCTTCTCCCTGGGTCTACCTGGTGCTCTCTTTCCCTCCAGCTTTCCTGTGTGACCAGGTGCTCCAATTCCCCTTTCCTCATAAAATGGCCTATAAATGTTGCCTGTCTTTTCCTAATCTTCCTTATCAATGATCTTCTTGTGTCTGCTTCCATCAAGACTGTCTCGTTTGTTTTCTTTGCTGTCCATGGAACTCTC
>JAPXFY010000015.1:62500-65000 GCA_030674185.1 Monoplex corrugatus
CTGTGGCCACCATTCACATTAATTAACTTAAGCTGTCCTCCAGTATTGAAAGAGAAAATGGGAAAAATCATTTGCAATTCAAAATACGTCACGTCATCCTTTCTCTACGCCGTGAATAAAGCCTGAGGCACTTGATGTAACTACCACTACCATTGATTGATTGGTTTAGTTTTTACGTCGACACCCACCTCAGGTGATATGGCCGACGGGGATAACCATCCCGGGGAAGTGGGGGAAGGGGGACTTATCTAATCATATACTGACACCACCAGAACAACAATGATGTTAAGATGGGACAGTGAGATGGCCAGTTTTAATATAGCGCACCCCGGGATTCGAACCCACAACCATTAGCATGTGAATCCGACGCTCAAACCAACTGAGCTATCGAGGCCAGCCCCACTACAAGGCTATACCTAACACTATATATGGTCGACTATCGTGGTCGATGAAGTCCAACCTAGCACTTTATATTTGTGTACCCTCATGTGGGATCTCAATCTTTGTGAAGGGGGTTGGCGCTAGGTGCCATGCATATATGTAAGTTGCTGTAGTTTGGGCAGAGCCTCAGCAACTCTCTCCACCTGCCTCCACAAGTCCAGGGCAAATCGAGGTTCTCATAGGAGACACAAATGGCTGAACAGTAGATGGCAAGTCGCAGCATATAAGACCAAAAGCACAAGCAGTGCTCTGTGGTAGTGCCCTTTATGTAGTATGCGGTTGCGGGATTTTCTGTCTGGGTTTACTCCCATAGCCTTTCCCCACCCAAGGGGTAACCCACAAGGCAGCGGAGACAGGCGCAGGTCATACAGTCTGCTGTCATACTGTAGCAGAGACTTCGCTCTGACCTAACACTAGTATACACAAAATAATCATGTAGAGTTTACTCTTTGTCTACACGGTTAACACACCTCGATGTGCATAACACCATTAACTATCATCATCATCATCATCATCATCATCATCATCATCATCATCATCATCATCATCATCATCATCATCATCATCAGGTGCCATGCCGCATGGCGTTGGCGACCGTGGACTTCCAACCATCTCTATCTCACGTTGCCCCTAGCATCTCCCCCACCCTCCTCATCCCCAGCCACTCTGCAAGTCCGTCCAGCATTTTCTCCCTGGGTCTACCTGGTGCTCTCTTTCCCTCCAGCTTTCCCCTTGTGACCAGGTGCTCCAAATCCCCCTTCCTCATAAAATGGCCTATAAATGTTGCTTGTCTTTTCCTAATCTTCCTTATGAGTGATCTACTTGTGTCTGCTTCCATCAAGACTGTCTCGTTTGTTTTCTTTGCTGTCCATGGAACTCTCAACATTCTTCTGAGAAACCACATCTCGGCTGCCTCAATCTTGTTCTGGCTTTGCTTGCTGACTGTCCATGCCTCGCATCCGTACAACAGTATTGGTTCTATATAACATTCAAGGACTCTCTTTCTGATGTTAATTGATAGGCATTTGTTGGTAAGGATGCTTGTCATCTTCTTGAATGCTGTTTTGGCTTGGCCGATTCTGCCAGCTACTTCCGATGTGCATCTGCCGTCTGATGAAATGACCGTTCCCAGGTATTTGAACTTATTAACCTGTGTCAAGGTTGTGCCATTTGCTGTTATTTTGCAGGAGGGGATTTCATGTTTTTTACTGATCACAATGACTTCAGTCTTCCTGCTGTTTAGTTCCAACCCCTTACCTTTGCTTTCTATTTCTAGGATATTCACAAGGTTTTGTAGGTCCCTTTCATTTTCGGTAATTAGCACGGTACAATTTTCTGCAATTAACTATTATACTTAACTAAAAAATTTCCAAAACAGCCTCCGTAAATTGAAACACTTCCAGATGCATTCACAGTTTACACGCCACCATATTATTTCAACTGGAGTCAGTGACGATTCCCTCATGACTTTACCAAACGAATAACCCATTACGGTTGAATTTTCTCTTTCACCAAAGTTTTCCCGTTAGCAGAATCAATAGTGTTTACAAAAACAAGGTCTGTATGATAGCTGAACAGCCGCCAGTCACAGCAATAGACATGGTTCAGATTCATATTGCTTATACCCCAGCCGACTACTAGAGCCATATCAGGGATAACACCATGTTAAAAAAACGACAACCAGGTTTAAAATAAAAAGAACAACAGTTAAAAACAATGTTCACCGTTATCCTTGTATGTCTAGAATATGTTTCAAAGAAAAACATACTAATAATAATAATAATAATAATGAACATTTATAAGCGCAAACCTCCAGTACGGGGCCGGAGCTCGTGACGCTGCACACTAATAACATCACACACACACAGACACGCAGGCACACACACACACACACACACACACACACACACACACACACACACACACACACACACACACACACACACACACACACACACACAGATACGCACACACACCACACACACACACGGACCCACACACACACACACACACACACACACACGCGCGCGCGTGCGCACGAGAACAAAGAGTGTCCACA
>JAPXFY010000015.1:70000-80000 GCA_030674185.1 Monoplex corrugatus
ATCTTCCTTATGAGTGATCTACTTGTGTCTGCCTCCAGCAAGACTGTCTCGTTTGTTTTCTTTGCTGTCCATGGAACTCTCAACATTCTTCTTAGAAACCACATCTCGGCTGCCACAAGGGCACACAGCACACACGCACACCCGGACGTTGTACGTCCCAAACCCCCTCAGCAATTCCAGCAGATGAACCAGACCTACCCTCTACTGTACAGCGCACCCACCATGGCAGCACTGTCTAATACAGCGGAAGTGCAGGCAGTCACATCCAAGTCAGAAGTATTTTCAAAATGGTGAAAAACGTGTGGAGGTCCATACCCACCTCCACCACCTAAACCTCCCCCCTCAATACAGCATCAGCATCAAAGCTGTGACTGCACCACAACTGTGTTTCCATCTTACTTTTTACTGTTATTGTTATTGTTCTTTAAAGCCCAGCCGACTGCATAGAGCCATACCAGGCACAGAACCGTCTTAAAACATATATGTACACACTACTTCAACAGGAAAAAAAAAGGAAAAGAAAATTAAGTACACATATCAATGCATTCGCGCACATGATCTAAGGACATGCCCCTGGCGTTGACCACTCCGTCCAATTTATCACACAAGGGATTTTAAAAAATATACCTGAATACAATCTTAAACATATCTAAGGACACTAAAACCTATATAATAACAGGCCTAATTTACCTAAAAGTACTTCGACATATCACATTTTCCTAGACCCAAAAATACACTTTATATGGACAACATTACCCGGACTGCCCTTCACTGGACACCAGAAGAAAGACAGCAGGACAACATCACCAGGACTGCCCTTCACTGGACACCAGAAGGAAGACAGCAGGAAAACATCACCAGGACTGCCCTTCGCTGGACATCAGAAGGAAGACAGCAGAACAACATCACCTGGACTGCCCTTCACTGGACACCAGAAGGAAGACAGCAGGACAACATCACCAGGACTGCCCTTCGCTGGACATCAGAAGGAAGACAGCATGATAGCATCACCAGGACTGACCTTCACTGGACACCAGAAGGAAGACAGCAGGACAACATCACCAGGACTGCCCTTCGCTGGACATCAGAAGGAAGACAGCATGATAACATCACCAGGACTGACCTTCACTGGACACCAGAAGGAAGACAGCAGGACAACATCACCAGGACTGACCTTCACTGGACACCAGAAGGAAGACAGCAGGACAACATCACCTGGACTGTTCTTCACTGGACACCAGAAGGAAGACAGCAGGACAACATCACCAGGACTGCCCTTCACTGGACACCAGAAGGAAGACAGCAGGACAACATCACCAGGACTGCTCTTCACTGGACACCAGAAGGAAGACAGCAGGACAACATCACCAGGACTGACCTTCACTGGACACCAGAAGGAAGACAGCAGGACAACATCACCAGGACTGCCCTTCACTGGACACCAGAAGGAAGACAGCAGGACAACATCACCAGGACTGACCTTCACTGGACACCAGAAGGAAGACAGCAGGACAACATCACCAGGACTGACCTTCACTGGACACCAGAAGGAAGACAGCAGGACAACATCACCAGGACTGACCTTCACTGGACACCAGAAGGAAGACAGCAGGACAACATCACCAGGACTGCTCTTCACTGGACACCAGAAGGAAGACAGCAGGATGTGTGTGCGTGTGTGTGTGTATGTGTGTGCGAGCGTGTGTGTGTATGTGTGTGTGCGTGTGTGTGTGTGTTCATTGTAATATATGTATAATTGTATATAATATGCTCTCTATAATTTTCCATTGCTTTTATTCTTTCTCCCCATTTATAGCCGTGTGCGTGTGCGTGCTCGCGCGTGTGTGTGTGTGTGTGTGTGTGTATGTGTGTGTGTGTGTGTGCGTGCGTGCGTGCGTGCGTGCGTGTGTGTGTGTGCGTGCGTGCGTGTCTGTTTTAGCGCTTAGATTTGATTTTATCAAGATTTTGCGCTATATAAAATATTGTATATTATTATTATTAAGACAGCAGGACAACATCACCAGGACTGTCCTTCACTGGACATAGAAGGAAGACAGCAGGACAACATCACCCAGACTGCCCTTCACTGGACACCAGAAGGAAGACAGCAGGACAACATCACCCGGACTGCCCTTCACTGGACACCAGAAGGAAAACAGCAGGACAACATCACCCGGACTGCCCTTCATTGGACACCAGAAGGAAGACAGCAGGACAACATCACCCGGACTGCCCTTCACTGGACACCAGAAGGAAGACAGCAGGACAACATCACCCGGACTGCCCTTCACTGGACACCAGAAGGAAAACAGCAGGACAACATCACCCGGACTGCCCTTCACTAAACACCAGAAGGAAGACAGCAGGACAACATCACCAGGATTGCCCTTCACTAAACACCAGAAGGAAGACAGCAGGACAACATCACCCGGACTGCCCTTCACTGGACACCATGAAGACAGCAGGACAACATCACACGGACTGCCCTTCACTAAACACCAGAAGGAAGACAGCAGGACAACATCACCAGGACTGACCTTCACTGGACACCAGAAGGAAGACAGCAGGACAACATCACCAGGACTGCCCTTCGCTGGACATCAGAAGGAAGACAGCAGGACAACATCACCAGGACTGCCCTTCACTGGACACCAGAAGGAAGACAGCAGGACAACATCACCCGGACTGCCCTTCACTGGACACCAGAAGGAAGACGTAACAGAGGAAGCCCCAACAACACCTGGTGACCAATAACAGAAGGAGACATCAAGGTTCTGAAATACACCTGAGGTACTAGACAGCGGTTGGACAAGAACAGACAGATGTGAAGAACCTTCGTTGCTGCCCGACATATTCAGGTTCATATTGCTTAAAGCCCAGCCGACTACTAGAGCCATATCAGGGCTAACACCACGTCAAAAACGACAACCCGGTTAAGATAAAAAGACAACAGTTAAAAACCAAGCGCACTAATGTCGTTGCAAGTCTGAAGTGCCTGTAAATGTTTTATAACGTATGGCTCAACATCAATTCAATCACAGGCCGACTACTGCACTAGTTCAAGACAACAGTTAAAAACCATGTTCATCGTTATCCTTCATCATCATCATCAGGTGCCCTGCCGCATGGCGTTGGCGATCATGGACTTCCATCTGTCTCTATCTCTCGTTGCCCCTAGCATCTCACCCACCCTCCCCGTCCCCAGCCACTCTGCAAGTCCGTCCAGCATTTTCTCCCTGGGTCTACCCGGTGCTCTCTTTCCCTCCAGCTTTCCCGTTGTGACCAGGTGTTCCAAATCCCCCTTCCTCATAAAATGGCCTATAAATGTTCCCTCTCTTCTCCTAATCTTCCTTATGAGTGATCTACTTGTGTCTGCCTCCATCAAGACTGTCTCGTTTGGTTTCTTTGCTGTCCATGGAACCCTCAACATTCTTCTTAGAAACCACATCTCGGCTGCCTCAATCTTGTTCTGGCTTTGTTTGTTGACTGTCCACGCCTCGCATCCGTACAACAGTATTGGTTCTATATAACATTCAAGAACTCTCTTCCTGATGTTAACTGATAGGCATTTGTTGGTAAGAATGCCTGTCATCTTCTTGAATGCTGTTTTGGCTTGGCCGATTCTGTTGGCTATTTCTGATGTGCATCTGCCGTCTGATGAAATGATCGTTCCCAGGTATTTGAATTTATCAACCTGTGTCAAGGTTGTGCCATTTGCTGTTATTTTGCATGAGGGATTTCATGTTTATCCTTGCAAGTCTTAAATACGTTTAAAGAATGCCATATACGTCTAAAATTCAGTTAAAGAAAAACAGCCGTAAAATCATATCAGGTGAAATCTATTGATCTCTTGTAAAAACTGGAAAATTGTATACGGAGGGACGTCTCTGAAGAGGTTCTTGAAGGAGTCCACTGCTGCCCTACACACCAATGGCATATTGTGCAGTAAGTACATGTAAGTAACAGATGATAATGATGGGAATCTGCTGACCTGACTAATAAGAAGTAGGCGTACAACTCTTCATCACCCGGTGTGGGTCTTCATGTGGGATACAAGACCAGTTGTTCAGACACATGTTGGTCCACAAGGAATGCATGAAGGCCACTCTTGCCGGCCTCCAGTTCTGCTTCCACTTTCGTTAACCCTTTTGACTCCCGCACGCTGTCTACTAGCATCCTGTATTATCAACCATGCTAGCAAAGCAAAAACTGAACTCTTCGACCCCCAACCCAGATTTCAAAAAGCGTGAAGTAACCCTTTGACTCCCTCACCCTGTCCACCAGCATCCTGCATTGTCAGCCATGTAAACAAAGCAAAACTTTAACCCTTTGACTCCCTCACCCTGTTCACCAGCATTCTGCATTGTCAACAATGCTAGCAAAACAAAAAAAGACTTAACCCTTTTGACTCCAGCACCCTGTCCACCAGCATCGTCAATAATAATAATAATAATAATTCCAGTATTTACACGGCGCCAAATCTTGACAGTTCAAATCAAAGCGCACTCACGCACCAGGCATATGCACACAATCGACAAAGACCACCTTACAATATTTAATACACAGACTGAGGGAAAGAAGTACTGACAGAATTCATTGTTGGGAAAAGAGGTGGGTTTTCAAATTGTATTTAAAAGCAGAAAGGGTAGGTGTTAGACGAAGGCAGAGGGGAAGTCTGTTCCAGACTGATGGTCCTGAAACTGCAAAAGAACGCTGGCCAACACTTGGGAGTTTAAATCTAGGGACCTGGGATATGATGGAGCAGACTGGTGAATAGATTTGTAACACCATGGTATCCAGCTTACAGAGGACTGTCAACCATGCTAGCAAAGCAAAAAACTTAACCCTTTCACTCCCGCAACCTGTCCACCAGCATCCTGCATTGTCAACCATGCTAGCAAAACAAAAATTAACCCTTTGACTCTCGCACCCTGTCCACCAGCATCCTCCATTGTCAACCATGCTAGCAAAACAAAAATTAACCCTTTGACTCTCTCACCCTGTCCACTAGCATCCTCCATTGTCATTAATGCTAGCAAAGCAAAAACTTAACCCTTTGACTCTCGCACCCTGTCCATCAGCCTCCTGTAGGAAGCTGGAGGATAAGGTGAAGAAGTCAAAGGGTTAAGTTTTTGCAGTGGGTGGACAGGGTGCGGGATTCAAAAGGGTTAAACAGCAGCTGTCCTGCGTTGCTCTAATGTCCTGTGAGCAATGCTGTCGTCAGCTTGCACTTTGTATGTATATGTACTTTGTGGAAAGGCAAATTCATTAGTGTGGATCTGGAGTAATGGCTTAGTTGAATGAACTCGGTGGGGGGGGGGGGGGGGAAGAGGGGGTGTGTTGGGGGGGTGTTGGGGGGCCTAAATGAGCGGTGAGAGAACAACGCCAATGAGGCGACACAGACACTGGGATGGAAAGAAATTTTTTTTTTAAAAAGACAGACAAATATTTCATATTCATAATATTTATCTGTTGAATTAAAATAAAGACAAATATTCATATTCATAATAATATTTATCTGTTGAATTAAAATAAAGACTAATATTTATATTCATAATGATATTTATCTGTTAAATTAAAATAAAGACAAATATTTATATTCATAATAATATTTATCTGTTAAATTAAAATAAAGACAAATATTCATATTCATAATAATATTTATCTGTTGAATTAAAATAAAGACAAATATCTATATTCATAATGATATTTATCTGTTAAATTAAAATAAAGACAAATATTTATATTCATAATGATATTTATCTGTTAGATTAAAATAAAGACAAATATTTATATTCATAATGATATTTATCTGTTAAATTAAAATAAAGACAAATATTTATATTCATAATAATATTTATCTGTTGAATTAAAATAAAGACAAGTATTTATATTCATAATGATATTTATCTGTTAAATTAAAATAAAGACAAATATTTATATTCATAATATTTATCTGTTAGATTAAAATAAAGACAAATATTTATATTCATAATATTTATCTGTTAAATTAAAATAAAGACAAATATTTATATATTCATATTGATATTTATTTGTTCTGTCACAGTTGATTTACCATGTGAAACTCGGACTGCTCTCCCCTGTGAGAGCGCGTCGGTAGAAAGAAACTCTAGGGAGAGCTAGACAACAGAAGGTCTTCAGAGAAGTAACCCCCTTTAGACAAGTGTTTCGGCCCTAAATTCCTTACACTCTCGGGGGGCCGGGCCACATCCAGGTCATGACTCCTGGATGCCCTTCTGCCATAGAGCAGCGACACCCCACTTTTTTTTTTTTTACCAAGACTTCACAAACGCAAGAAAGCTAACTGGACTTCAAGGGGAGGGACCTGAAAAATCAACCTATCTCTCCAATGTTTTATACCAGAGCAGCCACGAAATGCCCTGTTCTTCACGATTTTCAACTGCTTTCGGATCTTTTAGCCTACGTAAGCCAGAATGCACACGAGTCCCGACTCATTTTTTCCGTCCCCTTCCGAAGGACAAGACGTTCGGTTCGATTTTCCGGTCAAACTGAGGAGAAATGTCAAGGCTATGACGCCAGAACGAACCCTGGAACCTCGAGTTTAGTTACCGTCAGGCGAACGTCTTAACCATTCTGACACCGTTCTCCCTCAATGAGCAAGTAAGCAAAGAAAGAAAGAAAGACAACCCAGACAAACATAGACCTTTTATTCGATTGAATTTATTGTCTAGTCTGCAATAAGACAAAGGAGACAAAAACCTGAGGAGACAGAGCGTAATGATCAAAGACAAAAATGTGGGTGTGAGAGGTAGCAAGGCGCTGAACACTCTACAAAGTCGAATATGAATGTGTCATACAGTTATCACATTACGGGTCTGTCTGCCGTCTGCCATTACAAAACGATAAACAACAAATTGGAAGAAAAGGCTGCTGAAGAGATAATTTGCATAAATTAGTCCCCCCCCCCTTTCTCACTGCACACACGCACACACACACACACACACACACACACACATACACACACACACACACTACACACACACACACACACACACACACACACACACACACACACAATTACATGTTCGCATGTTCACACCCATCCAAGCCAATTTGCCCTATTGCATGTCTGCTTGTGGCAGTTCAAAGAAAACATTAAACAGTAATTCAGCCATCACGACCCTCAATGACCCCCATCTATCGCTGTACGTATACACCAAACACTGTCTGGGAAACTGCTGCAGGTAACCCTGCTTCCTTCTCCTCCTCCTCCTCATCATCATCATCATCATCATCATGTGCCCTGCCGCATGGCGTTGGCAATCACGGCCCTCCACACGAATCTATCCCCTGTCGCTGCAAGTACATCTCCCACCCTCTCTGTCCTCAGCCACCCTTCAAGTCCGTCCGATATTTTCTTCCTGGGTCTACCTGGTGCTCTCTTTCCCTCCAGCTTTCCTGCTGTGACCAGGTGCTCTAATTCCCCTCTCCTCATAAAATGGCCTATAAATGTTGCCTGTCATTTCCGTGCTGAAGACATTACAAAAGAACGTGTATTTGTACAGGGAGCTGGTTTCCAGACGTCTGGAACTCTTTGTCTCAGACTGGTTATTGTTATTTTTTGTTTAAAGCCCAGCCGACTGCGTACAGCCACATCAGGGCTATAACCGCTTCGAAACACACAAAACGTCAACAGGAAAAAAAAGAAAAAAAGAAAATTAAGTACACATCAATGCATTCGCGCACGTAATCTGAGGAGATGCTCCTAGCGTTGACCAACCCGTCCAGTTTATCGCACAGGAATTTAAAAAAACACACCTGAATACAAATTCAAGCATACCTGGGGACACTAGAACATACATAAAAGCAGGTATGAATTACCTAAAACTGTTTCCGCATATCTCACCTCCATAGAGCCAAAAATGTTCTGAATTTATGTATCCAATTATCAATCCTGAGAAAAAGTACGGAAGACTTTATCGAACACACACAGGTGAATGGACCAGCAAGGCAGAAAATGATAGGAAGAAATGACAGAAAGCAAAGGAACAAGGCAGAAACAAAGAAAGTGACAGAAAACAAGAAAGTTCCAGCACAGAATTTCCAGAAGGTGGGGATAGCATTTATACTGAAAGAGCCCCCGGTATCCCCACGGGGACAAGCCGACTGCGTAGAGCCATATCAGGGCTTTATCCATTTCAAAACATACACGACACTTCAACAGGAAAAAATGAAAAGAACATGAAGTACACATATCAATGCATTCGCACATATAATCTAAGGAGATGTCCCTGGCGCTGACCACTCCGTCCAATTTATCACACAGTGGATTTAAAAATATACCTGAATGAAAAATTCAAACACAACTAAGGACACTAAAATGTATATAAAAACAGGCCCAAATTACCTAAAACTGCTTCCGCACATCTCATTTCCCTACAGCCAAAAATACATATATATATGTACCCAATTAATAATCCTAAGACACAGTATGTAAGACTTTATCAAACACATACAGGTGAATGGACCAGCAAGGCAGAAAATGACAGGAAGAAATGACAGAAATCAAAGGAGGAAGAAAGAAACAAAGAGAGTGACAGAAAAGAGAAAACTTCTAGCACAGACTTTCAAGAAAGTGGGGATACTGTTTATACCGAAAGAGCCCCCGGCATCCCCATGGGGGAAGGGGGTAGAGGTAGGTGAAATCTTTGACGACCTCAACCTCGTTCTGGCTAATGAATATTCGTGACGGAGATGAGCGTTGTCCAACCAGCATGCTTTTTCCTTTTCCTTGGCTCTCATAACATGTACATATTTTCTCATCATTCAAAATTTTATTGCTTCTTTAGCATACCACGTTTGGTGATTTGTCTTTTTCGTCATATCGCCAGGGGCTGACATAAATAATTATTTATTCGCTGTCCCCATTTCTGTCTCTATTGCTGCTGCTTTCGTAAAGTGCTTGAGGCTCTGGTTCAAGACAAGGGCAGCTGCACAATATTATTGCCGGTATTATGACACCACTCCCTTTCGCCATTTTCATGTATGCGCATGCCTCGAGGCTTAACGCATCCAGTCATTCATTCATTCATTCATTCATTCATTCATTCATTCATATTTAGTCCGCAACATCAACACTTGGCCTCCTTGCTGCTCACATAAATGTGACCCCCCACCACGAAATCAGTCTTAACTAGCATTTTAGGCATTTTGAGATATACATATCACTGGAAAGTGTACATTCTGCTGATTATTTTGGTACTTGAACAAAGCTTGTACTCAAAAAAATGTAGAAGTTATGTATGTTTAAAGTCATTCAGTTGTATGACGGCCGTTTTTGTGTGCTCTCCTACACATTTTCCTGAAATTTCTTTCTTTAGTGGCTTTGACCCAGTTTGTTTCTAATTTTCGCTGTCATTATCTGAAACGTGCACCAAAGAGCTTTCCATCAGTATATTACATGTGCGGGTACTGTGCAGGTTACGGTTCATAAGAGACAAAAATAGGTACTTTTGGTACGAAATTGCGTTCTTTCTGCTGCGATCAGTGCATTAAAATACCGATTTAAATTGATTAATATTTTTTCAAGAAAAAAAATTTCTGTGGGGGGTAGATTATAGTCCACAGAAATCAATTTTTAGAAAAAGTCAAAACACCCAGACAGACCCTCAGTCACCTTTTCGGCTCCTAGTCCTGTTCGACTGATTGCGAGTTAAGACTGATTTCGTGGTGGGAGGTCACAAATGTTTCCGTCATCCTGATCGCGTCAGCTTCGCGTTTCAAAGGCACCTTCTCCCCACTCAACACTTTGCAAGCGCATAGGGTTATGCGCAGGTCCAAGGAGTCTGCCACCTAACTGCTGACAGATTGTTGTTTAAAGCCCAGCCGACTGCGCAGAGCCATATCAGGGCTATAACCGCTTCAAAACACGCAAAACTTCAACAGGAAAAAAAAGAAAAGAAAATTAAGTACACATATCAATGCATTCGTACACATAATCTAAGGACATGCCTCCGAC
>JAPXFY010000015.1:85000-87500 GCA_030674185.1 Monoplex corrugatus
GTGGTGTGTTCTGGTGTGTTCTGTTGTGGTGTGGTGTGGTGTGTTCTGGTATGGTGTGGTGTGATATGTTCTGGTCTGTTCTGGTATGGTGTGGTGGGGTGTGTTCTGGTATGGTGTGGTGTGTGTGTTATGGTCTGTTCTGGTATGGTGTGGTGTGGTGTGTTCTGGTCTGTTCTGTTCTGGTATGGTGTGGTGTGGTGTGTTCTGGTCTGTTCTGGTATGGTGTGGTGTGTTCTGGTCTGTTCTGTTCTGGTATGGTCTGGTATGGTATGGTGTGGTGTGTTCTGGTCTGTTCTGGTATGGTGTGGTGTGTTATGGTCTGTTCTGGTATGGTGTGGTGTGGTGTGTTATGGTCTGTTCTGGTATGGTGTGGTGTGTTCTGGTCTGTTCTGGTATGGTGTGGTATGGTGTGTTCTGGTCTGTTCTAGTATGGTGTGGTGTGGTGTGTTCTGGTCTGTTCTGGTATGGTGTGGTGTGGTGTGTTCTGGTCTGTTCTGGTATGGTGTGGTGTGGTGTGTTCTGGTCTGGTGTGGTGTGGTGTGTTCTGGTCTGTTCTGGTATGGTGTGGTGTGGTGTGTTCTGGTCTGTTCTGGTATGGTGTGGTGTGGTGTGTTCTGGTCTGTTCTGGTATGGTGTGGTGTGTTCTGGTCTGTTCTGGTATGGTGTGGTGTGGTGTGTTCTGGTCTGCTCTGGTATGGTGTGGTGTGGTGTGTTCTGGTCTGTTCTGGTATGGTGTGGTGTGGTGTGTTCTGGTATGGTGTGGTGTGGTATGTTCTGGTCTGTTCTGGTATGGTGTGGTGTGTTCTGGTATGGTGTGGCGTGTTGTGTGTTCTGGTCTGTTCTGGTATGGTGTGGTGTGTTCTGGTATGGTGTGGTGTGGTGTGTTCTGGTATGGTGTGGTGTAGTATGTTCTGGTCTGTTCTGGTATGGTGTGGTATGTTCTGGTCTGTTCTGGTATGGTGTGGTGTGGTGTGTTCTGGTCTGTTCTGGTATGGTGTGGTGTGGTGTGTTATGGTCTGTTCTGGTATGGTGTGGTGTGTTCTGGTCTGTTCTGGTATGGTGTGGTGTGGTGTGGTGTGTTCTGGTCTGTTCTGTTCTAGTATGGTGTGGTGTGGTGTGTTCTGGTCTGTTCTGTTCTGGTATGGTGTGGTGTGGTGTGTTCTGGTATGGTGTGGTGTGGTGTGGTGTGTTCTGGTCTGTTCTGGTATGGTGTGGTGTGTTCTGGTCTGTTCTGTTCTGGTATGTGTGGTGTGGTGTGTTCTGGTCTGTTCTGGTATGGTGTGGTGTGGTGTGTTATGGTCTGTTCTGGTATGGTGTGGTGTGGTGTGTTCTGGTCTGTTCTGTTCTGGTATGGTGTGGTGTGGTGTGTTCTGGTCTGTTCTGGTATGGTGTGGTGTGGTGTGTTCTGGTCTGTTCTGTTCTGGTATGGTGTGGTGTGATGTGTTCTGGTCTGTTCTGGTATGGTGTGGTGTGGTGTGTTATGATCTGTTCTGGTATGGTGTGGTGTGGTGTGGTGTGTTCTGGTCTGTTCTGGTATGGTGTGGTGTAGTGTGTTCTGGTCTGTTCTGGGATGGTGTGGTGTGGTGTGTTCTGGTCTGTTCTGGAATGGTGTGGTGTGGTATGTTCTGGTATGGTGTGGTGTGGTATGTTCTGGTCTGTTCTGGTATGGTGTGGTGTGTTCTGGTATGGTGTGGTGTGGTGTGGTATGTTCTGGTCTGTTCTGGAATGGTGTGGTGTGGTATGTTCTGGTCTGTTCTGGTATGGTGTGGTGTGGTGTGGTATGTTCTGGTATGGTGTAGTGTGGTATGTTCTGGTCTGTTCTGTTTCTGGTTCTGTTCTGTTTTGGTCTGTGTCTGTTCTGTTCCTCTTTTCTTCCTGTTCTTATTCTTGTCTTTCTCTCTCTCTCTTCTCTCTCTCTCTCTCTCTCTCTCTCTCTCTCTCTCTCTCTCAGCAAGCGAACGATGCAATCTCTCTCTCTCTCTCAGCAAGCGAACGATGCAATCTCTCTCTCTCTCTCTCTCTCTCTCTCTCTCTCTCTCTCTCAGCAAGCGAGCAATGCAATATATATATATATATATATATATATATATCTCAGCAAGCGAGCAATGCAATATATATATATATCTCTCTCTCAGCAAGCGAGCAATGCAATATATATATATATATATATATATATCTCAGCAAGCGAGCAATGCAATCTCTCTCTCTCTCTCTCTCTCTCTCTCTCTATCTCTCTCTCTCTCTCAGCAAGCGAGCAATGCAATATCTCTCTCTCTCTGTCCCGCTGTCCCCCCACCCCACCCCCTGTCTCTCTCCTGTGCCACAAGCAAATGTAAACAATACGCACGCACTATGGCCTGTATATCGAATATGACGCATTGCTTTTATTCTTTTTCCCCATTTATAGCCATGTGTGAGTGTGTGTGTGCGTGTGTGTGCGCGCGTGCGTATGTGTATGTTCAGCGCTTAGATTTGATTTCTATCAAGATTTTGCGCTATA
>JAPXFY010000015.1:97500-127500 GCA_030674185.1 Monoplex corrugatus
ACAACAGCTACTACAACAACAGCAGCTACAACAACAACAACAGCTACAACAACAACAACAGCAGCTACAACAACAACAACAGCTACAACAAAAACAACAACAAAAGCTGCAACAACAGCTACAACAACAACAACAGCTACAACAACAACAACAGCTACAACAACAACAACAGCTACAACAACAACAACAGCTACAACAACAACAACAACAGCTACAACAACAACAACAACACCTACAACAACACCTACAACAACAACAACACTACTTACATCAAAGGACAAGGGCCCAGTGAAGGGGGATGAGGTGGTAGTGTTGAGGTGGGCAGTGAGGTGGGTCAGGACGAGGCTGAAGGTGGACCAGGCACCCAGCCCCACCATCAGGCCTCCTGTACACATGGCCACCACCATATGACGATGGCTGACGTCACAGCATCCCTCTTTGACGTCACCCTCACACTTCATGACATCAGTCCTGAAACGGCACAGCGTTCCGAAATCTCTGACATTGCTTCTGTGAGAGTTTGTTCGGGGTTTGGAGTTTGTTTAAGAACGTTTCATCGCACTCGGACAATGCCATATGCGCCCCACCCAAATCTGCCAGCAATTTTTTTTGCAGACTCCTTGAGCCTGTGCAAAAATCCTGAGCACTGGCAAGGTCTTGAAATGGGGAGGGGGCAGGGAAGAAGAGGCTTAAAAACAGTAAGCTGACACCACCAGAATGATGGAAACATTAAGATGGGCAACCAACAGGCCAGTGGACCTATCAAACAGTAAGCTGACACCATCAGAATGATGGAAACATTAAGATGGGCAACAAACAGGCCAGTGGACCTATCAAACACTAAGCTGATACCACCATAATGATGGAAACATTAAGATGCGCAGCCAACAGGCCAGTGGACCTATGAAACAGTAAGCTGACATCACCAGAATGATGGAAACATTAAGATGCGCAGCCAACAGGCCAGTGGACCTATCAAACAGTAAGCTGACACCATCAGAATGATGGAAACATTAAGATGGGCAACCAACAGGCCAGTGGACCTATCAAACAGTAAGCTGATACCACCATAATGATGGAAACATTAAGATGCGCAGCCAACAGGCCAGTGGACCTATCAAACAGTAAGCTGATACCACCAGAATGATGGAAACATTAAGATGCGCAGCCAACAGGCCAGTGGACCTATCAAACAGTAAGCTGACACTACCAGAATGATGGACACATTAAGATGGGCAGCCAACAGGCCAGTGGACCTATCAAACAGTAAGCTGACACCATCAGAATGATGGAAACATTAAGATGGGCAGCCAACAGGCCAGTGGACCTATCAAACAGTAAGCTGACACCATCAGAATGATGGAAACATTAAGATGGGCAGCCAACAGCCCAGTGGACCTATCAAACAGTAAGCTGACACCAGCAGAATGATGGTAACATTAAGATGGGCAACCAACAGGCCAGTGGACCTATGAAACAGTAAGCTGACACCATCAGAATGATGGAAACATTAAGATGGGCAACCAACAGGTCAGTGGACCTATCAAACAGTAAGCTGACACCATCAGAATGATGGAAACATTAAGATGGGCCCACACAGGCCATGCACGATTTTATAGAAGCTGACACCACTGCAAAATATGGCAACTAAGTATGGAAAGCCAACAGGCAAAGAGGACTTAAAACAGTAAGCTGACACCATCAGAATGATGGAAACATTAAGATGGGCAACCAACAGGCCAGTGGACCTATCAAACAGTAAGCTGACACCATCAGAATGATGGAAACATTAAGATGGGCAACCAAACAGGCCAGTGGACCTATCAAACACTAAGCTGATACCACCATAATGATGGAAACATTAAGATGGGCACCAACAGGCCAGTGGACCTATAAACACTAAGCTGACACACCAGAATGATGGAAACATTAAATGGGCAGCCAACAGGCCAATGGACCTACGAAACACTAAGCTGACACCCATCAGAATGATGGAAACATTAAGATGGGCAACCAACAGGCCAGTGGACCTATCAAACAGTAAGCTGACCCCACCAGAATGATGGAAACATTAAGATGCAGCCAACAGGCCAGTGGACCTATCAAACAGTAAGCTGAACCACCAGAATGATGGACACATTAAGATGGGCAGCCAACAGGCCAGTGGACCTATCAAACAGTAAGCTGAACCACCAGAATGATGGAAACATTAAGATGGCAGCCAACAGGCCAGTGGACCTATCAAACAGTAAGCTGACACCATCAGAATGATGGAAACATTAAGATGGGCAGCCAACAGGCCAGTGGACCTATCAAACAGTAAGCTGACACCATCAGAATGATGGAAACATTAAGATGGGCAGCCAACAGGCCAGTGGACCTATGAAACAGTAAGCTGACACCATCAGAATGATGGAAACATTAAGATGGGCAACCAACAGGCCAGTGGACCTATCAAACAGTAAGCTGACACCATCAGAATGATGGAAACATTAAGATGGGCAGCCAACAGGCCATGGACCTACGAAACAGTAAGCTGACACCACCAGAATGATGGAAACATTAAGATGGGCAACAGAACAGGCCAGTGGACCTATCAAACAGTAAGCTGACACCATCAGAATGATGGAAACATTAAGATGGCAACCAACAGGCCAGTGGACCTATCAAACAGTAAGCTGACACCATCAGAATGATGGAAACATTAAGATGGGCAACCAACAGGCCAGTGGACCATACAAACACTAAGCAGACACCACCAGAATGATGGAAACATTAAGATGGGCAACCAACAGGCCAGTGGACCTATAAAACACTAAGCTGACACCACCAGAATGATGGAAACATTAAAATGGGCAGCCAACAGGCCAATGGACCTTACGAAACACTAAGCTGACACCACCAGAATGATGGAAACATTAAGATGGGCAGCCAACAGGCCAGTGGACCTATCAAACAGTAAGCTGACACCACCAAGTAATGGAAACATTAGATGGGCAGCCAACAGGCCAGTGGACCTATCAAACAGTAAGCTGACACACCAGAATGATGGACACATTAAGATGGGCAGCCAACAGGCCAGTGGACCTATCAAACAGTAAGCTGACACTACCAGAATGATGGAACATTAAGATGGGCAGCCAACAGGCCAGTGGACCTATCAAACAGTAAGCTGACACCATCAGAATGATGGAAACATTAAGATGGGCAGCCAACAGGCCAGTGGACCTATCAAACAGTAAGCTGACACCACCAGAATGATGGAAACATTAAGATGGGCACCAACAGGCCAGTGGACCTATGAAACAGTAAGCTGACACCATCAGAATGATGGAAACATAAGATGGGCAACCAACAGGCCAGTGGACCTATCAAACAGTAAGCTGACACCATCAGAATGATGGAAACATTAAGATGGGCAACCAACGGCCAGTGGACGTATCAAACAGTAAGCTGACACCACCAGAATGATGGAAACATTAAGATGGGCAACCAACAGGCCAGTGGACCTATGAAACAGTAAGCTGACACCATCAGAATGATGGAAACATTAAGATGGGCAACCAACAGGCCAGTGGACCTATCAAACAGTAAGCTGACACCATCAGAATGATGGAAACATTAAGATGGGCAACCAACAGGCCAGTGGACCTATCAAACAGTAAGCAGACACCATCAGAATGATGGAAACATTAAGATGGGCATCCAACAGGCCAGTGGACCTATAAAACACTAAGCTGACACCACCAGAATGATGGAAGCATTAAAATGGGCAGCCAACAGGCCAATGGACCTACGAAACACTAAGCTGACACCACAAGAATGATGGAAACATTAAGATGGGCAGCCAACAGGCCAGTGGACCTATCAAACAGTAAACTGACACCACCAGAGTAATGGAAACATTAAGATGGGCAGCCAACAGGCCAGTGGACCTATGAAACAGTAAGCTGACACCACCAGAATGATGGACACATTAAGATGGGCAGCCAACAGGCCAATGGACCTATCAAACAGTAAGCTGACACTACCAGAATGATGGACACATTAAGATGGGCAGCCAACAGGCCAGTGGACCTATCAAACAGTAAGCTGACACCACCAGAATGATGGAAACATCAAGATGGGCAGCCAACAGGCCAGTGGACCTATAAAACACTAAGCTGACACCACCAGAATGATGGAAACAGTAAGATGGGCAGCCAACAGGCCAGTGGACCTATAAAACACTAAGCTGACACCACCAGAATGATGGAAACAGTAAGATGGGCAGCCAACAGGCCAGTGGACCTATCAAACAGTAAGCTGACACCACCAGAATGATGGAAACATTAAGATGGGCAGCGAACAGACCAGTTTTTAATGTTGCGGGCTGGGATTGAACTCAAGATATCAGATCTTGAGTCTACAGTTCTGTGTAAAGAATCAAGCATCCAGCGTGAAACAGTTCAGTTCAGTTCATATTGCTTATGGCCCAGCCGACTACTAGAGCCATATCAGGACTAACACCACGTCAAACAAACAAACAAACAAACAAAAAAGAACCCGTTAAGATAAAAGACAAATGGGAACCAGAATTCATTAATACCAAATTAATCAAAAGTTATTATTATTATTATTTTACTTGTGTAATTTGTTGGCGAAATCACAATTCTTTCGTTTGAAAACTCTCAAAGGATAATGCTCAAAGTGCGACGAAATAAAAATGATTAAAAACAAGCAAACAAACAAATAAAAACCAAGCATGCAAAGGAAGAAAGAAAGCAAGATGGTTCAGGTTCATATTGCTTATAGCCCAGCCGACTACTACAGCCATATCAGGGCTAACACCACCTCAAAAACGACAACCTGGTTGAGAAAAAAGACAACAGTTAAAAACCATGCTCACCGTTAACTTTACAAGTCAAAAAGTGCAGTTAAAGAAAAACATATTCAGACATAAAATCATATCAGGTGAAATGTAATGATCTCCTATAAAAACTGGAAAATTGCAATAATAATTAATAATAATAATAATAATAATTACAATATTTATATAGCGCAAAATCTTGATAAAATCAAATCTAAGCGCTGAAGCAGACACGCACGCACGCACGCACGCACGCACGCACGCACGCACGCACACACACGCACGCACACACACACACACACACACACACACACACACACACACACACACGCATGGCTATAAATGGGGAGAAAGAATAAAAGCAATAAAAGCAAGAATAAAAGCAATGGAAAATTATAGAGAGCATAGCATATACAATTATATATTATAACCATGTGATTCCCCTCCGAGTGGAGACAGGCTGCAGAGGGGGGGGGGGGGGGTTGAGTGAGGTTAGGATTTTATGCGGAGGAGAAAAGGTGAGTTTTGAGAGCGGACTTGAAGGAGACAAAAGTAGGTTGCTGACGGACTGAGAGAGGAAGTTTGTTCCAGGAGAATGGACCAGAAACAGAGAAGGCTCGTGGACCATAGGTATTGAGCTTAGTGCGTGGAAAGCGAAAAGTCAGAGGATCGGAGGCAGAGCGGAGGGTACGTGAGGGAAGATAGATCTCAAGTAGGCTTGACAGGTAATCGGGGGCTGCGTTATTGAGGCTTTTGTAGCACATGGTGTCTAGTTTGTACTGTATGCGCTTTGATACAGGGAGCCAGTGAAGTTGTGCCAGGAGAGGAGATATGTGGTCAGCTTTTTTCTTTTTGAGTACAGGAGGGTCGTGTCTAAAGAGGTTCTTTTAGGAGTCCGCCGTTAGTGCTTATGTCTAAGAAAGAAAGACAGACACAAACGAACAAAACGATCCAGTATAAAATGTTGATAGATAATTAAAGAAACGTTTATTCATATTCGTGAAAAACATAGGACACAATTTCGATGAAAATGCATTCACACTGATAGATACTTGAATAAGCGCATATGAAATCTTCCATTTCCATTTTCTTTCTTTTTATTATTGTTATTGTCATTATTATTATTATCATTATGATAATGGTTATGGTTATCATTATGGTTATTATTATCATTGTAATCACTTTTATTATCATTATCATCTCATTTTCTCCTGTTATTACTGTTATTGATGTTTAAAGCCCAGCCGACTGCGTAGAGCCATATCATAGCTATAACCGTTTCAAAATATTCACAATACTTCAACCTTTTTTTTTTCCTTGATCACAACCTGGATGATGTCAATTCAGACGATTCAGTTTAACACGTCTGTTGAACTCAACCTCGGCAAAAGAAACAGAACAGAAACCAAGCAAAACAGTCAAGCCATCTGACAATCTCCCTTTTCTCACAAAACCCATCTCAGAAAACCCGGCCACACAAACAAGACTGTCAAGCCATCTGACAATCTCCCTTTTCACACAAAACCCATCTCAGAAAACCCGGCCACACAAACAAGACAGTCAAGCCATCTGACAATCTCCCTTTTCACAAAACCCATCTCAGAAAACCCGGCCACACAAACAAGACTGTCAAGCCATCTGACAATCTCCCTTTTCGCACAAAACCCATCACAGAAAACCCGGCCATACAAACAAGATAGTCAAGCCATCTGACAATCTCCCTTTTCGCACAAAAACCCATCACAGAAAACCCGGCCATACAAACAAGACAGTTAAGCCATCTATCAATCTCTCTTTCATACAAAACCCATCATAGACAATCCAGCTATAGAAACAAAAGTCAGGCCTTCAATTCAGTTCATATTGCTTATAGCCCAGCCGACCACTAGAGCCATATCAGGGCTAACATAACGTCAAAAAGAAAAGAACAACACGTTAAGATAAACAGATAAAAACCATGCTCACCGTCAACCTTGCATGCTCACCGTCAACCTTGCAAATCTAAAATGCCATTAAAGAAAAACACGTAAAATCATATCAAGTGAAATCTATTGATCTCTTGTAAAAACTGGAAAATTGCATCAGGAGGGACGTCTCGGAAGAGCTCCTTTAAGGAATCTGCCGTGTAGTGCTTTTGTCTCACATCGTACAAGTAGTCAAGCCTTCAAACAAATCCCTTTTCATACAAAAACCCAGCACAGAAAACCCAGTTTTTGTACTTCTCAAGGTCTCTGTCACCTTGACAAAGCTTCAGAAGAAAAAGAATTTGACAGGAAGAGAGGACAATGGTAAACTGTTACAACACGGAAGACAGAATACAATCATTTACACAAATTTCCGAAAAAAAACGCTATTCACATACCTTCCTCGAAAAGAGCTGATTTTAGACATTTCTTTTGAGTCTGTACGAAACTAACCTTTTTTAAAATGTTACTGTTACTTCAGATTGAGGCAACCGAAATGTGGTTTCTAAAAAGAATGTTGGGAGTTCCATAGACAGCAAAGAAAACAAACGAGACAGTCTTGATGGAGGCGGACACAAGAAGATCATTCATAAAGAGAAGACAAGCAACATTTATAGGAGATTTTATGAGGAAAAGGGAATTAGAGCACCTGGTCACAACAGGAAAGCTGGAGGTAAAGAGAACACCAGGTAGACCCAGGGAGAATATATTGGACGGACTTGCAGCATGGCTGAGGACAGAGAGGGTGGAAGATGTACCTGCAGCGACAAAGGGTAGATGCATATGGAGGGCCATGATCGCCAACGTCATGCGGCAGGGCACATGATGATGATGACTGTTATTTTTGCTTAAAGTCCAGCCGATTGAGTAGCTTCATATCAGGGCTATAACCGTTTCAAAACATAGTACTACCTGGGGGGAAAAAAAGAAAATTAAGTACAACTCTCAATGCAATCGTAACATAATCTAAGGACATGCCCCTGGCATTGACCACTGCATCCAATTTATCACACAAAGGATTTAAAAAAACATACCTGAATACAAATTTAAACGCAACTAAGGATACTAAAACAAATAAAAACAGGCTTTAATCACCTAAAATTTCTTCTGTATATCACATTTCCCTACAGCCGAAATGCGCTCAACTACACACACCTAGTTATCAATCCTAAGAGAAAGTACGTAAGACTTTATCGAACACATACAGGTGAATGGACCAGCAAGGCAGAAAATGATAGGAAGAAATGACAGAAACCAAAGGAACAAGGCAGAAACAAAGAAAGTGACAGAAAAGAGGAATTTTCAACAACAACAACAACAACAACAACAAAAACCGAGGAAAACAATTGAAAACAACATCAACAACAACGATAACAACAACAAGAAAAACGACAACATCAACAAAACCTAACAAAGCAGATGTCTGAAATAAAAAAACAAAAAAAATAAAACAACCCAAACCCAAACCCAAACCCAAACCCAAACCCACCAACCAACAGACCATCCAAACATCACCCGAAAACTACACGAACACTGAATTATCCTGTGCAACAACCAGACAAACAAATAATGAGGAAAATGATACAACAACACAACAACAGCAGACAAACAACGAATTATCTAGTAAAACAAAGAAATTCTGAAGAAAAAGATAACACAACAACATTAGACGAACAAGGAATTATCTAGTAAAACAAAGAAATTCTGAAGAAAAAGATAACACAACAACATTAAACGAACAACGAATTATCTAGTAAAACAAAGAAATTCTGAAGGAAAAGATAACACAACAACATTAGACGAACAAAGAATTATCTAGTAAAACAAACAAATTCTGAAGGAAAAGATAACACAACAACATTAGACGAACAAAGAATTATCTAGTAAAACAAACAAATTCTGAAGAAAAAGATAATACAACAACAGCAGACAAACAACGAATTATCTAGTAAAACAAACAAATTCTGAAGGAAAAGATAACACAACAACATTAGACGAACAAAGAATTATCTAGTAAAACAAAGAAATTCTGAAGGAAAAGATAACACAACAACATTAGACGAACAAAGAATTATCTAGTAAAACAAACAAATTCTGAAGGAAAAGATAACACAACAACATTAGACGAACAAAGAATTATCTAGTAAAACAAAGAAATTCTGAAGGAAAAGATAACACAACATTAGACGAACAAAGAATTATCTAGTAAAACAAACAAATAGATAAATATTGAGGAAAAAGATAAAAACAAAACAACAACAACACGCAAACGAACAACAAACTATCTAGTAAAACAAACCAAACAAACAAATATTGAAAAAAAAAATGTTCAGGTTCATACTGCTTACAGCTCAGCCGACCACTAGAGCCATATCAGGGCTAACACCACGTTAAAAACGACACCCAGGTTAAGATAAAAGTAAAAGACAACAGTCCAAGTTCATCTTCCTTACAGCCCAGCCGACCACTAGAGCCTTATCAGGGCTAACGCCACGTCAAAAACGACAACCCGGTTAATATAAAAGACAACAGTTATTGAAAAAAAAAGAAGATAAAACAACTAAACAACACGAATAAAGCAAACCTCATAAAAATAATTCTAGAAAAAAAGAAAAACTCACTAAAAAGCAAAAACCAAAAATAGAAACCCACCCCCAAACACCAACCAACCATCCACCCAACCAGCCAACCCACTCACCCACCAAACAAGCAAGCAAGCAAGCAAGCCATGTACCTCCAATACAGTTTATACACTCTCATCCCCAAGCAGCAGAAAAACCAAGCACTGAATCCGAGCCACACACCAGCCACCTGTGAAATCACACAGACCACATCACTGAGGTCCTAACAGCGACAGGGGGTAGGTGGGGGGTGAGGTGATGGTAGAAGGTGGCAAAATAAGGGGTTGGAGGCTAGAGAGGGGAGAGGGGTAGGGAAAGAACAGGTTATCATCATCATTATCATCATTATCATCATCATCATTGTTAGTGTTCAAAGCCCAGCTCAAGTGCTCGAAGCCACATCGTGGTTATTAACCTCTCAAACATCACACAGACCCATCCAAATACATCAGTAACCGAGTGGATTATAACTTGAAACAATTCAGTATACATACCATTCCTATACGTAAACGACCTTATAACATGCCCCTGGCGTCGGCATTCGGCCGATTTTATCATCTGGGGACTTAAGAAAACCCACAAACCTGAATATCAAAATATGTACATAACAACACACACATAGACACAGACACACAGACACACAGACACACAGACACAGAGAGAGAGAGAGAAAGAGAGAGACACTCACACAGACACAGACACACACAGAGACACACACACACACACAGGAACAGAGACACAGACACGCACACAGGCACAAACACACAGACAGATAAACACACACACACACAGACACACACAGGCACAGACACACACAGACAGACAGATAGACACACACACAGACACACACAGGCACACACCGACACAGACACACACAGACAGACACACACACAGACACCGACACACACAGGCACACACACACAGACACATAGACACACACACACATAGACACACACACATAAAGACTGGTGTATAGTACCTGAAATTATCACTAGGCAGCGAACATTTCCTCAGAGCTAAATATGCACGCGCGCACACACACACACCGACACACACACACACACCGACATACCGACACACACACACAGAGGCACACACAGACAGACAGATAGACACACACACACACAGACACAGACACACACAGACACAGACACACACACAGACACACACAGGCACACACAGACAGACACACACACACAGACACACACACAGACACACAGACACCGACACACACAGGCACACACACAAACAGATAGACA
Organism: Monoplex corrugatus; assembly: GCA_030674185.1. Lineage (NCBI taxonomy): Eukaryota > Metazoa > Mollusca > Gastropoda > Littorinimorpha > Ranellidae > Monoplex > Monoplex corrugatus. The sequence continues at coordinate 108,194 of JAPXFY010000015.1, forward strand.
CACACACACACATAGACACACACACATAAAGACTGGTGTATAGTACTTGAAATTATCACTAGGCAGCGAACATTTCCTCAGAGCTAAATATGCACGCGCGCACACACACACACCGACACACACACACCGACATACCGACACACACATACCACACACACACATACACACACACACACACACACAAACACACACAAACACACACACACACACACACACACACACACACACACACACACACACCACACACACACACACACACATACACACACACACACACACACACAAACACACACACACACACACGAATTCACACACACAAACTTAGGCAAAGACTTGTCTGCAGTATATGAAATGATCAATAAGCAGGCCACATTTCCTCACAACTAAATATGCACACATAACAATGTACCAATTATCAATCCTAATAGACGGAAAGTATGTAAGGCTTTGTGAAAAAATAAAACTGAATGGACCAGCAAAGGCAGACAATGACAGGAAGAAATGACAGAAAGCAAAGGAACAAGGCAGAAACAAAGACAGTGACAGAAAAGATGAAATTTCCAGCACAGAAATCCCAGAAGGTGGGGATACTGTTTATACTGAAAGAGCCCCCGGCATCCCCACTGGAGGCGTATGGCTTGAATCACAGGTCGGCTGATGGACTAATTCGCCTAAAAATTGGTTCAGACACGTTTAAGACACTTCAGCAGGAGCTGCAAAAGAAGTTAGCGGTGTGAGATATATCTTGTGAAGACAGCAGTAAAAAGCAATCGACTCACACACGCACGCACACATACAGACATACATACACACACACACACACTCGTGCGCATATACATATACATACATACACTCAGATAAAAAAGATGCAAGCACATACACACACATTCACACATACACACACAGACATGCACATGCACACACGCATGCATAGACACGTAACACTCATACAGAAGTATACAGAAACGCCCACACAAACACACCCACACAAACACATTAAAGAAAAACACGTAAAATTACATCAAGTTAAATCTATTGATCTCTTGTAAAAACTGGAAAATTGCATCAGGAGGGACGTCTCGTCTCAGAAGAGCTCCTTTAAGGAATCTGCCGTGTAGTGCTTTTGTCTCACATCGTACATTTTCCAACACAGGTCGGCTGATTGATTGGTTGGTTGGTTGGCTGGCTGGTTGGTTGGTTAGCTGACTGGCTGGTTGATTGGCTGGCTGGTTGGCTGGTTAGCTGACTGGCTGGTTGATTGGCTGGCTGGTTGGTTGGTTAGCTGACTGGCTGGTTGATTGGCTGGCTGGTTGGCTGGCTGGTTGGTTGGTTGGCTGGTTGGTTGGCTGGTTGGTTGGTTGGCTGGCTGATTGGTTGGTTGGCTGGTTGATTGGCTGGCTGTTTGGTTGGCTGGCTGGTTGGTTGGCTGGTTGATTGGCTGGCTGTTTGGTTGGTTGGCTGGCTGGTTGGTTGGCTGGCTGGTTGGTTGGTTGGCTGGTTGGTTGTATTTTTTTAGGGTGTTAAACCTCTGTGCGATGGGATGTTCAGCGCTATACAATTACTCGTATCGTGTAAAGTAGAAGTATTGTCTTAACAGTGAAGCTTACACATCAGAGATGTTGTATGAAAGCTCTTTAGCTGCTGGAAAATGAATCTGAACCCATACACAGTATGTATGACCTACCCTGTAGACATTTTGTGCATTGTACATGCTGAAAAACAATTGTCCAAATCGTAATCGTTACTGTTAATTTTTTTTTTTATAATGCCCAGCTGACTTGGTAGAGCCATATCAGGGCTACATCGGTTTCAAAACACACGATACTTCAACAGGAAAGAAACAATGGAAAGCTTTTAGTAGACATATCAATGTAATTGTGCATATATAATTGTGCATATATAATTGTGCATATAATTTAACGAGATGCCCCTGGCGTTGACTACTCTGGCCAATTTATCACCAGGGATTAAAGAAAAACAGAACACAAATATAAACATATGTGAAGACAGTAAAACATACATAAAAACGGGCCTAAATTGCCTGAAATTGCTTCTGCACATCACATAGGTGTACAGCTAGAAATGCAATTAATACATTGTGTGCTTTTTCGTCATTGAGAGACAGGTTCAGCCAGGTAGCCATTACATTGTTGTTGTTATTGTTGTTTAAAGCCCAGCCACATCAGAGTTATAACAGCTTCAAAACATACAAAATTCAACAGGGAAAAAAAAAAGAAAATTAAGTGCACACATCAAGGCATTCGCGCACATGCCCCCGGCGTTGACCACTCCTTCCAACTTATCGCACAGGGGATTTAAGAAAAACCCACATGAATACAAATTTAAGCATGCCTAAGGACACCACAACATATGTGACCTCCCTCCACAAAATCAGTCTTAACTAGCATTTTGGGCATTTTGAGATATACATATCATTGGAAAGTGTACATTCTGCTGATTGTTTTGGTACTTGAATAAAGCTTGTACTCACAAAAAATGTAGAAGTTATGTATGTTTAAAGTCATTAAATTGTATGACGGCCATTTTGAGAAAACAGCCTCTAAAGTTTTTGTGTGCTCTACTAGACATTTTCCTTAAGTTTCTTTATTTGGTGGCTTTGACCCAGTTTGTTTCTAATTTTCGCTGTCATTATCTGAAAGGCGCACCAAAGAGCTTTCTGTCAGTATATTACATATGGGGTTCTGTACAGGTTACGGTTTATAATAAGACACAAAATAGGTACTTTTGGTAGGAAATTGCGTTCTTTCTGCTGCGATCAGTGCATTAAAATGCCATTTTAAATTGATTAATAATATTTTTTCAAGAAAAACATTTCTGTGGGGGATAGATTATAGTCTACAGAAATCAATTTTGAGAAAAAGTCAAAATATATAATAATATAATAATATACAATATAATATACAATATTTTATATAGCGCAAAATCTTGATAAAATCAAATCTAAGCGCTAAAACAGACACACACACGCACGCACGCACACACACACGCACGCACGCACGCACGCACGCACGCACACACACACACACACACAAACACACGCACACGCATACGCACACGGCTATAAATGGGGAGAAAGAATAAAAGCAGTGGAAAATTATAGAGAGCATATTATATACAATTATATATTACAATGTGATTCCCCTCCGAGTGGAGACAGGCTACAGAGGGGATTGAGTGAGGTCAGGATTTTATGCAGAGGAGAAAAGGTGAGTTTTGAGAGCGGACTTGAAGGAGACAAAAGTAGGTTGCTGACGGACTGAGAGAGGAAGTTTGTTCCAGGAAAGTGGACCAGAAACAGAGAAGGCTCGTGGACACCCCAGACAGACCCTCAATCATCTTTTCAGCTCCTTGTGCTGTTTGACTGACCGCGAGTTAAGACTGATTTCGTGGTGGGAGGTCACACATATAAAAACGGGCATAAATTGTCTAAAACTGCTTTCGCATATCCCACCTCCCTAGAGCCAAAAATACGCTTAATACAAATACCCAATCATTAATCCTAAGAGAAAATACGTACGACTGTATCGAACACATACAGATGAATGGACCAGCAAGGAAGAAATGACAGAAAGCAAAGGAACAAGACAGAAACAAAGAGAGTGACAGAAAAGAGGAAATTTCTAGCACAGAATTTCCAGAAGGTGGGGATACTATTTATACTGAAAGATCCTCCGGCATCCCCACGGGGGGGGGGGGGGGGGGGGGAAGCAAGCAATGTAAAGTTTGTAAAACAAAACAAAACAAACAATAACAAATAAACAGCCTTTGAGCTAACACACTCTCACTGTTCAGTTCAGTTCATATTGCTTATAGCCCAGCCGACCACTAGAGCCATATCAGGGCTAACACCACGTCAAAAAACAAAAAAAACCCGTTAAGATAAAAAAACAAAAAAACAACAACAGTTAAAAACCATGCTCACCGTCAACCTTGCAAATCTAAAATGCCATTACTCCTACTGTTGTTGAAAACAAATCAGACTTTTCAGCGGACAACGTCTAAATTTGGTAATTGAAGTTTTACGATCATTGTCTCTTTCTATGTCTCTCTCTCTCTCTCTCTCTCTCTCTCTTCACTCCCATTTCTAGTTCCTAACAAAGCGACAGTAATGTTTGTTGTGATGACCATTTCAGACATGCGGGATCTTTTATGGCAGTGAACCAAAAGATGTCACTGATGGTGCTAATAGTCAGCAGGGTTTTCTCTCTCTCTTCCACTGGTTCTTAACCTCTGTCGAGCCCAGCAACATTTGTGGAAACAGGCGGGCCAGACAGAAATATTACTGACCGCTCTAATCGTTCCAGACCTGTCTTCCCTCTAAGAGACTTTTCCTGATTATTTGAGATGACGTCTGCCTGTCTGTCTGTCTGTCTGTCTCTTTGTCTGTTTCTCTATCTCTCTCTCTCTCCCTCTCTCCCTCTCTCTCTCTCTCTCTCGCGCGCGCGTGCGCGCTTTCTCTCTCACTCTCTGTTTGTTTGTCTCTATCTCTGTCTGCCTGTCTCTCTCTATCTCGCTCTGTCTGTCTCTCTGTCTGTCTCTTCGTTTGTCTGTCTGTCTCTCTCTGTCTGTCTCACTCTCTCTCTCTGTCTGTTTCTTTGTCTGTCTGACTGACTGACTCTCTCCCTCTGTCTCTCTGTCTTTCTGTCTGTCTGTCTGTCTCTCTCTCTCTCTCTCCTCACTCTGTCTCTCTCGCTCTGTCTCTCTCTCTCTCTGTCTCTTTACTTTCTCTCTCTCTCTCTCTCGCTCGCTCTGTCTCTCTTGCTCTGTCTCTCTCACTCTCTCTGTCTGTCTCTTTGTCTGTCTCTCTCGCTCTGTCTCTCGCTCTGTCTCTCTCTGTGTCTTTCTCTCTCTCTCTCTCTCTCTCTCTCTCTTGCTCTGTCTCTCTCACTCTCTCTGTCTGTCTCTTTGTCTGTCTCTCTCGCTCTGTCGGTCTATCTCTATCTGAGTCTCTGTCCGTCTCTGTCTGCCTGCCTGTCTGTCTCTTTGTCTGTCTCTCTCTCTGTCTCTTTGTTTCTGTCATTCTCTGGCTCTCTCGCTCGCTCTCTGTCTGTCTGTCTGTCTCTCTCTCGTTCTCTGTCTCTCTCGCTCTCTCTGTGTCTCTCTGCCTCTGTCTCTTTGTCTGTCTGTCTCTGTCTTTGTCTCTCTCCCCCCCTCTCTCTCTCTCTTTATCTCTCTCCCCCCTCTCTCTCTCTCTCTTTGTCTCTCTCCCCCCCCACTCTCTCTCTCGGTGCCTGCCTCCCTACTCCCTTTCCTCCTTCAATCAACGGTGTAGACAGGTCAAAACATTTCACAGTTGGCAACCTCTCTCCTTTTCCCAATGCTACAGTTTTCACGTCCCCCGTGATGGAGATGGACGGATGGCGAGGTCCTTGGTGACCCATCCCTGGTTCTACGACCGACACGGAATGGGTCTGTGTCTTCTTTTCATATTGGTTATAGCCCAGCCGACTGCTAGAGCCATATCAGGGCTAACACCACGTCAAAAACGACAACCCGGTTAAGATAAAAGACAACAGTTAAAAAACCATGCTTACCGTTAACCTGGCAAAATCCTAAACAAGTGTGACTGCCCGCGTTCAAGCAAACAGGAACCAGAAAAAACACGAAAGAAGAATAAGAACACGTATCTAATACAGCAAGAGAAGACAGGCGCTAATTTTCGGCCAACTGGCCTTTGTCAAGCGTAAGATCACAAAAATTTAGGAGAAAAAGACTGAAACTTCCCTGCTGCTCGGTCCAGTGTGACAAAAAGGAATAAACTGACTAAAATGACATCATAATGTGTTTTTGAGTAAATATGATGTCAAAGCGGGAAATGAGAACTATGACGCACTAGCGAAGAGCAGTGTTTGGAATGTAAAGGATACCAGTATTAAATAATGCATAAGAGAAAATACAAGCATATGTTTGACGGAATGGGAAAATATTTAATCAAGAGGTATGGCTGATGTAAATGGATCGTGCCTAGTGCAATGAATCCGGTCTGACCTTGGAATAGGAAGAAAAAAAACATCCTAAACCAAGTAGCCAAGGGGCTGAAGGGAAAACCGGAGTCCCTGGAGGAAAAAAAAAACCCTTAGTCAGACGCGGCTGGGCCTGTCTTGTGAAAGGAGAATTCAAACAGATTGAATTTAAAATAAAACAAGACCTCACTGGGATGGGAAAATGGTGATAATATGGTCTATTTCAGTAAATCATCATCGAGATAAAACATACATGGACTCAAGGGCACATTGAAAGAAGACAATTGTATGCATAAAATCATCCAAGCAGTATAAACATTAATTATACATGAGGGACAAGAAATGTTATACCTATACATTCAAGCGAATACATACGCATACATATACACACCAAGGTAAAAGTACATGCACACAGAGCCATGTCCAGATAAAAGTACATGAAGTGGCACGATACTCAATTCTGTTGAGGAAATCTTTATGGTTTGTCATTGAGGCCATGTGGTTTGAATGATCCAAGTTTATCTAAGCTACGCACAAAAAGTTAAGGATCACTATGAGAAAACAGGTGCGTAATAAACTCAGTTCGCTACTGTTATTTATTTCTCAGTCCAGCCAAATTGTTATGAATTCTTGTTCAGCTGTAAGTGGGCGATGTTGTGTTAGTGCGAAAATTGCACGGGATTCTCTACTACTGAGCTTGGCCGCAAACGGAAAAGCGGAAACTTGCGAAAAAGGACCTTGTTTTGGACCGTTCTGCCTGAACACATTGCACAAGCCAGATGGAAAAACCATTATGCACGTGCAAGCACTGCTGTTTATGTGTGAGATGCTGTCTCTTGCTTGGCTTTATAAGAAGACATTCCACCAGTAGTTGGCCTGATCTGACAATGCCTCCACGACGAAAATTGAGCGAGTTTGAGAGGGGACGAGCTGTTGCATGGTTCCAAGATGGTGTTCCCAAGAGAGAAGTGGCCAGGCGACTTCAGGTGTCCATCTCGGTCATTGTCAGACTGATTCAACGCTTCACAGCCACTGGGAGGGTCCATGAAAGACGCAGATCTGGTCGACCGAAAAAGACAAACCCACGTGATGATCGTCTCATTGAACGACAAGCCCTGCAGACAAGAACAGCCTCTTCCAGCATCATTCGAAGGCAGCTGAAGGTAGCTACTAACATCAACATCAGCCAGCAGACCATACGGAACCGCCTTCATGGGTTTAACCTCCGTTCTCGTCGCCCAGCTGTACGGCCACGCTTAACTCCAGCCCATAGGGCAGCACGCCGCGCCTTCTGCAGACGTCACGTGAGGTGGACACGTCAGCAATTGTCCCAGGTCCTGTTCAGTGATGAATCACGCTTCACCATGAACCACAACGACGGCCGACTGAGGGTCTGGAGGCGCCCAGGCCAACGCTTTATTGACACCACTGTCCAAGAAAAGGTGGCCTTTGGTAGAGGTTCTGTAATGGTCTGGGGGCCTTCAGCCTTCACCACAGAACACCCTTGTATCATGTACAGGGTAACCTGACTGGCCTCCGATACCGGGATGAGATCCTTCGACCGCTGGCTGTGCCTACACTGCAGCAGATGGGACCGACGGCTGTCTACCAGGATGACAACGCTCGCCCCCACAGGGCAAGGGTGGTCAACGACTTCCTGCAGCAGTCTGGAGTCAACAGAATGGAGTGGCCAGCATGCAGTCCCGATCTCAACCCGATTGAGAACCTCTGGGATGAGCTGGATCGCAAAGTGAGGAGCAACCACCCCCCTCCCAGGGATGCCCAACACCTCTACCAGATGCTGCAGGCTGAGTGGCAGGCGCTTCCACAGAGGATCTTCACCAACCTGGTCAACTCGATGAGGACTCGCTGCGTCGAGTGCCAGAACAGCCATGGCGGTTACACGCATTACTGAACTTTTGGGAGCATCAGAATGCCCTGTCTTGTGATTTAAATGACTTTGGGAAATCAAATTTCGATACGTACCCACTTTGATCAAATGTACACACCAAACGATTGCTCGAAATTGAAGGCAATTGTGTATCGTTATCACTAAAGCATGGAATTAAATGTTTGCCAAACTTCAACGCATTGGCTTTCTTATTTTGAAAGTTATGAATTTTTGTGCAAGTGATCCTTAACTTTTTGTGCATAGTGTATAAGATAGGATTCTCTGTCTTTCCTGTCTATGGTGCTGTTACTGTATAGAAGCCACAGACATTTCACTTGGATGTTGTTGATTGGGTGGTCCGACTGGTTGAAATGATTTGAGATAGTTTCATCTCTTTGATGTCGGATATCAGCCAATGTCAAAGAGATAAAACTATCTCAAATCAATTATTTTGTTTTCTAATTCAAGAACACCGACCTCATGACAACCATCTTTCAAGGAAAAACTGTGGCAAAAAGGAAGAAAGGCAGACCTCCAACCTCACACATCGAGAACATAACCAACATCAGTGGCCTAAATATTCAAGAAATTGTCCACAAAAGTCAAGACAGAGCGGCCTGGAGTGAGATGGTGGTGTCTAAGTGTGCAACAGCCAACACCGAACCCGGTGACGCCGACAGGTGAGACAGGTGAGACAGGTGAGAACTTCAATTTGATTCAGTTTTATTATATATTTGTTCCATTTTTTTCATTTTATTTTTACTTTTATCATAATTTTCCATTTAATGAAGAAGGGGGATTTGGAGCACCTGGTCACAACGGGAAAGCTGGAGGGAAAGAGAGCACCAGGTAGACCCAGGGAGAGAATGCTAGACGGACTTGCAGAGTGGCTGGGGATGAGGAAGGTGGGGGAGATGCTGGGGACAACGAGAGATAGAGATGGTTGGAAGTCCATGGTCGCCAACGCCATGCGGCAGGGCACCTGATGATGATGATCATCATCATAATTTTAATTTATTTTAATTCATTTTATTTCATTTTTGATATAATTCATTTAACATTATTAATTTCATTTTATTTTATTTGGGAGCGGATTTCCAGTCTACAGAATACAGCTGTACGGTCTGGGACCCGCACCTTGGTAAAGATATCGACTCTCTGGAGATGGTGCAGCATCGTAGTGCGCGGATGGTGTTCCGCGACTACAGTTACAACAGCAGTGTCACAGAAATGTTGAAAATACTAAACTGGGACAGCCTCGCAGACCGTAGGAGGGACGCCAAACTCATCTTATTGTACAAGATTATTAACCACCTGGCAGAAGTCCCCACCGACAACATCCTAATCCCAGCAGACTCCCGAACCTAGCCAAACACCCTTACAAATACAAGTCGATCCAAAGCAAAACTACGACATATCGCCACTCCTTCGTCAGCATCATTGGACCCTGGAACGACCTTCCTGCAGAAGTAGTGGAGAGCCCGACTGTTACATCCTTCAAATCGAGGCTCAAATCTCCTCCGACAGCGCGTCGATAACAGCGCCACCACCCATCGCTGCCATACTCCTGAAGGGAAGTTTAGCGATTAAAGAACAGAACAGAACAGAACAGAACAGAAAAGAACAGAACAACAATACAATACAATACAATACAATACTTTATTTGTATAGCGCAAAATCTTGATAAAATCAAATCTAAGCGCTAAAACGGACACACACGCACACACACACACACACACCACACACACACACACACACACACACACACACACACACACACACAACACACGCACACGCACACGGCTAAAATGGGGAGAAAGAATAAAAGCAATGGAAAATTATAGAGCCCCTCCGAGCGGAGACAGGCTGCAGAGGGGATTGAGTGAGGTCAGGATTTTATGCAGAGGAGAAAAGGTGAGTTTTGAGAGCGGACTTGAAGGAGACAAAAGTAGGTTGCACAGGGGATTTAAAAAACACACCTGATCACAAATTTGAACATAACTAAGGACACTAAAACACAAACGCGCGCGCGCGCGCGCGTACATACACACACACACACACACACACACACACACACACACACACACACACACATATATATATATGTACATGTATACATACATACACACACACACATATATATATATATAAACGGACCTGAAACATTCTTCTGCATCTCTCATTTTCCTAGAGCCAAAAATACACTTAAATACATGCACCCAGTTATCAATCCTAAGAAAACGTACGTAAGACTTTATCGAACATATACAGGTGAATGGACCAGCAAGGCAGATAATGATAGGTAGAAATGACAGAAAGCAAAGGAACAAGGCAGAAATTAAGAGTGACAGAAAAGAGGAAATTTCTACCACATAATTTCCAGAAGGTGGGGATACTATTTATACTGAAAGAGCCCCCAGCAACCCTACGGAGCGGGGCGGGAGGGGGGAGGGTGGGGTGTTTAAAGAAAGATATACTCATAAATCATATCAGGTGAAATCTATTGATCTCAAGTTTAGTTACAAACACAACAGTACAGGTTCATATTGCTTACAGCCCAGCCGACTATTAGAGCCATATCAGATCTATAACTGATTCAAAACACGCACAATCCTTCAACAGTAGAAAAAAATCAAAAGAAAGTTCAGTACACATACCAATGCATTCAAGCACATAATCTAAGGAGATGCCCTTGGCGTCGACGACTCCGTATTACTTATCATATCATCATCATCATCATCAGGTGCCCTGCCGCATGGCGTTGGCGACCATGGACTTCTAACCATCTCTATCTCTCGTTGCCTCCAGCATCTCCCCCACCCTCCTCATCCCCAGCCACTCTGCAAGTCTGTCCAGCATTCTCTCCCTGGGTCTACCTGGTGCTCTCTTTCCCTCCAGCTTTCCCGTTGTGACCAGGTGCTCCAAATCCCCCTTCCTCATAAAATGGCCTATAAATGTTGCCTGTCTTTTCCTAATCTTCCTTATGAGTGATCTACTTGTGTCTGTCTCCATCAAGACTGTCTCGTTTGTTTTCTTTGCTGTCCATGGAACTCTCAACATTCTTCTGAGAAACCACATCTCGGCTGCCTCGATCCTGCTCTGGCTTTGCTTGCTGACTGTCCACGCCTCGCATCCGTACAATAGTATTGGTTCTATATAACATTCAAGGACTCTCTTTCTGATGTTAATTGATAGGCATTTGTTGGTAAGAATGCGTGTCATCTTCTTGAATGCTGTTTTGGCTTGGCCGATTCTGCCAGCTATTTCCGATGTGCATCTGCCGTCTGATGAAATGACCGTTCCCAGGTATTTGAACTTATTAACCTGAGTCAAGGTTGTGCCATTTGCTGTTATTTTGCATGAGAGGATTTCATGTTTTTTACTGATCACCATGACTTCAGTCTTCCTGCTGTTTAGTTCCAACCCCTTACCTTTGCTTTCTATTTCTAGTATATTCACAAGCTTTTGTAGGTCCCTTTCATTTTCTGCAATTAGCACGGTGTCATCTGCGTACCGAATGTTGTTTATCATTTTCCCTCCAACCTTTAATCCAGGGTCGTCTTCTAGGTTTCTCATGATGTTTTCGCTATATAGTGAAAACAGATCTGGTGACAAAACACAACCCTGTCGAACTCCTCTTTTGATGTTTTGAAAAGAGCTTATATTGTTTTCTATTCTCATTGCAGCTGTTTGTTCCCAGTACATATTCCTGATTATTCGTAGATCTTTTCCATCAACACTGAGTCTCTCCAGTTGGTTGATCAATTCTTCATGTCGTACCCGATTGAAAGCCTTGGTATAGTCAACAAAGCATAAATACAAACCCTTATTCATCTCAATTGACCTCTCTATGATAGTTCTTAGGATGTATATGGCATTAATAGTTCCTTTCCCTTCCACAAATCCACACTGTTCTTCTGCTATTTCTCTTTTGATTCTATTCCTTGTCCTCATCATGATTATTCTTAATGGAATTTTGGTTACATGACTCATCAAACTGATTGTGCGATGGAGTTCGCATTCTATCGCCCCTGTCTTCTTTGGAAGTGCAATGAAAATTGATTTTGACATATCTTTGGGGATTTTTCCAGTGTCCTAAATTTCATTTAGGAGGACTGTTATTTTTTCTATGCCAAATTCCTCCAGGGCTTCAATCATCTCTGTAGTAATGTTGTCTGGTCCTGGGGCTTTTCCTAGTTTCATCTTTTTCAGTGCTGCTCTAACTTCATCTTTCATTATGGGTGGTCCTTCAAAGTTCTTTTTCATAATGTGTTCTTCGTTTATGTCATCCTCAAAAAGGTCTTTAATGTACTCTCCCCATCTGTCCAGTATTTTGTCTTTTTCCATGATAAGCGTGCCATCTTTCGATTTTAAGCAACCAGTTGATGTACATGTATTTTTCCTGTGGACAATTTCTTCAATTCGTCTGTACATACCCTGAGGATCCATTCTGTGTCGTTCTTCTATCTCTTTGTATTTTGTGTTCAGCCAAGCTTCCTTAGCTTCATTGCACCTATACCTGATTTCTTTGTTTATCTTCCTGTATATCTCCTCGTTTCTCTTTGCCTTCCTCCTTTCCTCCATCAGGCCCAAGATTTCATTAGTCATTCAGCTCTTTTTTGCTTTTCTATCTGCCTTAGGGATTTCTTCACAAGCTTCATTTATAGAACTTCTCAACTTTGTCCATTGTTCCTCAGTCACCAACGTCTTCCAGAGCACTGAATTTGTTTTGAACATGTACATTAAATTTTTGATGTATCATTTCATCTGTCTTTAAGAGTCCAAGATTTAGTCTGATGTTGCTTTTGGTCTGTTTCCTTTTCCTCAAATTCAGCCTAAACCTTCCCACTACCGGATTGTGGTCACTGTTGCAGTCTGCGCCTGGTAGTGTTTTTGCTGACAGTAAAGAATTTCTAAATCTTTTGTTGATCAGGATGTAGTCAATCAACATCATACAGGTGTATGCACCAACATCCGCAAGTACTCAGGAAGACATCGACAACTTCTACGAAGTTTTAGAGATGGCCAAGGTCCAATGTAAATCACAGGAAGTTACAGTCATAATGGGAGATTTTTAATGCTAAAGTGGGACAGGATAGGGTGGAGGATATATTTGGACCTCATGGCCTTGGTACACAAAATGAAAGAGGGGGAAGCTTGTAGAATGGGCACAGATGAATGAGTTCATAGTAGGAAACACCTGGTTTGAGCAGCCTAACAGAAGAAAATGGACTTGGATGAGTCCAGGAGATAATACTTATCATATAGGGGATCAAAAAATATAACTTAGTACAAATATAAACATAACTAAGGATACTAAAGCATATAAAAAAAATAGGCTTAAGTTTCCAAAAATTGCTTGTGCTTATCTCATTCCTCTGGAGCAAAAAAAAATCGCCTATTACATGTACCCAACTGTCAATCCTAAGAGAAAGTACACAAGACTTTATCGAACACATACAGGTGAATGGACCAGCAAGGCAGAAAATGACAGGAAGAAATGACAGAAAGCAAAGTAACAAGGCAGAAACAAAGAGAGTGACAGAAAAGAGGAAACTTCTAGCACAGAATTTTCCAGAAGGGAAATGCTATATATGCGAAAAGTTTGCCCTCGAGATCCACACCAATGAGGTGTGCGTGTGTGTGTGTGTGTGTGTGTGTGTGTGTGTGTGTGTGTGTGTGTGTGTGTGTGTGTGTGTGTGTGTGTGTGTGTGTGTGTGTGTGTGTGTGTGTGTGTGTGCGTGACATAGATCATATCAGGTGACATCTGCTGATCACGTTTGATTAAAAACACAACAGTACAGGCTCATTTTGCTTATAGCCCAGCCGACTACTACAGCCATATCAGGGCTAACACTGTCACTGTTTTGTTTAAAGCCCAGCCGACTGCGTAGAGCCATATCAGGACTAAAACCACTTCAAAACACACACAATACTTCAACAATAAAAAAAAAATGAAAAGAAAACTAAGTATACATACCAATGCATTCGCCCACATAATCTAAGGAGAAGCCCTTGGTGTGACCACTCCGTCAAATTTATCATATATGGGATTAAAACAAACATACCTAAATACAAATATAAACACAACTAAGGAAATTATAATAATAAGGCCTAACTTACCTAAAATTGCTTGAGCTTATTTCATTCCTCTACTGCCAAAACATAACCTAATACATGTACCCAACTGTCAATCGTAAGAAAAATGTCTAAGACTTTATCGAACACACACAGGTGAATTGGACCAGCAAGGCAGAAAATGATAGGAAGAAATGACAAAAAGCAAAGGAACAAGGCAGAAACAAAGACAGTGACAGAAAAGAGGAAATTTCTAGCACAGAATTTCCAGAAAGAAGATGCTGCATATACGAAAAGATAATCCCCGGCAAGCCCACTAATATACATAATATATATATTTGAAATGAAAAAAAAGAAAGTACACATACCAATGCATTCGCGCACATAATCTAAGGAGATACTCCTGGCGTTAACCACTCCGTCCAATCTATCATACAGGGGATTAAAAAGATATACCTAAATACAAATATAAACATAACTATGGACACTAACACATAAACATAAGGCCTAAATGACCTAAAATTGCTTGTGCGTATCTCATTCCCCTAGAGCCAAACAACATCCTAACACATGTACCCAATAATAGTAATAATAATAATAACAATGTTTATTTGTACAGCGCATATTCCATATAAAAACATGCTCACCAGCGCTTTACATTTCGTAAGACTTTACTGAACACATACAGGTGAATGGACCAGCAAGGCAGAAAATGATAGAAAGAAATGCCAGAAAGCAAAGGAACAAGGCAGAAACAAAGAGAGTGACAGAAAAGAAGAAATTTCTAACACAGAATTTCCAGAAGGTGGGGATACTATTTATACTGAAAGAGCCCTCAGCATCCCCACAGAGCGGGGCGGGAGGGGGGGGGGAGGGGGCGTTTAAAGAAGATATACTCATAAGTCATATCAGGTGAAATCTACTGATCTCAAGTTTAATTACAAACACAACAGTACAGCGTCATATTGCCTATAGCCCAGCCGACTACTAGAGCCATATCATGACTAACACTGTCACTGTTTTCTTTAAACCCCAGCCGACTGCGTAGAGCAATATCAGGGCTATAACCACTTCAAAACACACACAGTACTTCAACCCCCAAACGTAGATCTCGTCAATCACACAACTTAATGACTTTAAACATACATAACTTCTACATGTTTTTGAGTACAAGCTTTATTTAAGTACCAAAATAATCAGCAGAATGAACACTTTCCAGTGATATGTATATCTCAAAATGCCCAAAATGCTAGTTAAGACTGATTTCGTGGTGGAAGGTCACAATTGTACATTTACACATATACATGTATACATATACGTTTGTACACATACCGTATGGATTCTCTCCCGTAGATCAGTGGGATGAGAGGCACACTGGTCTTTTATCGCCTGGTGTGGGTCTTCATGTGGGGCACAAGATATGTCCTGAAGGCACGTGTTCTTCCAGAGGCTGTACATAGAGATGGGGCCTGCGACCTGTCATCATTTTTGTAGGAAAACGGAGACTGTTAGGATGACTTGACAATTTTGTTTGGTTGCTTGTGTTCGTTTCTTTGTTTCTTTATTTCGTTTAGTTTTTTTGTTTTTTTATTTCGTTTTGTTTGTTTTGCTTGACGATTTTTTTTTTTTTTTTGGTTGTTGTTTGTGTCCGTTTGTTTGTTTTCGTTATTTTGTTTTGAATGTTTTCTGTTTTGCTTTGCTATTCTTATTTATTTCATTTCTGTATTTAAAATAGATTTTAAAGGAATGAGGAAGGAACAGTCACACACACATGAACACACACACACACAGACACTAGCGCACATGTATACACATACACGCATATATAAATACATAATCAACACCGCTGCCACCACCAGCACACACATCTCTCCCTAAACACACATCTTCCCGGCATTCGCACGTAAGCACGAACATACACATCTCCCCCACACCTGCATGCATGCACAAGTACACACACACACACGCACGCACGCACGCATGCACACGCACGCACGCATGCACACGCACGCAACACACACACACACACACACGCACGCACACACGTCTAATATAACCCACAGTGAAAAGGCAATAAATCAAAGAACACACACACACACACACACACACACACACACACACACACACACACACACACACACACACACACACACACACACACACACACAAACTCACACACACAAAAGCTCATACACACACACACACACACACACACACACACACACACACACAAAGATATACACACGCACACACACACAAACTTTAAAACACACACACATATACAAACACACAAACTCTCACACACAAGCTCATACACACACATTAAGATATACACACACACACACACAAACTTTAACACACACACATATACAAACACACAAACTCACACACACACACATACAAACACACACACACACACACACACATACACACACACACACACACACACACACACACACACACACACACACACACACACACACACACACACACACACACACACACACGCTATCTAAACCCCATTTATCCAAACCGTTGAATATGTGATCTTTCCTAGCATCTCGATCACGATATCTATATCTGTTCACACCCAAATCACAATTTTACAACCTCCGCCTCTTCTGCATCTGCTCTCTGTTTAATTAATCATTCATTTATTCTCATTTGATCAAAATCGTCAAAATTTATGTACTCAAACTCAACGAAATATCAGCGAAATAATCTAACGCTTTGCTCTCATTCTTAATCGAATGACAGTTGTTTTTTTTCCTTCTCTCCCCTCTTCTGAGTCATCTCTGAGATAGTGATCTCACGCTGCATATCTCAACTCCACACCCACAACACCATCCTTTAGTTCATTCGCCCGAAGTCCCAGCGCAAGGAAACCCACAGGAGCAAGACATGTCCAGCCTTCATAAGGCTCCCCAGCAGAGGAGATCCTGCACTGCTGTCACGTCTCTTCGGATGGGTTCGACAGTATCGGTGCTGATCAAACTTACTAAGGATACTGTACACAAGGCCTTCTACTAAGGGAAGTAATGTCTACTGGGTCTTCTACTAAGGGAAGTAATGTCTACTGGGTCTTCTACTAAGGGAAGTAATGTCTACTGGGTCTTCTACTAAGGGAAGTAATGTCTACTGGGTCTTCTACTAAGGGAAGTAATGTTTACTGGGTCTTCTACTAAGGGAAGTAATGTCTACTGGGTCTTCTACTAAGGGAAGTAATGTCTACTGGGTCTTCTACTAAGGGAAGTAATGTCTACTGGGTCTTCTACTAAGGGAAGTAATGTCTACTGGGTCTTCTACTAAGGGAAGTAATGTCTACTGGGTCTTCTACTAAGGGAAGTAATGTCTACTGGGTCTTCTACTAAGGGAAGTAATGTCTACTGGGTCTTCTACTAAGGGAAGTAATGTCTACTGGGTCTTCTACTAAGGGAAGTAATGTCTACTGGGTCTTCTACTAAGGGAAGTAATGTCTACTGGGTCTTCTACTAAGGGAAGTAATGTCTACTGGGTCTTCTACTAAGGGAAGTAATGTCTACTGGGTCTTCTACTAAGGGAAGTAATGTCTACTGGGTCTTCTACTAAGGGAAGTAATGTCTACTGGGTCTTCTACTAAGGGAAGTAATGTCTACTGGGTCTTCTACTAAGGGAAGTAATGTCTACTGGGTCTTCTACTAAGGGAAGTAATGTCTACTGGGTCTTCTACTAAGGGAAGAGAGAGAGAGAGAGAGAGAATGTGTGCATGTGTATGAGAGAAAGGTGTGGGGGGGAGAGAGAGTGTGTGTGTGTGTGTGAGTGTGTGTGTGTGTGTGTGTGTGTGTGAGTGTGTGTGTGTGTGTATGTGTGTGTGTGTGTGTGAGTGAGTGTGTGTGTGAGTGTGTGTGCGTCTGTGTGTGTATGAGTGAGAGTGAGAGAGAGGGAGAGAGGAGAGAGAGGAGAGAGAGGAGGAGAGAGGAGGAGAGAGAGGAGAGAGAGGAGAGAGAGAAAAGAGAGAGAGAGAAGTAGGAGAGAGAGAGAGAGACATAGAGAGAAGAGAGAGTGAGAGAGAGGGAGTGACAGAGAGAGGACAGAGTGAGAGAAGGGAGAGAGAGAGAGACAGACAGACATAATGAGAGAGAGAGAAGAGAGAAGAGAGAGAGGAGAGAGTGAGAGAGAAGAGTGAGAGAGAGGAGTGAGAGAAAGAGTGAGAGAGAAGAGAGGAGGGAGAGAGAGAGGAGAGGGAGAGAGAGAGAACAGAGAAAGAGGAGAGACGAGAGAGAGAGGACAGAGTGAGAGAGGGAGAGAGAGAGGGGGAGAGAGAGAGAGGAGTGAGAGACAGTGAGAGAGTGAAAGAGACAGAGAGTGAGAAAGAGAGGAGAGAGAGTGAGAGAGAGAGTGAGAGAGAGAGAGAGACAGACAGAGACAGAGAGAGAGAGAGAACTCGGAATTTTAATGAATTTAGGCCAACAACCCCTTTCATGGGGGAAATCTTAAGACACATTTCTATACAACATTACTTGATTAATTAACACACTTCAATGTACTTACATGGGATATTCAAAGGTACTAATGTAGAAAACAACTGTTGTTTCAAGTACGTACGTTCAAAATACTTGTTTCTTTTATTTTAAAAGCAGCGACCAAAAACTTTGCCAGGTTCACTATGGTTCCCGCAGAGTCATCCATCATTTTTCTAATAAAAAAATCTTCTAAGTTATCGCCTTCAGTGACCTCTAAATGATAATATTGTCTGACCTGGTTGTACAGAGGGCATTCAAATAGAAAATGTATCTCGTTTTCCTGCACATTTGGACAAACTGGACATGAAGTGTTGACAGTCGTAGGCACAAAGCGATGTCTGTGAACGTTTAACTGGGACACGCCCATCCTAAATTGAACGTTTAACTGGGACATGCCCATCCTAAATTGAACGTTTAACTGGGACATGCCCATCCTGAATTGTGCCATAGCGTTCCTAAACACCTGCACATACAGTATTTCAATATACTTTGCTCTTGCAAATAAAGGTTTAAATTTGTCATATAGTGAACAGCGTACACTGGTATCTAAATGGTTACGCCAGCAATGACAGAAACTGCTACGTAATCTTTCTTTCAGTTCTTTACTGAATCGTTTTTCGTCGCCACACCCAAAAAAACAAACTTCTTCAAAACTATTTTCACATAAAATGCTTTTTATCTTGGACACCCAAGTTATGTACATAACCTTTTTCATGCACAGCGAATAACATTTTATATGCTTTTTTGAATACCTAGTCTCTGGCTGTTTCAGTAGTCGAAACCAGTATTTAATACATCTAGCAACAGCTGTTACCGAGAGAGGAAAGCGTCCAGAGAGAGAGAGAGAGAGAG
>JAPXFY010000015.1:132500-137500 GCA_030674185.1 Monoplex corrugatus
TGGTGGTGTCAGCTTACTGTTTCATTCTGGTGGTGTCAGCTTACTGTTTCATTCTGGTGGTGTCAGCTTACTGTTTTATTCTGGTGGTGTCAGCTTACTGTTTCATTCTGGTGGTGTCAGCTTACTGTTTCATTCTGGTGGTGTCAGCTTACTGTTTTATTCTGGTGGTGTTAGCTTACTGTTTGATTCTGGTGGTGTCAGCTTACTGTTTTATTCTGGTGGTGTCAGCTTACTGTTTTATTCTGGTGGTGTCAGCTTACTGTTTCATTCTGCTGGTGTCAGCTTACTGTTTCATTCTGCTGGTGTCAGCTTACTGTTTCATTCTGGTGGTGTCAGCTTACTGTTTTATTCTGGTGGTGTCAGCTTACTGTTTTATTCTGGTGGTGTCAGCTTACTGTTTCATTCTGGTGGTGTCAGCTTACTGTTTCATTCTGGTGGTGTCAGCTTACTGTTTCATTCTGGTGGTGTCAGCTTACTGTTTCAAAGGTAATCTAACCCTCTATTTCCCTATTTCCTTTCTGCTCCGCAGCTCAAGACTTTACCAGCGTGTAAGGCTTTGCGCAGGCTCAGGGAGGCTGCCAGATAACTGTTGGCAAATTTGGTTGGAGCGCATATGGAATTGTCCGAGTGCGATGAATCCCTCTGGAACAAACTCCAAACTTTTCGTTAAAAATGTAGGGTACTGTGGTTATGAAAAGACAGAGCCCAGAGGCACAAGAATAAAATTACAAATTTGTGTTTAAAGCACAACACAAAACAGGCGCCTGTTTTCTTTTACTTTTCGCTCTCATTCTGTTTTCGTGTTTATCTAGTTGCTGTTGTGTTTTAAAACGCTGTGGCAGTCGTTTCGATTGTGTTTTTTATGGTCATAGAGGCCTGGTTCTTATCTCCTATGAAGTGATCTGTTTGTTGACTATTTATTGGTTGGTAGATGTAGCACACTGCAGGACACACCCTTCGTGATTTGCTTATCAATGAACTGAATTTCAAAGATCAAAAGCACGCTTCGTTAACTCTTTCAATGCGTAGATTCTGGTAGTGAGTGTTCCCAATACAAGCAGAATTGTTTCCCTTGGTAAGTGCATAATATCTACAGCTCTGCTGGAGTTTCGATTGGAGTTTAAAATTTATATCAGAGGGATTTATCGTAAGTCCCCCTTTCTTCCCCTCCACCATCCCCGTTTCAGCGTCTAGCCAGCGCATACGGCTTTCCGCAGGTTTAAGGGGTCTGACAGATAAGTTACGACCGGTTTCGGGTAGAGCGCATACGGAATTGTCCGAGCTCGATGAATCTCGTTTTGAACGGACACCAAGCTCCAAACTCACTTAGAACGTACATATGCGCGCTACACATCCGACAGACATGCTCACGGCAAAGTCACAGGTGTGTTACTCTGTAAACAGATGGAGAAACAAGTGTGTCATTTCTTGCCCACTGTCCTTAGAAATTAATATTGTCCAGAATTCTCTCTGATGCCAGAACAGTTTCAAAAAGTGGTACTGACCTTTTGAGGTACGGGTCATTTCATTAGTCATTCATCCTGGCACAACTTCACTGGCTCCCTGTATCAAAGCGCATACAGTACAAACTAGACACCATGTGCTACAAAAGCCTCAATAACGCAGCCCCCGATTACCTGTCAAGCCTACTTGAGATCCATGTTCCCTCACGTACCCTCCGCTCTGCCTCTGATCCTCTGACTCTTCGCTTTCCACGCACTAAGCTCAATACCTATGGTCCACGAGCCTTCTCTGTTTCTGGTCCACTCTCCTGGAACAAACTTCCTCTCTCAGTCCGTCAGCAACCTACTTTTGTCTCCTTCAAGTCCGCTCTCAAAACTCACCTTTTCTCTCCTGCATAAAATCCTAACCTCACTCAACCCTCCCCTCTGCAGCCTGTCTCCGCTCGGAGGGAATCACATGGTTATAATATATAATTGTATGCTATGCTCTCTATAATTTTCCATTGCTTTTATTCTTGCTTTTATTGCTTTTATTCTTTCTCCCCATTTATAGCCATGCGTGTGTGTGGGTGTGTGTGTGTGTGTGTCTGTGTGTGTGCGTGCGTGTGTGTGCGAGCGTGCGTGCCTGCGTGTGTGTCTGCTTCAGCGCTTAGATTTGATTTTATCAAGATTTTGCGCTATATAAATATTGTAATTATTATAATTATTATCCTGACGAAAGAACCGATCCGAGTTCTGATCTACTTTTAAGAGACTTCCAACCCGAAATTTCGATCTCAAGAGAAAAAAAATGTCGGGGGAGAGGGAAGAAAGAAAGAAACAAAGAAAGAAAGAAAGGAAGAAGGAAGGAAGAAGGAAGGAAGGAAGAAAGAAAGACAACATCTGAAACTCCAACGTCTAACAGCAAAAATTGTCACAAGAAAATAGGCAAGCTTCGACAAGGGAGGCGACTTTTACCACACTAAACCTGTCACTATGAAGCTGCAGTTGCTTCCCGTGTTGAATGATGGCTTTCTTAGCGGTGATTGCCGGCATCGAAAGAGGTCTTACAGTTACATGACATCTCTGGTCTTCAGACAGCTGACGGTCAGTTCTTTCATCTGATGAAGCCGCGGAATCAAGATCTGATATTTCCTGTTCAATCCCAGCCCGCAACATTAAAAAAACTGGCCTGTTCTAGCAGTCCAGTTTTATGGGTTCGAATCCCGGGATGCACTATATAAAAACTGGCCTTCTCACTGTCCCATCTTAACATCATTGTTGTTCTGGTGGTGTCATTATATGATTAGATAAGTCCCCCCCCCCCCCCCATTAAAACTGGCCTTCTGACTGTCTCATCTTAACATCATTGTTGTTCTGGTGGTGTCAGTATAGGATTAGATAAGTCCCCCCCATTAAAACTGGCCTTCTGACTGTCCCATCTTAACATCATTGTTGTTCTGGTGGTGTCAGTATAGGATTAGATAAGTCCCCCCCCCCCCCCATTAAAACTGGCCTTCTCACTGTCCCATCTTAACATCGTTGTTGTTCTGGTGGTGTCAGTATAGGATTAGATAAGTCCCCCCCCCCCCCCCCCATTAAAACTGGCCTTCTCACTGTCCCATCTTAACATCGTTGTTGTTCTGGTGGTGTCAGTATAGGATTAGATACAATAAAACTGGCCTTCTCACTGTCCCATCTTAACATCATTGTTGTTCTGGTGGTGTCAGTATATGATTAGAGAAGTCCCCCTTCCCCCACTTCCCTGGGATGGTTATCCCTGTCGGCCATATCAACTGAGGTGGGTGTCGACGTAAACCTGAACCAAATCAATCAATCAATTCATCAATCAATCAATCAATTCATCAATCAATCAATCAGCAGTCCAGTCTTAACTCTTTGACTCCCGCACCCTAGGATGAGAGAGTCAAAGGGTTAAGTTTGCGTTTTGCTGCCATGGTTGACAATGCAGGATGCTGGTGGATAGGACGATAGAGTCAAAGGATGGTTGACAATGCAGGATGCTGGTGGATAGGATGAAAGAGTCAAAGGGTTAAAGTTTTCCTCTTTCCGGCGGTGTTAGCTTAGTGTTTCACAGGTCCCTCTCCCTCTTATCCATTTCAAGACCTTGCCAGCGCATACGGCTTTTCGCAGGCTCGGGGAATCCGCCAGATAGTGAAGAATGGTTCAGACGTTCGCCTGCCAATAACTAAGAGTTACTGGACTTTAATGACAGGCGTGGTAGTCAAGTGGGTAAGACATCAGACTACCAATCACAAGGTCTGGGGGTCGATTCTGCCTGGGTACCTCCCGCCTGGTGGGTAAAGGGTGGAGATTTTTCCCATCTCCCAGGTCATCACTGGGGTGGGGGCTTTCTGTGATGTGAGACAATTTTATACTCTGTGGCTAGTTGGGATTTGCTTCGGTCCATTAATCGTTTTTATTTTAGTTATTATTTTATTTAAAGATAAGATACACGATACACATGTCATTTACATGTATCTAACTGTTCCTGTGATAGTATAGGATAAAAAAAAAATAGAGTAGGTAAAACATAGGGCAGGTAGGACCTCAGGACTTGGCCAGCTCATGGATTTATGTACAGGGCTTGTGCTATGATCATTGTAGATCTTCCCCATCACATGGCACCTGTGACGTCAGTGCATATGGAATTCATTCCGAACGCGGAGAAGTCATCTTGAGAAACTAAAACTGAAACTGAAACCGAGGTCAACATGTGTCAGCCCTGCTAGTGTCATCATCATCATCATCATCATCAGGTGCCCTGCCGCATGGCGTTGGCGACCATGGACTTCCAACCATCTCTATCTCTCGTTGCCCCTAGCATCTCCCCCACCCTCCTCATCCCCAGCCACTCTGCAAGTCCGTCCAGCATTTTCTCCCTGGGTCTACCTGGTGCTCTCTTTCCCTCCAGCTTTCCCGTTGTGACCAGGTGCTCCAAATCCCCCTTCCTCATAAAATGGCCTATAAATGTTGCCTGTCTTTTCCTAATCTTCCTTATGAATGATCTACTTGTGTCTGCCTCCATCAAGACTGTCTCGTTTGTTTTCTTTGCTGTCCATGGAACTCTCAACATTCTTCTGAGAAACCACATCTCGGCTGCCTCAATCTTGCTCTGGCTTTGCTTGCTAGTGTCTAAACCCTTTTATGTATACACACATGCAGAATATCAAAACTGCAGGTTAAAGATCCTGTGAGTCATGTCAGTGGCTGGTGGTTCACGGAGACATGGTAACACCCAGCATACACACTTACCAAAGATGGAATACGCAGACTATGCAGTAACGTACCACCTGCACATTGTGGGCAAAAACAACGTGTATACATACACGTATCAGAATGATAGAAACATTGAGACTGGCAGCAAACAGACGAATGTTTAACCCTTTGACTCCCGCATCCTATCACCAACTGCAAAAACTTGACCCTTTAATTCCCTCACCCTATCCACCAGCTTCCTGCAGGAAGCTGGTGGATAGGGTGAGGGAATCAAAGGGTCAAGTTTTTGTTTTGCTAGCATGGTTGACAATGCAGATG
>JAPXFY010000015.1:142500-145000 GCA_030674185.1 Monoplex corrugatus
AACAATGATAACAATGACAACAATGACAACAATGACAACACACCCAAACAGCAGCAGGTCACACAGTCATATGAGGCACACCACAGATCGCAGGTCACAGAAAAACGAGGACAAAAAACTAACACTTAATACAAAGATAGTATTGTTTGAAAAGATAAGCTTATAGAGCTCTGTTAACCCTTTGATTCCCGCGCCCTGTCCACCAGCATCCTGCATTGTCAACCATGCTAGCAAAGCAAAGACTTAACCCTTTGACTCTCTCACCCTGTCAACCAGCATCTGACTCTCTCACCTTGTCAACCAGCATCCTGCATTGTCAACCATGCTAGCAAAGCAAAGACTTAACCCTTTGACTCTCTCACCCTGTCCACCAGCATCCTGCATTATCAACCATGCTGGCAAAGCAAAGACTTAACCCTTTGACTCTCTCACCCTGTCCACCAGCATCCTGCAGTATCAACCATGCTGGCAAAGCAAAGACTTAACCCTTTGACTCTCTCACCCTGTCAACCAGCATCTGACTCTCACCCTGTCAACAAGCATCCTGCAGTATCAACCATGCTATCAAAGACTTAACCCTTTGACTCTCTCATCCAGTCCACCAGCATCCTGCATTATCAACCATGCTATTAAAGCAAAATCTTAACCCTTTTGACTCCCTCACCCAGTCCACCAGCATCCTGCATTATCAACCATGCTTTCAAAGACTTAACCCTTTGACTCTCTCACCCTGTCCACCAGCATCCTGCATTATCAACCTTGCTAGCAAAGCAAAGACTTAACCCTTTGACTCTCTCACCCTGTCCACCAGCATCCTGCAATATCAACCTTGCTAGCAAAGCAATGACTTAACCCTTTGACTGTCTCACCCTGTCCACCAGCATCCTGCATTATCAACCATGCTATCAAAGCAAAAACTTAACCCTTTGACTCTCTCACCCTGTCCACCAGCATCCTGCATTATCAACCATGCTATCAAAGACTTAACCCTTTGACTCTCTCACCCTGTCCACCAGCATCATGCACTATCGACCATGCTAGCAAAGCAAAGACTTAACCCTTTGACTACCGCACCCTGTCCACTAGCATCCTGCATTATCAACCATGCTAGCTACGCAAAAACTTAACCCTTTGACTCCCTCACCCTTTCCATCAACTTCCTGCAGGAAGCTGGTGAAGAGGGTGAGGTTGTCAAAAGACTAAAGTTTTTGCAGTTGATTAATAGGGCTCAGGAGTCAATGGGTTAAAATACAACAAAGATTCCAAACGATATTTGACCTCTGATGATATCTATGTAGGCTCATCTGGTTTTGTTTGGTTTTGTTTTGTTTTGTTATCGAAAATGTACACGCAGTCTCAGAAAAACGGTCACCGAGCTTACTTTAAAACCATTTTATACTGCCAAAGACACGAACCAAAATGCGGGCTGGTTTTTGTTGTTGTTGTTTGTTTGTTTGTTTGTCTGTATTTTGTTTTGTTTTTTCTTTGTTTGCGTGTTTGTGTGTGCTTGCGTGCGTGTGTATGTGTGTGTGTATGTTTGTGTGTGTTTGTGTTTGTGTGTTTGTGTGTGTGTGTGTGTGTGAATGTGTGTGTGTGTGTGTGAGTGAGTGAGTGTGTGAATGTGTGTGTGTGTGTTTTGTGTGTGTGTGTGTTCGTGTGAATGTGTGTGTGTGTGTGTGTGTGTTTGTGTGTGTGTGTGTGTGTGTGTGTGAATGTGTGTGTATGTGTGTGTGTGTGAATGTGTGTGTGTGTGTGTGAATGTGTGTGTGTGTGTTTGTGTGTGTGTGTTCGTGTGAATGTGTGTGTGTGTGTGTGTGTGTGTGTGTGTGTGTGTGTGTGTGTGTGTGTGTGTTGTGGTGTAATGTGTGTGTTGTGAATGTGTGTGGTGTGTGTGAATGTGTGTGTGTGTGAATGTGTGTGTGTGTGTGTGTGTGATGTGTGTGTGTGTGAATGTGTGTGTGTGTGTGTGTGAATGTGTGAGTGTGTGTGTGTGAATGTGTGTGTGTATGTGTGTGAATGTGTGAGTGTGTGTGTGTGAATGTGTGTGTATGTATGTGTGTTGAATGTGTGTGTGTGAATGTGTGTTTGATAGACCAGTACACTCAAGGGGTGCCTACTGTATGTCCACAGTGTCTACTGTATGTCCACAGTGTCTACTGTATGTCCACAATACCTACAGTATGTCCATAGTGTCTACTGTATGTCCACAGTGTCTACTGTATGTCCACAGTGTCTACTGTATGTCCACAGTGCCTACTGTATGTCCATAGTGTCTACTGTATGTCCACAATGCCTACTGTATGTCCACAGTGTCTACTGTATGTCCACAATGCCTACTGTATGTCCACAGTGTCTACTGTATGTCCACAGTGTCTACTGTATGTCCACAGTGTCTACTATATGTCCACAGTGTCTACTTTATGTCCACAATGCCTACTGTATGTCCACAGTGTCTACTGTATGTCCACAATGCCTATTGTATGTCCATAGTGTCTACTGT
>JAPXFY010000015.1:166414-171414 GCA_030674185.1 Monoplex corrugatus
CATTTCCATGAAAAGTTTGTGTCACAACAAATGATAAAACTTTCATTTGAAAATGTGTGTAAAAAATTGCAGTTTTCTTCCATATATCATTTGAGAACGATTGTTGCTGTTCATTTTCGTATTCAGATAAACGCATTGAAAACAAAATACTGTAAAAATGTCAAGTGTATTTGCGGCGAACAATTCACACTATTTCACTGTCTATTTTACTGCAAAATGCTACGTTCTTTTTTACCAAAAATGTTTACACAAGAAACTTATTCTGAAACTCATTTTAAAGAAGTAACTTCCGATCAATTTTTGTCAGTTAAAATTTCAGAATCGTTGGTTCACAGTCCTGTTAATGCATTACTTTAAGTTTATGAAGTTTGTACTTTAGAGTTAAATTTTCCATACACATTGTTGATGTTAAATGTTAGTGTTAAGTTATTGTTCCATTTTTCTATTTCCCACCTACTTATGTCTATAACTCTGTCTCCTCTATGCCCCAAAACCAACCAACCCATCTCTCATTTCACATACTTTTTTTTTTCTTTTTTTTTTTTCGTCTAATATCACTCATAGTGAAAAGACGTTAAATCAAAGAACGAACACATACACACATACACATGCACACGCAAAGAGACACACACACGCAACCACGTAAGCATTCTCTCTCTCTTTCTCTCTCTCTCTCATTCTCTCTCTCTCTCTCTCTCTCTCTCTCTCTCTCGTCACATCCATTAAATGGACATGCAATTAAATATAGTGGCAGATTATTTACCCAATAATTTTCTTGAAGCAAAAAACCAGTGCTTTTCAACATGCCGTGAGCAATGATAACTACAGTATGATGATCCGTTTTGTTTGGTCATTAGGGAAGTGTGTGGCTAGTTTTTAGTTTGCTTGAGTTGATGTGCTCTCTCTCTCTCTCTCTCTCTCTCTCTCTCTCCTCTCTCTCTCTCACTCTTTCTCTCTCTCTCTTTCTCTCTCTCACTCTCTCTCTCTCTTTATCTCTTTCTCTCTCTCTTTCTCTTTCTCTCTCTCTCTCTCTCTCTCTCTCTCTCTCTAATAGATTATTCTGGGTGATTCTGTAGGTAGGTTATGTTGAACCAAACCAGAATGAAGAGGAAAGGGAGGTAATGCAATGGCTATGTAGGGGACACAGTTTGAGTTTAGATTAAGTCCACGGGTATTTCTATCCTCTCTTGTGTTTACTGAAGCCGTTTCCAGTTTCCTACACATGCATGCGTGTGCACACTTGCACACACGCGTGCACACAGAAAGACAGTCATACAGACACACACTCACATACAGCTACATACCCACACACGCATGTGCGTTCGCAAACATACGCAGAAACATACAAACAAACACACAGACACGTATTCTCTTCCTCACATTCACACTGACACACACACACACATATACGCGCGCACACACACGCACACCACACACACACACACACACACACACACACACACACACACATACACGCGTGCGCGCAAGCACACACAAACGCGCGCAAGCACACACACGCGCACGCGCGCACGCGCGCGCGCAAACAACACACTCACACACACACTCACACACACACACACACTCACACACACACACACACTCACACACACACACACACACACTCACACACACTCACACACACACTCACACACACACTCACACACACACACTCACACACACATACACACTCACACACTCACACACACACACACACTCACACACACACACTCACACACACACACACACACACACTCACACACACACACTCACACATATACTCACACACACACACTCACACACACACACATTCACACACACACACACTCACACACACATACACACACACACACACTCACACACACACACACACTCACACACACTCACACACTCACACACACACACACACACCACACACACACACAACCAGCCACACAAACACACAATACAGGCACTGCATATCACGCCTTATGTTATTTATAATATGAAACAAAAACAGTTTCTACACTTCAAAGCAGTTATCCTTTTCTTTCTCGCCACAGAACAATTGCCATATTTGCACGAAATACGTAGAATACATTTCTAAAGAATAATTGTCTGTGACCTTTGAGATTCAAATAGGACAATTTCAAATTGATTCGAAATGGAATCAATGAAAACATTTTATTATCCGTAAAATAGAAACGAAACGCATCTCCCGCAACAATACCCGCCACAAGTATCAAGCGTATGAAATTATGGAAAAAAATGTCTCTGCCTGCCTGCCTGCCTGCCTGTCTGCCTGCCTGCCTGTCTGCCTGCCTGCCTGCCTGCCTGTCTGCCTGCCTTCCTGCCTGTCTGCCTGCCTTCCTGCCTGCCTGCCTGTCTCTCTCTCTTTCTTCTCTCTCAAACACGTGCAAACACAGATACACGCGCGGAGATATACATGCGAGCACGCGCCTCGCGCGCGCGCGCGCAACACACACACACACACACACACACACACACACACACACACACACACACACACACACACACACACACACACACACACACACACACAGAACACAGAATCAGAGAAAAGATCAAGAAGAACCAGAAAAAGTAGAAAGCCAATGAAGCAAGACAGATATACAAAAAAGAAGACGACCACACACAGGCCATTGTGAAACGATCAAATACACAAAGAAGAACAAAACAAGACACACACAACCACCACCACCACCACCACCACAACAACAACAACAACAACAAAAAGAAAAGCAAAGCAAAACAAAACAAAACAAAAACCACAAAGACCCAATTAAGGCAGAATGATGGAAAAGAAACAGAAGAAGAAGAAGACAACACACACTGCAGTGTGAAATTATCGAGTGTTGTCCACACAGAGTTAAGTCATCCTGACCACGTCCATGTTTGACAGCCGGGTGGTAATGTGAAACTAGTCACACTGACGATTAACTCAGTGAACGGTAATTTGAAACTGGTCACACTGACGATTAACTCAGTGAACGGTAATGTGAAACTGGTCACACTGACGATTAACTCAGTGAACGGTAATGTGAAACTAGTCACACTGACGATTAACTCAGTGAACGGTAATGTGAAACTGGTCACACTGATGATTAACTCAGTGAACTGTAATGTGAAACTAGTCACACTGACGATTAACTCAGTGAACGGTAATGTGAAACTAGTTACACTGACGATGAACTCAGTGAACGGTAATGTGAAACTAGTCACACTGATGATTCACTCAGTGAACGGTAATGTGAAACTAGTCACACTGATGATGAACTCAGTGAACGGTAATGTGAAACTAGTCACACTGATGATGAACTCAGTGAACGGTAATGTGAAACTAGTCACACTGACGATGAACTCAGTGAACGGTAATGTGAAACTAGTCACACTGACAATGAACTCAGTGAACTGTAATGTGAAACTAGTCACACTGACGATTCACTCAGTGAACGGTAATGTGAAACTAGTCACACTGACGATGAACTCAGTGAACGGTAATGTGAAACTAGTCACACTGACAATGAACTCAGTGAACTGTAATGTGAAACTAGTCACACTGACGATTCACTCAGTGAACGGTAATGTGAAACTAGTTACACTGATGATTAACTCAGTGAACGGTAATGTGAAACTAGTCACACTGACGATTAACTCAGTGAACGGTAATGTGAAACTGGTCACACTGACGATTAACTCAGTGAACTGTAATGTGAAACTAGTCACACTGACGATTAACTCAGTGAACGGTAATGTGAAACTAGTTACACTGACGATGAACTCAGTGAACGGTAATGTGAAACTAGTCACACTGATGATGAACTCAGTGAACGGTAATGTGAAACTAGTCACACTGATGATGAACTCAGTGAACGGTAATGTGAAACTAGTCACACTGATGATGAACTCAGTGAACGGTAATGTGAAACTAGTCACACTGACGATGAACTCAGTGAACGGTAATGTGAAACTAGTCACACTGACAATGAACTCAGTGAACTGTAATGTGAAACTAGTCACACTGACGATTCACTCAGTGAACGGTAATGTGAAACTAGTTACACTGATGATTAACTCAGTGAACTGTAATGTGAAACTAGTCACACTGACGATTCACTCAGTGAACGGTAATGTGAAACTAGTTACACTGACGATTAACTCAGTGAACGGTAATGTAAAACTAGTCACACTGACGATGAACTCAGTGAATGGTAATGTGAAACTAGTCACACTGACGATGAACTCAGTGAACTGTAATGTGAAACTAGTCACACTGACAATGAACTCAGTGAACTGTAATGTGAAACTAGTCACACTGATGATGAACTCAGTGAACGGTAATGTGAAACTAGTCACACTGACGATGAACTCAGTGAACGGTAATGTGAAACTAGTCACACTGACGATTCACTCAACGAACGCGGACATTCTGCTGACACTGTTCTTCTCGAAGAAGAGGATGAAAGAAAGGAAGAAGGAGGGAGAAGAAAAGAAAATAGACAGACAGACAGATAGACAAACACACTGACAGACAAGGAGGCAGGCAGACAGATGGGCAGGCAGGTAGTCAAGCAGGCATCCAGGCAGACAGACAGACAGACAGACAGACAGACAGATAGATAAACACACTGACAGACACGCAGGCAGGCAGGCAGACAGATGGGCAGGCAGGTAGGTAGTCAAGCAGGCAGACAGGCAGACAGACAGACAGACAGACAGACAGATATATATATATATATGTATAGTTAGATAGATAGATAGATAGATAGACAGATGTATAGATAGATAGATAGAGAGATAAATAGATAGATAGATAGACAGATAGACAGATACATGTAGATAGATAGATAGATAGATAGATGGATGGATGGATGGATGGATGGATGAAAAAATTTTACGTGCCTAAATGTCATAATACTGAAAGAGACAGAGAGAGAGAGAGAGAGAGAGAGAGAGAGAGAGAGAGAGAGAGAGAGAGAGAGAGAGAGATAGAAAAGAGAGAG
>JAPXFY010000015.1:176414-178914 GCA_030674185.1 Monoplex corrugatus
CAAAACCACCACACCAGCAAGCACAAAATGTCATTGTAAATAAGTTTATTTGTGGGCTTTTGATGTGCATTATAAAAAAAAAGAGTGGTATTCTTCGATCTAAAAATTCTAGTCCCTGACATACCTGTTTGATGTTAGTAAAAAACAACTAATAGTGGAGAACAATAGCCGCAATGGGAGAAGGAAAGATAAGAAGATCAGGACAGATGTAAAACAAGAACAGGAAAAAGAATAACAACAAGAGCGAAAAGAAAAAGAAGAACAATAAAGATAAAAGAAAAACAAGAAAAAAGAACAACGATGAAAAGTAGGAGAAAAAGGAAGAAGGAAGAAAAAAGGAAAAAGAAGAAGAAGGACAAAAAGAGGAAGAGGATTGGGAGGAAAATAGGAAAATAGGAAGAAGAAGAATGCGAAGAAGTATGCGAAGAAGAAGAATGCGAAGAATGCGAAGAAGAAGAAGAAGAATGCGAAGAAGAATGCGAAGAAGAAGAATGCGAAGAAGAAGAATGCGAAGAAGAAGAATGCGAAGAAGAATTCGAAGAAGAATGCGAAGAAGAATGCGAAGAAGAAGAAGAATGCGAAGAAGAAGAAGAATGCGAAGAAGGCGAAGAAGAAGAAGAATGCGAAGAAGAAGAAGAAGAATGCGAAGAATGCGAAGAAGAAGAAGAATGCGAAGAAGAAGAAGAATGCGAAGAAGAAGAAGCGAAGAAGAATGCGAAGAAGAAGAAGAATGCGGAGAAGAAGAAGAAGAAGAAGAAGAAGAATGCAAAGAAGAAGAATGCGAAGAAGAAGAAGAAGAATGCGAAGAAGAAGAAGAAGAAGAATGCGAAGAAGAAGAAGAAGAATGCGAAGAAGGAGAAGAAGAATGCGAAGAAGAAGAAGAAGAAGAAGAATGCGAAGAAGAAGAAGCGAAGAAGAAGAAGAATGCGAAGAAGAAGAAGAAGAAGAATGCAAAGAAGAAGAATGCGAAGAAGAAGAAGAATGCGAAGAAGAAGAATGCGAAGAAGAAGAAGAAGAATGCGAAGAAGAAGAAGAAGAATGCGAAGAAGAATGCGAAGAAGAATGCGAAGAAGAAGAATGCGAAGAAGAAGAAGAAGAATGCGAAGAAGAAGAAGAAGAAGAAGAAGAAGAAGAAGAAGAAGAAGAATGCGAAGAAGAAGAAGAAGAAGAAGAATACGAAGAAGAAGAAGAATGCAAAGAAGAAGAAGAAGAATGCGAGGAAGAATGCGAAGAAGAAGAATGCGAAGAAGAAGAAGAAGAAGAAAAGAAGAAGAAGAAGAAGAAGAAGTAGAAGAAGAAGAACAAGAAGAAGAACAAGAAGAACAAAAAGAACAAGAAGAACAAGAAGAACAAGAAGAAGAACAAAAAGAACAAGAAGAACAAGAACAAGAACAAGAAGAAAAAGAACAAGAACAAGAACAAGAAGTACAAGAACAAGAAGAACAAGAAGAACAAGAACAAGAACAAGAAGAACAAGAACAAGAACAAGAAGAACAAGAACAACAACAAGAACAAGAACAAGAAGAACAAGAAGAAGAAGAAGAAGAAGAACAAGAACAAGAACAAGAACAAGAACAAGAACAAGAACAAGAACAAGAAGAACAAGAACAAGAACAAGAAGAACAAGAACAAGAACAAGAACAAGAACAAGAGCAAGAACAAGAACAAGAACAAGAAGAACAAGAAGAACAAGAACAAGAACAAGAACAAGAACAAGACAAGAACAAGAAGAACAAGAACAAGAAGAAGACAAGAACAAGAACAAGAACAAGAAAAAGGGAACAAGAACAAGAAGAACAAGAAGAACAAGAACAAAAACAAGAACAAGAACAAGAAGAACAAGAACAAGAACAAGAAGAAGAACAAGAACAAGAACAAGAACAAGAACAAGAAGAACAAGAACAAGAACAAGAAGAACAAGAACAAGAAGAACAAGAACAAGAACAAGAACAAGAACAAGAACAAGAAACAAGAACAAGAACAAGAAAGAAACAAGAACAAGAACAAGAAGAACAAGAACGAGAACAAGAACAAGAACAGAGAAAACAAGAACAGAACAAGAACAAGAACAGCAAGAACAAGAACAAGAACAAGAACAAGAACAAGAACAAGAACAAGAACAAAGAACAAGAAGAACAAGAACAGAACAAGAACAAGAACAAGAAAGAACAAGAAGAAACAAGAACAAGAACAAGAACAAGAAGAACAAGAAGAACAAGAACAAGAACAAGAACAAGAACAAAAAGAACAAGAAGAACAAGAACAAGAACAAGAACAAGAAGAAACAAGAAAGAACAAGAAAAAAAGAACAAGAAACAGAACAAGAAGAACAAGAACAAGAACAAGAACAAGAACAAGAACAAGAACAAGAAGAACAAGAACAAGAACAAGAACAAGAAACAAGAAGAACAAGAACAAGAACAAGAAGGAACAAGAAGAACAAGAACAAGAACAAGAACAAGAACAAGAACAAGAACAAGAAGAACAAGAAGAACAAGAA
>JAPXFY010000015.1:186414-188914 GCA_030674185.1 Monoplex corrugatus
ATAATTGGAGGTGATTTTAATGCACATGCCCCATTTTGGGAAAAGTATTGTACAAACATAACAAGCAACAGGTTGATTGAAAATATTGTAGATTCCAATTTATATTTACTTAACAACGGACACGTTACCCGGATCCCCGATATACCAACCCACAGACCCACAGCTATCGACCTTACTTTAATCTCACCATCCCTAGCCCCAAACGCCACATGGCAAACAGAGGATGACTTGTTGGGATCAGATCACATCCCCATACGTCTTACCCTAAACCATACTACAGAAATAGAAGCCATACCACAAGATAGTTTACCCAAGTTTAATTATAAAAACGCTGACTGGATCAGTTTTAAGGCAATCCTTGAAAAGACAAGAACAGATCTATCTGAAGCAATGAACATAAACGAAACGTACGAAGTTTTCTGTAACTCACTCTTAAGGGCTGCTAACATTTCAATTCCAAAACTTACAGTGTCAAAAATAGGAAAACATCATGGAAATGTCTGGTGGAATGAGGACTGTCAAAAGGCAGTGAACGAAAAGAAAGAAAAATACAAAATTTATTTAGCAAACAGGTCACCTGAAAATCATACAGCGATGAAAAGTGCCAACATTAAGTGTAACAGAATCATAGAGCAAGCCAAAGAACAACACTGGACATCTTTTTGTACATGTGAAGTAAATAACCACAAAGACACGATAAAGATTTGGGAAAAACTAAAATTAATGAAAAACGGGATTAAGTTGCCATCAATTCCAATAAAGCTAGAAAATAACCCTATTCCTAGCTCATTGGAAAAAGCAGAAGCTTTTGCAGACGTGTTTGCTGAGGCCTGTCGTGTAGAAGGACTCCCTGTCTCTGATAGAAATTATAGGGAACGAGATGAAAAGAAAGATGTATATAAGGACCCTGCCTCTGACAATACTCACTACATAAATGCATCACTCACACTTCAAGAATTAAAAGATGCCATTCAGTCCCTTCCAAGTAAAAAAACGTCAGTTGGACTAGATGCAATTTCCAATGAGATGCTGAAAAATTTACCAGAAAATTTTATAATCTTGCTACATGACATATTTCAAAAATGCTGGAATAGTGGGATAATGCCTAACAACTGGAAAGAAACAATAGTGGTTCCTGTATTAAAACCAGGTAAATGTAATACCGATTTGAAAAACTACAGGCCAATTGCATTAACATCACATGTATGTAAACTAATGGAGAAAATAATCTTAAAGAGACTGATGCACTATTGTGAAAAGAATAAAATAATACCAGTAAATCAGGCAGGATTTCGAAAAGGCAGGTCACCAGTAGAGATCCTAACAAAGCTAACTACTAATATAAAACAACAATTTGCAAGACGTCAATGTGTTTTAGCTACATTTTTTGATATAACGAAAGCATACGATCAAGTGTGGCACTCCCGATTGTTATTCAAATTTAAAA
This sequence comes from Monoplex corrugatus, assembly GCA_030674185.1. Lineage (NCBI taxonomy): Eukaryota > Metazoa > Mollusca > Gastropoda > Littorinimorpha > Ranellidae > Monoplex > Monoplex corrugatus. The sequence continues at coordinate 187,862 of JAPXFY010000015.1, forward strand.
GTATTGGGCTGACAGGTCACATTTTTGGCTATGTTAAGTGTTTCTTAGAAAACAGAGTATTTCAAACGAGGATTGAAAATGTATATTCCACGAAACGAATTCTTCAAATGGGTATCCCTCAGGGATCCGTTATAGCTCCCCTTCTTTTCATGATATTAATGCATGACTTACCCAGTAAAGTATCTAAGCATGTAGTTTTAGCTCAATATGCTGACGATTTATGCATGTGGATGCAGGTAAATATGAAAAAGAAAACTCCTTTGCGCTGTATCAATTATACACGCAAATGCTACCAATTAGAACTTGATAAAATAGCGCGATACATGGTAGAAAATGGGTTACATCTATCCCTGGAAAAAACAAAAATAGTTTTATTTAATAATGGAGCTAACCCAGTAAATATTCCCACTTTCAAACTGGGAGATACTCTTCTTCAGTTTAACGAGTCGATTAAATTCTTAGGAGTTTTCCTTACAGCAAAATTATCTTGGAATCAGCATATTGAATACTTATTAACCAAAGCTCAAAAAAGTTTAAATTTCATAAAAATAGTTCGCAAACAGACATGGGGTCAAGATTCATCAACACTTGTTCATCTTTGTAAATCGCTTGTTAGATCTAAATTAACCTATGCTCAAGAAATCTTCTTCAGTGCACCGAAACACTTACTAAAAAAACTGCAGAGCATAGATTGTAAAGGTTTCAAACTTGCACTGGGTCTTCCAATGCATGCTTCCTGTCTTCGGACATATAATGAAATCAAACTGTTGCCACTTGATGAGCAAAGGAAAGTCGCTTCTACTAAATTTTTGTTAAGAAACACTACCGTAGAAAACATCTCAGAAACAGAAATTAAACTGAGATCAGATACCGACTTTCCAAAACGAGCTAAATCAATATCTTCACAGGTCACACTTGCAACATACACATCTGACGTCATGAAAGGCTCAGGAATTGATCTAGACGTAGATCCTGTATCTATACGACCTTCCTTTTCGCCAGTACCCAGTTGGGAACTCCAAAGAGCACGATTTGACGTACACCACACTAATT
>JAPXFY010000015.1:208914-211414 GCA_030674185.1 Monoplex corrugatus
AAGCAATTGTTTCCGCCCTAACCTCCAGCCCAACCCCCTGAAAGTGTAAGGAGTTTGGGGTCAAAATACGTGACTGAGAGGGTGGGTGGGGGGGGGGGGAGTCTCCTCTGAGAACCTTGTGCTCTCAGCTCTTCCCAGAGTTTTTTGTTACTGTTCCATCATGATGTGCCCTGCAGCATGACATTGGCGATCATGGCCCTCCATATCAATCTGTCCCTTGTCGCTGCAAGTATATCTCTAAGCCTTTCTGTCTCCATCCACACTGCAAGACTAATATTTTCTCCCCGGGTCTACCCGGTGCTTTTTCCCCTCCAGCTTTCCTGTTGTAACTATGTGCTCAAATTTCTCCTGCCTCATAAAACGTCCTATAATGTTGCTTGTCTTTTCCTAATCTTTTTTTTATCAATATTTCTTATTGTATTCTTTTTTTCTTTAAGACTTTCTCGTTTGTTTTCTTTGCTGTCCAAGAAACGGTCCATGCTGTTCATTCTTCACAGAAACCACGTTTCAGCCGCCTCCATCTTGTTCTGATTTATGCTGGTTGATTGTCCAGACTTCGCATCCTTACAATGTTCAGTATTGGTTCTATGTAACACCGAAGAACTGTCTTCCTGATGTTAACTGATAGGCATTTGTTGGTAATCGCGACTTTCATTTTCTTGAATGCTTGTGACTGCTACTGACAACAGTTTATGTTGATGATGATGTGTGTGGACGTGTATAAACATACAACGCCGCTGACTGTGTTGTATTAATCAAGGTCTGTCGATAGTCGTTTGAAAATAGAGACTAGAGTCCCTAAGACAAAGTCATAAACTATCAGTAGTACTGTTTGAAGCCCTGCCCACTACACAAAAGCCATATCAGGGTTATCATCATCGACAAACTGTGTATAACGCCTCAATGACTCCGAAAAAATAAAAACTGGAAAAGAAAATCAAGTACACATATTAATGCATTCGCGCATATAATGTAAGGATATGCCCCTGGTGTTGACCATTCCGTCCAATTTATCACCAAAAGCTTAAAAAAATATGACTACATATGTAAACATCATCATCATCAGGTGCCCTGCCGCATGGCATTGGCGATCATGGACTTCCATCTGTCTCTATCTCTTGTTGCCTCAAGCATCTCCTCCACCTTCCCTGTCCCCAGCCATTCTGCAAGTCCGTCTAGTATTTTCTCCCTGGGTCTACCTGGTGCTCTCTTTCCCTCCAGCTTTCCCGTTGTGACCAGGTGCTCCAAATATCCTTTCCTCATAAAATGGCCTATAAATGTTGCCTGTCTTTTCCTAATCTTCCTTATGAGTGATCTACTTGTGTCTGCCTCCATCAAGACTGTCTCATTTGTTTTCTTTGCTGTCCATGGAACTCTCAACATAACTAAACACTCTAAAATATGTTAAACATGTGTCCTGAATTACACAGCACATTTCTTACAGCCACAAATGCATAAAATAAAATAAGCCAGTTATCAACCCTAATAGAAAGTACGTCAGGTTGTAAAGAACACAAAGAAATGAATGGAACAGCAAGGTGGATTATGACAGGAAGAAATGACAGAAAGCAAACGAACAGGGCAGAAACAAAGACAGTGACAAACAAGAGGAGGCTTCTAGCACATAATTCTCAGTGGGTGAGGACACTGTTTATAGTGAAAGAGCCCCCGGCATCCAACTGGGGACAGCTGTCAACTAACATCCCCTTCCCTTCCCACCTGAATTACCCAAGCAGTTGCACTTTCAGGTTCATTTTTAAGATACTGTCTCCATGCTAGACATGAGTTCAATATGTATTGATGCTATGTGATGGAGAAGATCCACACTGATCATGGCACAAGCCTTAAGCCTGTACATAAACCCTATGTGTTGGTAAGCCACTGATGCCATGTGATGGAGAAGATCTAAAATGATCATGGCACAAGCCTTAAGTCTGTACATAAACCCTGTGTGTTGGCAAGCCACTGATGCCATGTGATGGAGAAGATCTAAAATGATCATGGCACAATCCTTAAGTCTGTACATAAACCCTGTGTGTTGGCAAGCCACTGATGCCATGTGATGGAGAAGATCCAGACTGATCATGGCATAAGCCTTAAGCCTGTACATAAACCCTGTGTGTTGGTAAGCCACTGATGCCATGTGATGGAGAAGATCCACAATGATCATGGCACAAGCCTTAAGCCTGCACATAAACCCTGTGTGTTGGCAAGCCACTGATGCCATGTGATGGAGAAGATCCAGACTGATCATGGCATAAGCCTTAAGCCTGTACATAAACCCTGTGTGTTGGTAAGCCACTGATACCATGTGATGGAGAAGATCCAAAATGATCATGGCACAAGCCTTAAGCCTGCACATAAACCCTATGTGTTGGTAAGCCACTGATGCCATGTGATGGAGGAGATCCAAAATGATCATGCCACAAGCCTTAAGCCTGCACATAAACCCTATATGTTGGTAAGCCACTGATGCCATGTGATGGGTGACTGTCCGTGT
>JAPXFY010000015.1:223914-226414 GCA_030674185.1 Monoplex corrugatus
CTAATATACAAGGACACCATGACCAGGGAAGACCACTAAAGTGATACAAGGACACCATGACCAGGGAAGACCACTACAGTGATACAAGGACACCGTGACCAGGGAAGACCACTACAGTGATACAAGGACACCATGACCAGGGAAGACCACTAAAGTGATACAAGGACACCATGACCAGGGAAGACCACTAAAGTGATACAAGGACACCATGACCAGGGAAGACCACTAAAGTGATACAAGGACACCATGACCAGGGAAGACCACTAAAGTGATACAAGAACAACATGACCAGGGAAGACCACTAAAGTGATACAAGGACACCGTGACCAGGGAAGACCACTACAGTGATACAAGGACACCATGACCAGGGAAGACCACTAGTGATACAAGGACACCATGACCAGGGAAGACCACTAAAGTGATACAAGGACACCATGACCAATGAAGACCACTAAAGTGATACAAGGACACCGTGACCAGGGAAGACCACTAAAATGATACAAGGACACCATGACCAGGGAAGAACACTAAAGTGATACAAGGACACCGTGACCAGGGAAGACCACTAAAGTGATACAATGACACCATGACCAGGGAAGACCACTAAAGTGATACAAGGACACCATGACCAGGGAAGACACTAAAGTGATACAAGGACACCATGACCAGGGAAGACCACTAAAGTGATACAAGGACACCGTGCCCTATCCATCAGCATCCTGCATTGTCAACCACGTTAGCAGGGCAAAAACTTAACCCTTTGACTCCCACACTATGTCCACCAGCATCCCGCATTGTCGACCACGCTAGCAGAGGAAAAACTTAACCCTTTGATTCCCTCACCCCCTCCACCAGCTTCCTGCTCGAAGCTGGTGGATAGGGTGCGAGAATGAAAGGGTTACATTTCTACGGTTGGTGGATAGGGTGCGGGAGTCAAAGGGTTATGTTTCTGCAGTCGGTGGATAGGGTGTGGGAATCAAAGGGTTATGTTTTTGTGGTTGGTGGGTAGGGTGCAGGAGTCAAAGGGTTAAGTTTTTGTGCTTGGTGAATAGAGTGAGGGAGTCAAAGAGTTAAGTTTTTGTGGTTGGTGAATAGAGTGAAGGAGTCAGAGGGTTAAATTTCTGCAGTCGGTGGACAGGGTGTGGGAGTCAAAGGGTTAAATTTCTGCAGTCAGTGGACAGGGTGTGGGAGTCAAAGGGTTAAGTTTTTGTGGTTGGTGGATAGAGTGCAAGGATCAAAGGCTTATGTTTCTGCAGTTGGTGGATAGGGTGCAGGGGTCAAAAAGGGTTTAAGTTTTTGCTAGTTGGTGGATAGGGTGCGGGAGCCAAAGGGTTAATCTACCTGTGTGGGTCTGCTAGGTGCCAGCCGGTGGGTCACGCCGAGTCCACAGACAATGTCAAATGTTAGCATCACTCTGAGGACAGATTGCACTTCTTCATAATCCCGACTGGGGGGTAAGAGATGTAAAGGTGCTCAGAGACAACATGGGATCTTCTCCAATCCCCTGAGATTCTACCCCTCTCTGTCTGTCTGTGTGTTTTTGTCTCTACATGACTCTCTGTCTGTCTGTGTGTCTTTGTCTCTACATGACTCTCTGTCTATCTGTGTGTCTTTGTCTCTACATGACTCTCTGTCTGTCTATGTGTTTTTGTCTCTACATGACTCTCTGTCTGTCTGTGTGTCTTTGTCTCTACATGACTCTCTGTCTGTCTGTGTGTCTTTGTCTCTACATGACTCTCTGTCTGTCTATGTGTTTTTGTCTCTACATGACTCTCTGTCTGTCTGTGTGTTTTTGTCTCCACATGACTCTCTGTCTGTCTGTGTGTTTTTGTCTCTACATGACTCTCTGTCTGTCTATGTGTCTTTGTCTCTACATGACTCTCTGTCTATGTGTCTTTGTCTCTACATGACTCTCTGTCTTTCTGTGTGTTTTTGTCTCTACATGACTCTCTGTCTGTCTATGTGTCTTTGTCTCTACATGACTCTCTGTCTGTCTATGTGTCTTTGTCTCTACATGACTCTCTGTCTGTCTGTGTGTTTTTGTCTCTACATGACTCTCTGTCTGTCTATGTGTTTTTGTCTCTACATGACTCTCTGTCTGTCTATGTGTCTTTGTCTCTACATGACTCTCTGTCTGTCTGTGTGTCTTTGTCTCTACATGACTCTCTGTCTGTCTGTGTGTTTTTGTCTCTACATGACTCTCTGTCTGTCTGTGTGTTTTTGTCTCTACATGAATCTCTCTCTGTGTGTGTCTTTGTCTCTACATGACTCTCTGTCTGTCTATGTGTCTTTGTCTCTACATGACTCTCTGTCTGTCTATGTGTCTTTGTCTCTACATGACTCTCTGTCTGTCTGTGTGTCTTTGTCTCTACATGACTCTCTGTCTGTCTGTGTGTTTTTGTCTCTACATGACTCTCTGTCTGTCTGTGTGTTTTTGTCTCTACATGACTCTCTGTCTGTCTGTGTGTTTTTGTCTCTACATGACTCTCTGTCTGTCTAT
>JAPXFY010000015.1:233914-243914 GCA_030674185.1 Monoplex corrugatus
CTTAAAGTAATAATTAATAATAATTACAATATTTATATAGCGCAAAATCTTGATAAAATCAAATCTAAGCGCTGAAGCAGACACACACGCAAGCACGCACGCACGCACGCACGCACACACACGCACGCACACACACACACAACACACACACACACACACACACACACGCATGGCTATAAATGGGGAGAAAGAATAAAAGCAATAAAAGCAAGAATAAAACCAATGGAAAATTATAGAGAGCATAGCATATACAATTATATATTATAACCATGTGATTCCCTCCGAGCGGAGACAGGCTGCAGAGGGGGGGGGGGGGGTTGAGTGAGGTTAGGATTTTATGCGGAGGAGAAAAGGTGAGTTTTGAGAGCGGACTTGAAGGAGACAAAAGTAGGTTGCTGACGGACTGAGAGAGGAAGTTTGTTCCAGGAGAGTGGACCAGAAACAGAGAAGGCTCGTGGACCATAGGTATTGAGCTTTGTGCGTGGAAAGCGAAAAGTCAGAGGATCGGAGGCAGAGCGGAGGGTACGTGAGGGAAGATAGATCTCAAGTAGGCTTGACAGGTAATCGGGGGCTGCGTTATTGAGGCTTTTGTAGCACATGGTGTCTAGTTTGTACTGTATGCGCTTTGATACAGGGAGCCAGTGAAGTTGTGCCAGGAGAGGAGATATGTGGTCAGCTTTTTTCTTTTTGAGTACAAGGCGTACAGCATTGTTTTGAATGCGCTGTAGGATGTGAATGGTGGAGGCAGGAAGACCAGACAGGAGTGAATTGCAATAGTCAATGCGAGACATTATGAAGGAGGAGAACGAGTTTTGCAGTTGTTTCGACAGAGAGATACTTCCTGATCAGCCTTATACGATGGAGATGATAGTAGCAGGATCTGGCAGTTTGAGAAACAAAGTTGTTCATGGAGAGGGTAGAGTCAATGCAGACACCAAGGTTTTTAGCTGAATCAGAAATTGGGACTGATGTGTTACATAATGGGAGAGAAAGAGGAGGCAGCTGAGAAAGTTTCTGACGGGTGCCAATGAGGATAGCTTCTGTTTTGTCGTCATTAAGCTGAAGTCTATTGTGTGTCATCCAGTTCTTAATGTCCGAGTAACACTCAGTGGTGCGAGTCAACAGGCGCTGTATATTATCAGGTGAGTCACTGTCTTGAAGTTGGGTGTCATCAGCATAGAAGTGGTGTTTTATAGAATGGGAGTTGATGATGGTGGACAGGGGGGAGGTGTAAAGAGTGAAAAGAACAGGGCCAAGGACAGATCCTTGTGGAACACCACAGGTCAGGTATGCAGGTTGAGAGTAAGTGCCATTGATGAGAACGGTTTGTTTTCTGTTGGATAGGTATGAAGTGAACCAAGACAGAGCAATGTCAGAGATGCCAAAAGTATGATGAAGTCTAGAAAGGAGAATACCATGATCAATGGTATCAAAGGCTGCAGACAGATCAAGGAGTGTGAGGAGAGAGACTTTGCCAGTATCAGTTGCAAGGAGGAGATTGTTGAGAATGTGTAGTAGGGCAGTTTCAGTGCTATGGCACTGGCGGTAGGCTGACTGGAAAGGATTGAGGAGATTGTTGGCAGACAGGTGAGAGTTCAGCTGGTTGAGGACGACTTTTTCAAGGAGTTTTGACAAGAAAGAGAGATTAGAGATAGGCCGGTAATTTTTCAGTTCATTTGGATCTAAATTGTGTTTCTTGAGGAGAGGGTGAACAATAGCAGACTTGAAAGAATCAGGGACAGTTCCAGTTTGAAGAGAAGTGTTGATGATGTCAGTGATGAATGGGAGGAGAGTAGGGAGACAGTCGGCGTAGAGAGAACCTGGAAGAGGATCCAGTTCGCAGGTTTTGAACGACATGGATCTGATTGTGTTGAGAATTTCTTCTTGTGAGACTGGGTTAAAAGTAGTAAGAGGTGTGCCAGAGAAGGAAGGGTCAGGTGGGCATGGTTGACAGGGTGTCCTGTCAAGCCTGTCACGAAGAGTTTGTATTTTGGTGGTGAAATAGTTGGAGAATACAGATGGGAGTTCTTCATTTGTATGTTTTGTTGGGAGAGGTAAATCTTTTCGTGTGCCAAGGAGATGATTCATGGTTGTAAAGAGTTCTTTTGAAGAAGAGGCATTCAGGATTTTGGTTTGGAAATAGCTTGTTTTTGCTGATGCAATGAGGGTGGATACTTTTGTTTTAGAGGCTTGGAAAAGTTGCCTGTGTACAGTGAGTTTGGATTTGCGCCAGCGGCGCTCTGCTCTGCGGCGGGCACGTTTTGCACAGGCGATCTCATGAGTGAGCCAGGGGGTAGGGGGGCGGTCAGGTAAAGGACGGGTTGTGGCTGGAGCATGAGTGTCCAGAAGATGGTGGAGAGTAGTATAGAATTCATCGGCAAGGTTATGTGACTTTTCAGAAAGGAGACGGGAGGCATCAGATGAAAATGTGGAGAGGTCGATAGATTTGAGATTGCGTCGAGTCACTGTGCGCATGGTACGGGAAGGAGGAGAAATGTCGAGAGAACAGAGAATTGCAGAGTGGTCAGATGGAAGGGCTGAAGTTAGATGGGTAGAAAGAACTAAGCAGTTGTCAGTAGCGGAATTGTGGTGATCACGAGAAATGATCCAGTCAAGAATGTGACCTTTTTGATGGGTTGGTTCAGAAATGTGTTGAGTCATATTGTGATTGGACAGAGAGTTGATGAGACACCAGCACTACCAGAATGATTAGAGCGTTAAGATGGACAGACATCATCATCATCAAGTGCTCTGCCGCATGGCGTTGGCGATCATGGCCCTCCATATGCATCTATCCCTTGTTGCCGCAAGCACATCTTCCACCCTCTCTGTCCTTAGCCACCCTGCAAGACCGTCCAATATTTTTCCCTGGGTCTATCTGGTGTTCTCTTTCCCTCCAGCCTTCCTGTTGTGACCAGGTGCTCCAATTCCCCTTTCCTCATAAAATGTCCCATAAATGTTGCCTGTCTTTTCCTAATCTTCTTTATGAATGATCTACTTGTGTCTGCCTCCATCAAGACTGTCTCGTTTGTTTTCTTTGCTGTCCATGGAACTCTCAACATCCTTCTTCGAAACCACATCTCGGCTGCCTCGATCTTGTTCTGGCTTTGTTTGTTGACTGTCCACGCCTCACAACCGTACAACAGTATTGGTTCTATATAACATTCAAGAACTCTCTTCCTGATGTTAATTGATAGGCATTTGTTGGTAAGAATGCTTTTAATGGCTGATTCTGCTGGCTATTTCTGATGTGCATCTGCCGTCTGATAAGATGACCGTTCCCAGATATTTAAACTTATCAACCTGTCTCAAGGTTGTGCCTTTTGGTGTTATTTTGCATGAGGAAATTTCATGGTTTTTTTTGTTTTTGTTTTTTACTGATTACCATGACTTTATTCTTCTTGCTATTTAGCTCCAGCCCTTTATTTTTGCTTTCTATTTCTATTGTACTCACAAGGACAGCGGTCAGGCCAGATTTTTTTAAATTCCGGGTTGGGATTGAATTGAAGACTGGGAAATCTCCATTCCACGGCTCTATCAAAAGAACACACCAGAACGCATGGAAATGAGCTTTACTTAAAAAATACTACATAAGGACTTTTCCCAAAAGGACACAGAATGAGAAGTAAATCAGATTAAAATGTGCCATGTAACTCTAGCGGGAGGGAGGTTTTGCTGTCCATAAATATGACTTGCTAATACCGCCCACACCAAGTGCAGACCTTTACACCAGCTTTTTCAGCCTGCTGGCTTGCTGATTCCCCATGACACCTGACCCATTGTTAACACTCGGTAAACACTTCTTTGTTGGAATCGTTTTTTTTTTCGCGCGCGCGCACACACATATACACACTCTTATACATAGTACACACATACACACACACACACACACACACCACACACACAAAACAAACAAACAAACAAACAAAGCACACGCGCACACACACACACACACACAAAACAAACAAACAAACAAACAAACAAAGCACACGCACACATGCACACTCACTCACACACACACACACACAAACACACACAACACAAACAAACAAACAAACAAACAAACAAACAAAGCACACGCACACATACACACTCACTCACACACACACACACACACACACACACACACACACACACACACACACACACACACACACACACACACACACGCACACACACACACACACATATATATACATACACACACACACACGTACACGTACAAAATGACACATGAAAATGACACACACATATACACACAAGTATGCAGTGACACATACATACACACTCAGAATGATATATGCATACACATACACATACATGCACACACATGCATACACACGCACACTCTGTGATACAAACAATATGGCACATACATATACACACAGACTGACACATAGACACACATACACACACTGTGACGTATACGCACACTGATCATACACACGCATACACACAGCGATACAAACACAAACACACACACACACACACACACACACACACACACACACACACACACACACACACCACACACACGTGTGTGTATGTATGTATATATATATATATATATATATATATATATATCACACTGACACACACGCGCGCATGCACGCTCATTCACAACGCACTCACACACATACCCCATCCTCACACATGCATACACCCCCCACCCACCCAAACACATACATTCACATCCAGGCCTGTCTCCCCCTCCCCCCTACACAAGTATAAAATGGATACACCCTATCTGGAGTTGGTTTGGAGTTTCTCTTCTTTCAGGACAGATTCATCACACTAGAATAATTCCATATGCGCCCCACCCCAGTCTGCCAGCAATTGTCTGCCAGATGATTCTCTGAGGCTGGACAAGACCCTGTGCACTAGCAAGCATTGAAATGGGAAGACAGGGCGACCAACGAAACAGTAAGCTGACACCACCACAATAATGGAAACATTCAGACGAGCAGCCAACAGGCCAGTGGACCTATGAAACAGTAAGCTGTGACCACCACAATGATGGAAACATTAAGATGGACAGCCAACAGGCCAGTGGACCTATCAAACAGTAAGCTGACATCACCACAATGATGGAAACATTCAGACGGGCAGCCAACAGGCCAGTGGACCTATCAAACAGTAAGCTGACATCACCACAATGATGGAAACATTCAGACGGGCAGCCAACAGGCCAGTGGACCTATGAAACAGTAAGCTGACACCACCAGAATGATGGAAACATTCAGACGGGCAGCCAACAGGCCAGTGGACCTTTCAAACAGTAAGCTGACACCACCACAATGATGGAAACATTCAGACGGGCAGCCAACAGGCCAGTGGACCTATCAAACAGTAAGCTGACACCACCACAATGATGGAAACATTCAGATGGACAGCCAACAGGCCAGTTTTTAGTGTTGAAGGCTGGGATTGAACTCAAGATATCAGATACGTTTCCACGGCTCGGTCATAAAGAACCAAGAATCCCACACGAGATGCGTTTTTGTTATTGTTATTGTTATTGTTGTTCAAAGCCCAGCCGACTGCGTAGAGCCATATCAGGGCTATAACCGCTACAAAACATACAAAACTTCAACAGGAAAAAGAAAAAAGAAAATTAAGTGCACATATCAATGCATTCGCACACATAATCTAAGGACATGACCCTGGCGTTGACCACTCCGTCCAATTTATCACACAGGGGATTTACAAAATACACCTGAATAAAAATCTAAGCATGTCTAAGGACACCAAAACATATATAAAAACGGGCATACATTACCTAAAATCGCTTCCGCATATCTCACCGCCCTGGAGCCAAAATTGCACATAATACATGCACCCAACTATCAATCCTAAGAGAAAGTATGTAAGACTTTATAGAATACATACAGGTGAATGGACCAGCAATGCAGAAAATGATAGGAAGAAATGACAGAAAGCAAAGGAACAAGGTAGAAACAAAGAGAGTGACAGAAAAGAGGAAATTTCTAGCACAGAATTTGCAGAAGATGGGGATACTGTTTATACAGAAAGAGTTCCCGGCATCCTCATGGGGTTATGAGGAGCTATGTTGAATCAAACCACACGACAGAGACAAAACAGCCCATGGCAGAATTGAACCCCAAACAACAGATTGTTGGAACCACGTCGTGGCCCAGGAGCTCTCCCCAAAGCGTGTAAACACCATGACGTGATCGTCATCACTTTTGATATTCACGTCATCTTCGCCACGTCCACAATTTACCATGTCATCTTCACCACGTCCACAATTTACCACGTCCACAATTTACCATGTCATCTTCGCCACGTCCACAATTTACCATGTCATCTTCGCCAGGTCCACAATTTACCATGTCATCTTCACCACGTCCACAATTTACCATGTCATCTCGCCACGTCCACAATTTACCATGTCATCTCACCACGTCCACAATTTACCATGTCATCTTCGCCATGTCCACAATTTACCATGTCATCTCACCACGTCCACAATTTACCATGTCATCTTCACCACGTCCACAATTTACCATGTCATCTTCGCCACGTCCACAATTTACCATGTCATCTTCACCACGTCCACAATTTACCATGTCATCTTCGCCACGTCCACAATTTACCATGTCATCTTCGCCACGTCCACAATTTACCATGTCATCTTCGCCACGTCCACAATTTACCATGTCATCTTCGCCACGTCCACAATTTACCATGTCATCTTCGCCACGTCCACATCTTACCATGTCATCTCGCCACGTCCACAATTTACCATGTCATCTTCGCCACGTCCACAATTTACCATGTCATCTTCGCCACGTCCACAATTTACCATGTCATCTTCGCCACGTCCACAATTTACCCTGTCATCTTTGCCACGTCCACAATTTACCATGTCATCTTTGCCAACTCAGCCACAAGAGGAAAAAAACCCCAAAACTCTAGATGATCAAGTCATTGCAACACTCTTTCTTTTCACACACATATCACAGAAAAAAAGATATGGCCAATCATATGCAGCAATCTCCATTTTTTTCACACAAATTATTACAGAAATTTGGGAGTCTTTACATCTGAAAGTCAATGCGACCTTGCAAGAAACTTGGCTTGACACAAAACTTGACGTGTATCGTGAAAGACAGCGCAAACAGATTTCATGTAATACCAGATTTGTCTTCAGAAAGTGTTGTGTTTACAATACTGCCTAAAAAATATGTCGATTTTCGAAACTTCGAGGGATTTGAAGGGGATGAAGTTGGGGGAGGAAGGCTGGGGTCTGTGTGACCTTGCCCTTGATGTTTATCTTTCCAAACTTATGCTTTCACCAATCTGTGTTCTTCGTCAATATGTGGTCAAGATCCAACCATAAAGTGTTCAGACAATGTTGTTCATACGTTTCTCTCTCTCTCGCTCTCTCTCAAACATATACACACACACATACACACACACACATACACACACACACACACACACACACACACACACACAACACACACACACACACACACACACACACACACACACACACACACACACACACACACAAACACACACACACACGAAGTGCAGTCATAAAGACTTCAGAGAATTTAGAATCTTGTTCACACATTTCACACACACACACACACACACACACACACACACACACACACACACACACACACACACACACACACAACACACACAGACAGACAGACACACACACACACACACACACACACACACACACACACACACACGAGGTCCAGTCATAAAGACTGCAGAGAATTTAGAATCTTGTTCACACACACACACACACACACACACACACACACACACACACACACACACACACACACACACACACACACACACACACACTCACACACACACACACGCGCGCACACACACACACACAAACATACATACACATACACACACATACACCCCCTCACACACACACACGCGCGCACACAGAGACACACACACACACACATACACCCCCTCACACACACACATACACACACACATACAACAACACACACACACACACACACACACACACACACACACACACACACACACACACACACACATACACACACACACAAAAGCCTTACGACACACATCTCCGCTCAATATGGAACATCTCCATTTTAAAAGAAAAAGGGAGAAAGGCGTTTCCAGTGCACACAACTTTCTGTCTTCCACCCAAGGGCCGGACAAGCGTTTGATGCCTACACGTCCCACACACAATCTGCATAATGATGTTAATGGAAAGAACACAAGATGAACGGCTGGGAGACGCTGTGTCAAGTATTGCTGATGACCAATACAGGAGATGCTTCAGGGATGTGTGCTGACTCCTCACCTTTAAGAACACATCACACGCCCATATGAAGATGGGGAATGTCGCTAATCAAGTCAGTGCAATCACAGCTTTGGAGTTGATTCAATGAGGGAGGCATCGTTCTTAGATAATTCCATAGGAAGAAAAGGGAGAAAGGTTGTCAGGATGGTTCAGTCGTTCGCCTGCACACAACTTAAGTCGAGGTTCCTGGGTTCGTTTCCCGTTGAGACCTCGTTTTTGTTTGTTTGTTTGTTTTGTTGTTCTTCTTTTTTTTCTCTCTCTCCTTGGTTTGACCAGAAAATCAAACTGAACGTCTAGTTGTGGAGTTCCATCTAGGATTGAGCCTTCATGACAGGGCTGTACTCTACGCTTACAATCGTAGTATATCCTAGCGTCAACCAGGCCTGAGAGATACAGACACTTGAGGTGTTAGAAGATTTGAGCAAAACCCTCACTGAAGCATCCTTGAAATAAATGAGACTGGACTGTGCGGTCCCAGTCTTCCCAATGAGCCCAAAGCACGCTCAACACTGGGTAGGAGACAACTGAAACTGAAAAATCCCACAATGAATTTTGAAGGGACTGATGGGGATTCGAACCCACAACCTTCCAGTCGGTAGTCCGTTGCATTTACCACAACACCACGGCGACCTTTACTTTAATCACTGATGATTATGGACTCACTGTGAATGCAATAGATTTATATTTACTTTCATATTTACATTCATATTCACATTCATTTCATTCTGTCACTGTGGGTTTACCATATGAAACTAGGCTTGACCTTTTCTGTGAGAGCACGTCGCTGCTACACAGCGTCATCCATTTTGTTTTTACTAAGACTGCAGAAAGGCAAGAAGGCTAATTGATCTTCAAGGGAAGGGACCGGGGAAATCAACATATCTCTCCAACGTTTTATACCAGGGAAGCCCAGCAAATGCCCTGCCCTTCACGATTTTCTATTGCCGTGAGATCTTTAGCGTGCGGAGACCAGAAGGCACAAGGGTCCCACTCGTTTTTCTTCCACTTCCGGAGTCTCATTCACTTCATGGATGCGTGATTGAGGGTGTCGCTCAAATCTTCTAACACCTCAAGTGTCTGTATCTCTCGGGCCTGGTTGACGCCAGGATACATTATGATAGTGAAGCGTGGAGTACAATCCTGCCATGCAGTCTCAATCCTAGATAGAAGTCCACAGCACGAAGATCACCATCTCCATCGTCATCATCATTATCGGCATTGTAAAAACTGTGCCAACTTCTGTGAACATTAAGGTCACATGGAAAATGGGACAAAGGAAATCTCCATCAGTGCAGTGACCCTAAAATGATCACGTTAAAAGTAAACTGGTAGTAGTTGGGAAGTTAGCAGAAACAGAGATCACACTGACTCGGAACAATTTATGTGAGGGTGAGGGGGGCTGAGCAGATGTTGTCCTAAATACAGAACATCTGAAGGCACAACTAGACTGTCGTCATAAGAGCCAGCAACAGTGCGGGATCTCCTCTGGCAGGTGAGACTACGGTGACTTCATATGACAGTTCATGTGCACTCCATGACTATAGCGGATTAAACCCTTGCTTTGGCGATATATTGAGGAGCCAAAATCACTGGCGATACGATACTGTGGGACGGGAAATGGGAGAGCACGAAAAAGAAAACGAAACGAACTGATTA
>JAPXFY010000015.1:271414-273914 GCA_030674185.1 Monoplex corrugatus
TAAGATGACCGTTCCCAGATATTTAAACTTATCAACCTGTCTCAAGGTTGTGCCTTTTGGTGTTATTTTGCATGAGGAAATTTCATGGTTTTTTTTGTTTTTGTTTTTTACTGATTACCATGACTTTATTCTTCTTGCTATTTAGCTCCAGCCCTTTATTTTTGCTTTCTATTTCTATTGTACTCACAAGGACAGCGGTCAGGCCAGATTTTTTTAAATTGCGGGTTGGGATTGAATTGAAGACTGGGAAATCTCCAATCCACGGCTCTATCAAAAGAACACACCAGAACGCATGGAAATGAGCTTTACTTAAAAAAACTACATAAGGACTTTTCCCAAAAGGACACAGAATGAGAGGTAAATCAGATTAAAATGTGCCATGTAACTCTAGTGGGAGGGAGTTTTTACTGTCCATAAATATGACTTGCTAATACCGCCCACACCAAGTGCAGACCTTTACACCAGCTTTTTCAGCCTGCTGGCTTGCTGATTCCCCATGACACCTGACCCTTTGTTAACACTCGGTAAACACTTCTTTCTTGGAATCGTTTTTTTTTTCACACACACAGACGCGCACGTGAGCGCGCGCGCACACACATATACACACTCTTATACATAGTACACACATACACACACACACACACACACGCACACACACACACACAAAACAAACAAACAAACAAACAAAGCACACGCACACACACACACACACAAAACAAACAAACAAACAAACAAAGCACACGCACACATGCACACTCACTCACACACACACACACAAACACACACAACACAAACAAACAAACAAACAAACAAACAAAGCACACGCACACATACACACTCACTCACACACACACACACACACACACACACACACACACACACACACACACACACACACACACACACACACACACATATATATATATATACACACACACACACGTACACGTACAAAATGACACATGAAAATGACACACACACATATACACACAAGTATGCAGTGACACATACATACACACTCAGAATGATATATGCATACACATACACATACATGCACACACATGCATACACACGCACACTCTGTGATACAAACAATATGGCACATACATATACACACAGACTGACACATAGACACACATACACACACTGTGACGTATACGCACACTGATCATACACACGCATACACACAGCGATACACACACACACACACACACACACACACACACACACACACACACACACACACACACACACACACACACACACACGTGTGTGTATGTATGTATATATATATATATATATATCACACTGACACACACGCGCGCATGCACGCTCATTCACAACGCACTCACACACATACCCCATCCTCACACATGCATACACCCCCCACCCACCCAAACACATACATTCACATCCAGGCCTGTCTCCCCCTCCCCCCTACACAAGTATAAAGTGGATACGCCCTATCTGGAGTTGGTTTGGAGTTTCTCTTCTTTCAGGACAGATTCACCACACTAGAATAATTCCATATGCGCCCCACCCCAGTCTGCCAGCAATTGTCTGCCAGATGATTCTCTGAGGCTGGACAAGACCCTGTGCACTAGCAAGCATTGAAATGGGAAGACAGGGCGACCGACGAAACAGTAAGCTGACACCACCACAATAATGGAAACATTCAGACGAGCAGCCAACAGGCCAGTGGACCTATCAAACAGTAAGCTGACACCACCACAATAATGGAAACATTCAGACGGGCAGCCAACAGGCCAGTGGACCTATGAAACAGTAAGCTGACACCACCACAATGATGGAAACATTCAGACGGGCAGCCAACAGGCCAGTGGACCTATGAAACAGTAAGCTGACACCACCACAATGATGGAAACATTCAGACGGGCAGCCAACAGGCCAGTGGACCTATCAAACGGTAAGCTGACACCACCACAATGAGGGAAACATTAAGATGGACAGCCAACAGGCCAGTGGACCTATCAAACGGTAAGCTGACACCACCACAATGATGGAAACATTCAGACGGGCAGCCAACAGGCCAGTTTTTAGAGTTGAAGGCTGGGATTGAACTCAAGATATCAGATACGTTTCCACGGCTCGGTCAAAAAGAACCAAGAATCCCACACGAGATGCGTTTTTGTTATTGTTATTGTTATTGTTATTGTTGTTCAAAGCCCAGCCGACTGCGTAGAGCCATATCAGGGCTATAACCGCTACAAAACATACAAAACTTCAACAGGAAAAAGAAAAAAGAAAATAAAGTACACACATCAATGCATTCGCACACATAATCTAAGGACATGCCCCTGGCGTTGACCACTCCGTCCAATTTATCGCACAGGGATTTACAAAATACACCTGAATAAAAATCTAAGCACATCTAAGGACACCAAAACATATATAAAAACGGGCATACATTACCTAAAATCGTTTCCGCATATCTCACCG
The DNA here is from genome assembly GCA_030674185.1 of Monoplex corrugatus. Taxonomy (NCBI): domain Eukaryota; kingdom Metazoa; phylum Mollusca; class Gastropoda; order Littorinimorpha; family Ranellidae; genus Monoplex; species Monoplex corrugatus. The sequence continues at coordinate 273,875 of JAPXFY010000015.1, forward strand.
CCCTGGAGCCAAAATTGCACACAATACATGTACCCAACTA
>JAPXFY010000015.1:282770-315270 GCA_030674185.1 Monoplex corrugatus
TAGTGTCTGGTGTGTGATGTGTGGTGTGTGGTGTCTGAAGTGTAGTGTGATGTGTGATGCGTGGTGTGTGATGTGTGGTATATGTGTGATGTATGGGGTGTGTTATGTGATGTGTGGTATATGATGTGTGATGTGTGGGGTGTGAAGTGTGGGGTGTGAAGTGTGTTTCTTACTGCAACGTGTTAATGGGACATAACTCATGTACACTTAATACAAAAGCACCTTCATGTGTAAACGTTTACCTCCCTTCGCAAACTGCAGTCCTAACATTTTGATGTGTGTGTTGTGTGCGATTTGTGGTATGCGAGTTGTATTGAGTGATATTTGATGTGCGATGTGTGACGTGTGGTGCTTGATGTGTGGTGCTTGATGTGTGGTGTGTGTGTGTGTTGCATGTGCTGTGTGGTGTATGGAGCGTGATGTATGGAGCGTAGTGTGATAATTGATGTGTGAAGTGTGATGTGTGGTGTGTGATGTGTGATCTGTGGTGTGTGGTGCGTGATGTGTGGTGTTTGATCTGTGGTGAGTGATGTGTGGTATGTGGTGTGTGATGTGTGGTATGTGAAGTGTGGTGTGTGAAGTGTGGTGTCTGATGTGTGAAGTGTGATGCAGTGTGGTATGTGATGTGTGTTGTGTGATGAGTGATATGATGTGTGAAGTGTAGTGTCTGACTGGTGGTGTGTGAAGTGTGATGCGGTGTGATGTGTGATGTGATGTGTGGTATGTGAAGTGTGGTGTGTGATGTGTGAAGTGTGGTGTCTGATGTGTGAAGTGTGATGCAGTGTGGTATGTGATGTGTGGTGTGTGGATGAGTGATATGATGTGATGTGTGATGTGATGTGTGATGTGTGGTATGTGAAGTGTGGTGTGTGATGTGTGAAGTGTGGTGTCTGATGTGTGAAGTGTAATGCAGTGTAGTATGTGATGTGTGGTGTGTGGTGAGTGACATAATGTGTGATGTGTAGTGTCTGACTGGTGGTGTGTGAAGTGTGATGTGGTGTGATGTGCGATGTGATGTGTGGTGTGTGGTGTGTGATGTGTGAAGTGTGGTGTTTGATGTGTGAAGTGTGATGCAGTGTCCGACTGGTGGTGTGTGAAGTGTGATGCGGTGTGATGTGATGTGATGTGTGGTATGTGAAGTGTGGTGTGTGAAGTGTAGTGTCTGATGTGTGAAGTGTGGTGTCTGATGTGTGAAGTGATGCAGTGTGGTATGTGATGTGTGGTGTGTGGATGAGTGATATGATGTGTGATGTGTAGTGTCTGATTGGTGGTGTGTGAAGTGATGCGGTGTGATGCGTGATGTTGTGATGTGATGTGTATTGTGATGAAATGTGATGCGTTGCAGTGTGATGTGTGATGTGATGTGGTGTGTGGCATCTGATGTGGTGTGATGATTGTGATGCAATGAGTGATGTCTGGTGTGATGTGGTAATGTGGTGTGTGATGTGTGATGCAGTGTGATGTGATGCAGTGTGACGTGTGATGTTTGATGTCTGTGATGTGGTGTGTGATGTGATGTGGTGTGTGATGTGTGATGTGTGATGTGGTGAGGTGTGAGGTGTGATGTGTGGTGTGGTTTTAATGTGGTGTGGTGTGATGCATGATGTGTGTTGTGTCATGTGGTGTGTGATGTGTCATTCAGTATGGTGTGTGATGTGGTGAGTGGTGTGTGATGTACGACGTGTTGTGTGTGGTGTGTGATGTCTGGTGTGTGATGTGTGAAGTGTGGTGTGTGATGTGTGGTGTGTGTGTGGTGTGTGAAGTATGGTGTGTGATGTGTGGTGTGTGATGCATCATGCGTGATGTGATGTGTGGTATGTGATGTCTGAAGTGTAGTGTGATGTGTGGAGTGTGATGTGTGGCGTGTGGTGTGTGGTGTGTGATGTTTCGTCTGTGATGTGGGATGTGTGGGGTATGGGGGTGTGGTGTGTGATGTGTGGTGTGTTCAGTGTGGTGCGCGATTGGTGATTGGTGTGTGGTGTGTGAAATGTGGTGTGTGATATGTGTGTTGTGTGTTGTGTGATGCGTAATGTGATGTGTGATGTATAGCGTGTGATGTGTGGTGTGTGATGTGTGTGGTGTGTTAAGTGTGGTGTGCGATTGGTGACTGGTATGTGGTGTGTGAAATGTGGTGTGTGATGTGTGTGGTGTGTGGTGTGTGATGCGTCATGTGATGTGTGATGTATAGTGTGTGATGTGTGGTGTGTGATGTGTAGTAATGTGTGATGTGTGGTGCGTCATATTATGTGTGGTGTGGTGTGATGTGGTGTGTGATGTGTGGGGTGTAGGGTGTGATGCGTGGTGTGTGATGTGATATGTGGGTGTGGAGTGTGATGTGATGTGTGGGGTGTGGGTGTGGTGTGTGATGTATGGTGTATGTGTGGGGTGTGATGGTGTTTGATGTGTGGTGTGCTGTTATGTGTGGTGTGTGATGTGTGAAGTGTGGTGTCTGTGTTAAATGCGGTGTGATGTGTGGTGTGTGATGTGTGGGTTGTGAGGTGTGTGTGATGTCTGGTGTGAAGTGTAGTGTGTGGTGTGTGATGTGTGGAGACAAGAGCAGAGACAAAGAGAAAAGATAGACACAGAAAGACCAAGATGGCAGAGACAGGCAGAAAGAGACACAGATGGAGACAAAGACAAGAGATTGTGGAAGAGAGACAGAAAGAGGGAGACAAATACAGACAAGAGTTAAAAATGCAGGAAAGAAGGAATCAAAGACAGACGTAGACAGACAAAAATAGTGAGACCCAGTATATTTTCTCTGTGTGTTTGCGCATGCATGTTCGTCTGTTTGTGTGCAACTGTGCATTACGAATCGCGTGTGTGTGCACGAGTGTGCAAGTGTGGGTGTGTCAGTGTGTGTGTGTGTGGGTATGTGTGTGAGTGACTCTCTCTCTCTCTCTCTCTCTCTCTCTCTCTCTCTCTCTCTCTCTCTCTCTCTCTCTCTCTCTCAGGATTTGTGAACTGAGCTCAGTGGAGTGCAGACCTGTTTTCATTGCTCTGTTGCTGGCTTGGTGAACAGTGGTTTTGAAAGTTAAGTAACTGTAGCAAACAAAAAGAAAAACAAAAATCGCATTGCAATAGGAATTTTGTATCCCACACTGCTCCATCTCCTGCGAAAAAAGACTACCTTATGCAACTCTGGTATCAAGTACAAGATCAGTGTAAAGAAAAAATCCAGATCGTGGCTGTACTTAGCGACCTGCTACGCGTACTAAGTATGGATGCTGAACAAATGCCAGGGCCCTGTGATGGAAATTGCCAGACGTACATGACTAAAACCCAGGATATTACCAAAGAAAGATTTTCACAAATGTTTCAGTGTCTCAGCACCACACTCGGAAAACAAATGGAGGACCGACTGTGGCATTTTGGCCAGCCTGTACAGAAAATCGACGAAACATATCTTGAATAGCTAGGGCAATAATGAAGAACGGTAATGACATTAACATACTGCAACAAAATAAAAATAAAAAACACAAATGCACCACTAGATCGATTAGAAACAAACTATGACAGACTTGCGGCATCATCGAAAAAAATGAACCTATAATTCCAGCGATGGCTGGTCATCATCATCATCATCATCAAGTGCCTTGCAACATGGCGTTGGTGATCATGGCCCTCCATAGTCTCTATCCCTTGTTACTGCAAGCACATCTTCCACCCTCTCTAACCACTCTGCAAGTCTGTCGATTTTTTTCCCTGGGTCTACCTGGTGCTCTTATCAAGCTTTACCGTTGTGACCAGGTGCCCCAATTCCCCTTTCCTCATAAAATGGCCTACAAATGTTGCCTGTCTTTTCCTTATCGTCATTCTCAATGATCTTCTTGTGTCCGCCTCCACCAAGACTGTCTCGTTTGTTGTCCATAAAACTTTCAACATTCTTCTTAGAAACCACATCTCGGCTGCCTCAATCTTGTTCTGGCTTTGCTTGTTGGCTGTCCACGCCTCAATACCATATAGCATTATCGGTTCTATTTAACATTCAAGACCTCTCTTCCTGATGTTAATTGATAGGAATTTGTTGGTAAGAATGCTCTTCATCTTCTTGAATGCTGTTTTGGCTCGGCAAATTCTGCTGGCTATTTCTGAAGTGCGCATCTGCCGTCAGGTAAAATGATCGTTCCCAAATATTTCAACTTACCAACCTGTCTCAAGGTTGTGCCATTTGCTGTTATTTTTGCATGAGGAGATTTCATGTTTTTGATTGATCACCATGATTTCAGTCTTCTTGCTGTCTAGTATTTCACAAGGTTTTGTAGGTCCCTTTCATTTTCTGCAATCAGCACGGTGCCATCAGCCTATCGGATGTTGTCATTTTTCCTCCAACACTTAATCCAGGGTCTTCTTCTAGGTTTCTCATGTTTTCCCTTTAAGTGAAAACAGATCTGGTGACAAAACACAGCCTTATCAGACTCCTCTTTTGATATTTTGGAAAAAGCTCATCTCGTTTTCTGTTCTCATTGCTGCTGTTTGTTCCTAATACATATTTCTGATCGTTCATAGATCTTTTCCATCAGTATTGAGTCTGTCTAGTTGGTTGATCAATTCTTCATGTCTTACCTGATCGAAAACCTTGGTATAATCAACAAAGCGTACGTATAAATCCTTGTTCATCTCGACTGACCTCTCTGTGATAGTTCTTAGGATGTATATGGCATTAATAGTTCTTTTCCCTTCCACAAATCCACACTGTTCTTCTGCTATTTCTCTTTTGACGCCATTCCTTGTCCTCATCACGATTATTCTTAATACGATTTTTGTTACATGACTCATCAAGCTGATTGTGTGATGGAGTTCGCATTCTATAGCCCCTGTTTTCTTTGGAAGTGCAATGAAAATCGATTTTCACACATCTTTGGGGATTTTTCTAATGTCATTCCTCCATGGCTTCAATCATCTCTGTAGTAATATTGTCTGGTCCTGGGCTTTTCCTGGTTTCACCTCTTTACAGTGTGGCTCTAACTTCATCTTTCATTATGGGTGGTCCTTCAACATTCTTCCTTATAATGTGTTCTTCGTTTCCGTCATCTTCAAAAGGTCTTTAATGTACTCTCCCCATCTATCTCATATTTTGTCTTTTTCCATGATAAGCGTTTCATCTTTCAATTCGATTTAAACAACCAATTGATGTGCATGTATTTTTCCTGAGGACAATTTCTTCAATTCTTCTGTACATACCCTGAGGATCCGTTTTGTGTCAGTCTTCTATTTCTCTGCACTTTGATTTCAGCCAACCTTCCATAACTGCATTGCACCTATTCCTGATTTCTTTATTTATCTTCCTGTATATCTCCTCCTTTCTCTTTGCCTTCTTCCATTCCTCCATCAAGTCTACAATTTCTTTTGTCATCCAATTCTTTTTTGCTTTTCTATCTACTCTAGGGATTTCTTCACAAGCTTCATTCATCGAATTTCTCAACTTCGTCCATTGTTCCTCACTGTCACCAAAGTCTTCCAGAGCACTGAATTTGTATTGAACATGTACTTTAAATTTATAAGAGTCCAAGATTTAGTTTGATGTTGCTTTTGGACTGTTTCCTTTTCCTTAAATTCAGCCTAAATCTTCCTGTTACAGGATTGTGGTCTCTGTTGCAGTCTGTGCCTGGTAGTGTTTTTACCATCAGTAAAGAATTTCTAAATCTTTTATTGATGAGGATGTAGTCAATCTGACTTTTGGTATTATCTCCTGGACTCATCCAAGTCCATTTTCTTCTATTAGGCCGCTCAAATCAGGTGTTTCCTACTATGAACTCATTCATATGTGCCCATTCCACAAGTTTCCCTCCCCTTTAATTTTGTGTACCAAGGCCATGACGTCCAACTATATCCTCCAGCCTATCCTGTCCCACTTAAACATTAAAATCACCCATTATTATTGCAAGTTCTTATGATTTACATTGGGCCTTGGCCATCTCTAATACTTCGTAGTTCTCAATTTTGTCCCGAGTACTTGCGGATGTTGGTGCATACACCTGAATGATGTTGACATCAAATCGCCTCCTATCCAATTTAACCAGCAAAACTCCGTCAGACACAGCCCAGTATCTTCCAACTGCTTTTGATTTGTCCCTGTCAATTATGCTGCCTACTCCTCTTTCCTGTGAGTTTCCACCAAAGTATATTGTTATTGGTTGGTCGCAACACTAAATTACTTCTCATCTGGTAAAACATGGAAAAACAGCAACATAGAAAGAACGTATTGTCTAGGACACAAAATAACACAGACATACAGGCCATTGACAGTGACTTTTCATCTCATGGAGGACAAGCTGCAGACTCTCTGAGACAGAAAACTTCAGGAGGGTCTCCGCAGCTATAACATCGGAGTCACTGCCAAACCTCACCCCGCGACAAAGAGAAGAAATTTACTACTACAAGAATCAAGGAAAAGTAGCTTACTTCTTAAATGGAAGACTTCACGGAGAAATCAGAAATCACGGTCACAGTCACACAAATCACAACACGAAGCTCACAGAGACAGCAGAACAGACGGAGACCAATGGACCTAAGACTGAACCAAAAGCCACTATGGCAGATACAGTCAAGAAAGACCTAGACATTTCAACACTAGTGGACAAACTGGGAGCAACACTGAGATTGTTCCTTTCCTGTGGATAGCCAGGTAAGAACAAATAATTTATTCACAGAAAACAATCAGCCAAGACAAAAATGATCAATCATGGTGAAGACATGAAGACAATAACACGAACTATAGACAATATTCATATCGGGAGACAGAAGCACATCAGTTACTACTGCACTGACTACTGCACTGACTTTGCAGCAGCTGACTTAAGTCCACAAATGCAGACAACAAGAAAAAGAACATTAACATTGCTCAAAGACAACATACCAATTATGACAGAACACCTGACATTGCTGGTCCCTATGTTGTCGTCCTCAAATAAACCAGCATACTCATGAAATAACACTCTCCCCACCTCTGTTCCTCCTACTCATGTATACAGGTTACAGAAAGAAACCAGGGTACGATATACCCAGACATCTTATGAGAACACAATTTCTCTTGTGACAACCACGAATGACATACAATAAGAAACCCAGCGAGGAGAACTACAGATCATCATCATCATTATCATCCTCATGTGCCCTTCTGAATGGTGTTGTGATCACGGCCCTCCATATGTATCTATCCCTTGTTGCCGCAAGGATACTTTCAACCCTCTCTGTCCTCAGCTACTCTGCAAGTCTGTCCAATATTTTCTCCCTGGGTCTATCTGGTGCTTTTTTCTCCTCCAGCTTTCCTGTTGTGACCAGGTGCTCTAGGTCCCCTTTCCTCATAAAATGGCCTATAAATGTTGCATGTCTTTTCCTAATCTTCCTTATGAGTGATCTTCTTGTGTCTGCCTCCTTCAAGACTGTCTCATTTGTTTTCTTTGCTGTCCATGAACTCTCAACATTCTTCTTAGAAACCACATTTCAGCTGCCTCAATCTTGCTCTGGCTTTTGCGTGTAGACTGTCCATGCCTCAAAAACCTCAAGACTATTGCAATTCACTCCTGTCTGGTCTTCCCGCCTCCACCATTCACATCCTACAGCGCATTCAAAACAATGCTGCACACCTTGTACTCAAAAAGAAAAAATCTGACATCTCCCTCAAAAGCCTCAATAACACAGCCCCCAATTACCTGTCAAGCCTACTTGAGATCTATGATCCCTCACATACCCTCTGCTCTGCCTCCGATCCTCTCACTTTTCGCTTTCCATGCAATAAGCTATGGTCCACGTGCCTTGTCCGTTTCTGGTCCACTCTCCTGGAAAAAACTTCCTCTCTCCATCCGTCAACAGCCTACTTTTGTCTCATATAAGTCCACTCTCAAAGCACACCTTTTCTCCTCTGCATGAAATATTAACCTCACTCAAACCCCACTGCAGCTTGTCTCCACTTGGTGTGGAATCACATTGTAATATATATTTGTATATAATATCTTTCTATTGATTTTTTTTTTTTTTTTTGAGTACACTTGTATATAATTTTCCATTGCTTTTCTTCTTTTTCTCCATTTACAGCCATGTGTGTGTGTGTGTGTGTGTGTGTGTGTGTGTGTGTGTGTGTGTGTGTGTGTGTGTGTGTGTGTGTGTGTGTGTGTGTGTGTGTGTGTGTGTGTGTGCGTGCATGCGTATGTGTATGTTCAGCGCCTAGATTTGATTTTTATCAAGATTTTGCACTATACAAATACTGTAATTATTATCATTACTTATCATTATTACTAAAACCATATAACATTATCGGTTCTATACAACATTCAAGAATTCTCTACCTGATGTTAATTGACAGGCATTTGTTGGCAAGAATGCTTTTTATCTTGTTGAATGCTGTTTTGGGTTGGCCGATTCTGCTGGCTACTTCTGATGTGCATCTGCCATCTGGTGACCATTCCCAGATATTTTGTCATCCAGTTCTTTTTTGCTTTTCTATCTATTCCAGGGATTTCCTCAAAAGCTTCATTTATCGAGTTTCTCAACTTTGTCCACTGTTACCGTCACAGTCCGTTTTCTTTTCCTTAGTTTCAGTCTAAACTTCCCATTACAGGATTGTGGTCACTGTTGCAGTCTGCACCTTGTAGACAAGGTCAGGAAACCACTTACATCCCAGGCAGACAACACCTGATGAACACACACCACCTGAGGGAGAAATGCGATCAGATGTGACACCACCAACAAATGAGAGGAGTCCAGCTAAAGAGTATGCATTTGACAGTGAGCAGCAGGAAGAAACTGGCCATCTAGAAAATCATCAAAATGACATGATATGTGAATGACTTAAATGAAGCCTACGGATGGCTGAAACGGTTGACCTCACGCTGAAGCTGTGAAGAGTCCCCACATCAAAATGCACCTTCTGCTGACACACAAACAGGAACGCAAGGTGACTTAACCCCACATCAAAATGCACCTTCTGCTGCTGACACACAAACAGGAACGCAAGGTGACTTAACCCCACATCAAAATGCACCTTCTGCTGCTGACACACAAACAGGAATGCAAGGTGACTTAACCAATCACCTAAGGCAGACCAGAAAGTCACCCTTGACCCAGCAAAATGGTCCAGGGAAGGTGGAAGAGATGCTCGAGGCAACAAGAGATAGAGACAGATGGAAGTCCATGATCGCCAATGCCATGCGGCAAGGCACCTGATGATGATGATAGACAGAAGAGAACATGCTACAAAGCTACAGCAAGCAAAAGATAAGAACTGTGGTACATCATAAACTTTTAGATAACAAAAGAAATGGGTCAAAAATATGGGACACGATACGCAGTGCAAGAAAACGAAAACAAAAACAGCCAGAAATAGACGTATTCTCCGAAAAAGTCAATACAGCATAATTGGTTAACACGATACCACAATGCTCATACACAGTGTAACACACTGATGCAAGAAATGTATATCACCAGGTTAGTTAACTCAATTAGTGAACAAGAGGCAAAACAATCTATCAGAATCATTTAGTGTGGTAAAGCTCCTAGGTTTGATGAAATTTGCCGAGAATTTATTAAATATCCTGAAAATATGGTTGTATCCTCTCTTACAAAGCTTTTCAACAGACTGTACAAGTCCAATGTTTCCACTGAAGACCGGTGTAAATCCGTATTTATACCTCTGTATAAAAAAGGAGATGAACAAAGTCAAGATAATTACCGAGGCATTTCCGTATTAAGCGTCGTAAGCAAAGTCTTCACCTTTATTCCAAACAAGAGACTGCATACATGGGCAGAGAAAGAGGGCAAAATTAGTGAAGAACAGACAGGGTTTCATAAGGGTTTCTCAACTATTTATCATATTTTCACTTCAGTTTCTATGGTAAGAAATGCCTTTGATGGTAAACATCATGGAAAGGTTTATGTTGCTTTTACTGATTACATAAGCTTTTGATACTGTTGATCACGACCAATTATGGAACATTCTACAAAAGCTACCAACACCAACTAAAATGATGAATGTGCTAAAATCTATGTATAAGTCAGTTAAATCATTTGTAAGATGGGGAGCTAAAATCTCAGATTTTGTCCAAATGGAGTAAAGTAAGGTCTGTTCAGTCCCCTGATTTTTTCACGTCTAATAACGGAGGTAGCCAATTTCATTTAAAAACATGGTAAGCATGTAATCTTGATGAAAGTTTCTTACTATTATTTGCTGATTGCATTGCACTCATATCATCTATGCTGTCAGGGTTACAAAATCAAATAGACAATCTTCTTATGGTAAACTGAGGATATTATATTTGAAAAAGGAGCGCATATAGCATCCACAGAAAAATGGTTCTATGAAAACAATATATATATATGTACGTCCATGGCACTGAAGAGATTAATCATTGTTTAGTAGCTCAAAAATAACATTTTTATAAAACCAGTAAAAATGGTGCATCAGCAGAGAAGAAAAACGCAGACAGCTCAGCAGCGGGGACTTGCCGTGTCGCGCACTTGCTGTCATATAAGACTTACAGTCTGGCCAACTGCATAGAGCCATATTATATCAGGCCTGTAACCATTTCAAGACATACACAATACTTAAGCAAGTGGAAAAAATTAAGCACACATATCAATATACTTATGCACATAATCTAAGATGCCCCTGGCGTTGACCACTCTGTCCAATCTATCACACAGGAGATATAAAAAACATACCTCAATATGTATTTAAGCATTACCAAAGACAAATACATAAAAACGGGCCTATATTACCTAAACCTGCTTCCACATATCTCATATCCCTATAGCCAAAAATGCACTTAATATATACATATTCAATTATCCATCCTAAGAGAAAGTATATAACAGTTTATGGAACATGTACACGTGAATGGACCAGCAAGGCAGAAAATGACAGGAAGAAATGACAGAAAACGAAGGAGGGAGGAAGAAACAAAGAGGGTGACGGAAAAGAGGAAATTTCTCGCACAGAATTTTATGAAGGTGGGGATGCTATATATACTGAAGGAGCCCTCAGAATCCCAATGAGGGGGGAACTTTCAGATGTTTTTCAAATTCAGTTTGAAATTTTGGGTTGAAAAAAAGTTGTACGCTGGTTTTCCCAGTTCAGAGAAGTTTTATACAGAAATTTAAGGTTAATTTCAATCTACAGTTGGTCACGGAGAGTTCCCATGTTTCTGCATATAAACTGTAGACAGTAGTCAGTCAGTCAGTGCACTGGTGACTTTTCAATCAATCAGTGTGTCAGTTAATGTGTCAGTGTGTCAAAGTATGTATCATTCAGTGCACCAGTCAATGTGTCCAACAGTGTATTAGTCATCAATGTATAATCAGTGAGCTACTCAGAGTGTCAGCAAAAGTATCATAAAGTCGGCAAGTCCGTGCATCAATCAGTGTGCTGGTCATTGGTTTAGTAAGTCAGTCAGGTTGCCAATGTATTAGTCAGTGTGTCAGTCAGTAGTTGTATCAGTATGTCGGTCAGCAGGCATACCAGCTAGAAAGTGTGTCATTCACTGTGTGAGTCAGTGAGTCATTCAAAGATTCAATCAGTCTTAGTCAATGTCTCTTTATGTCATCTCTTTGTGTCAGTCAGCATGTTGGTCGGTGTGTGGGTAGTGTCAGTCAGCGTGTCACTCTGTCAGTAGGTAAGTGCATCAATCAGTGTGTAAGTCAGTCGGTCAATCAGTGTATCAATCAGAAAATATGTTGGTCAGTATGTCAGTCAGTCAACTGATAAGTGCATCAATCAGTGCGTCTGTCTGTCAGTCAGTCAGTTGGTGTGTCAACCAGTAAATATGTTGGTCAGTACATCAGTCATTGTCTCAGTCAATCAGTGTCTCATCACTGTCTCCGTCATTGTCTTGTCAGTGTGTCTCTCAGTGTCAGTGTGTCCCCCCAGCATCAATAGCCCTCAATATCAGTCTGTGTATCCCTCAGTGTCAACATGTCCCTCAATGTCTGTGTATTCATCAGTGTCAACATGTCCCTCAGTGTCTGTGTATCCATCAATGTCAACATGTCCCTAAGTGTCTGTGTATCCCTCAGTGTCAGCATGTCCCTCAGTGTCAGTCTGTGTATCCCTCAGTGTCTGTGTATCCATCAGTGTCAACATGTCCCTCAATGTCAGTCTGTGTATCCATCAGTGTCAACATGTCCCTCAATGTCTTTGTATACATCAGTGTCAACATGTCCCTCAATGTCAGTCTGTGTATCCATCAGTGTCAACATGTCCCTCAGTGTCAGTCTGTGTATCCATCAGTGTCAACATGTCCCTCAGAGTCAGTCTGTGTATCCATCAGTGTCAACATGTCCCTCAATGTCATTCTGTGTATCCATCAGTGTCAACATGTCCCTCAATGTCTGTGTATCCATCAGTGTCAACATGTCCCTCAGAGTCAGTCTGTGTATCCATCAGTGTCAACATGTCCCTCAGTGTCAGTCCGTGTGTCCCTCAGTGTCAACATGTCCCTCAGTGTCAGTCTGTGTATCCATCAGTGTCAACATGTCCCTCAATGTCTGTGTATCCATCAGTGTCAACATGTCCCTCAGAGTCAGTCTGTGTATCCATCAGTGTCAACATGTCCCTCAGTGTCAGTCCGTGTGTCCCTCAGTGTCAACATGTCCCTCAGTGTCAGTCTATGTCCCTCAGTGTCAACATGTCCCTCAGTGTCAGTCCGTGTGTCCCTCAGTGTCAACATGTCCCTCAGTGTCAGTCTGTGTATCCATCAGTGTCAACATGTCCCTCAGTGTCAGTCTGTGTCCCTCAGTGTCAACATGTCCCTCAGTGTCAGTCCGTGTGTCCCTCAGTGTCAACATGTCCCTCAGTGTCAGGCTGTGTATCCATCAGTGTCAACATGTCCCTCAGTGTCAGTCTGTGTATCCATCACTGTCAACATGTCCCTCAGAGTCAGTCTGTGTGTCCCTCAGTGTCAACATGTCCCTCAATGTCAGTCCGTGTATCCCTCAGTGTCAACATGTCCCTCAGTGTCAGTCTGTGTCCCTCAGTGTCAGTCTGTGTGTCCCTCAGTGTCAACATATCCCTCAGTGTTAGTCTGTGTGGCCCTCAGAGTCAACATGTCCCTCAGTGTCAGTCTGTGTCCCTCAGTGTCAACATGTCCCTCAGTGTCAGTCTGTGTCCCTCAGTGTCAGTCTGTGTCCCTCAGTGTCAACATGTCCCTCAGTGTCAGTCCGTGTGTCCATCAGTGTCAGTCTGTGTCCCTCAGTGTCAGTCTGTCCCTCAATGTCGGTCTGTGTGTCCCTCAGTGTCAACATGTCCCTCAGTGTCAGTCTGTGTGTCCCTCAGTGTCAACATGTCCCTCAATGTCAGTCTGTGTCCCTCAGTGTCAACATGTCCCTCAGTGTCAGTCTGTGTGTCAGTGTCAACATGTCCCTCAGTGTCAGTCTGTGTGTCCCTCAGTGTCAACATGTCCCTCAATGTCAGTCTGTGTGTCCCTCAGTGTCAACATGTCCCTCAGTGTCAGTCTGTGTGTCAGTGTCAACATGTCCCTCAATGTCAGTCTGTGTGTCCCTCAGTGTCAACATGTCCCTCAATGTCAGTCTGTGTGTCAGTGTCAACATGTCCCTCAGTGTCAGTCTGTGTCCCTCACTGTCAGTCTGTGTGTCCCTCACTGTCAGTCTGTGTCCCCAGCATCAGTGTCCCTCAATGTCAGTCTGTTTATCCCTCAGTAGCAGCGTGTCCCTCAGTGTCAGTGTGTCCCCCAGCATCAGTGTCCCTCAATGTCAGCCTGTTTATCCCTCAGTAGCAGCGTGTCCCTCAGTGTCAGTGTGTCCCCCAGCATCAGTGTCCCTCAATGTCAGCCTGTTTATTCCTCAGCGTCAGTGTGCCCCTCAGTGTCGGTACCTCCCCCAGCATATCAGTGTGTCCCTCAATGTCAGTCAGTGTCCAATGCGAGTCCGTTGATCCCTCAGTGTCAGTGTGTCTCTCAGTGTCGATATATCCCCCAGCATATCAGCGTGTCTTTGATCCCTCTGCGTCAGTGTGTCCCTCAGTGTTGGAATGTCCCCCAGCATATCAGCGTGTCCCTCAATGTCAATCAGTGTCCCCCAATGTGAGTCTGTGTCTCTCACTGTGACGTGTGTTAACGGTAAACAGCGTGCGGATAACAGCACGGCATGATATTCGTTTAAATGATAACTGATTGCTGTTCACTGTGATATGTATATATACTGTAGTCAGTTGAGAATCAGACAGCGACGAGTAAAGACGTAGAAGCATTGCCCTGTCTTCCGAGTTGGTTGTAGAAAGAACGAAACATGGTGTCAGAAGTGGGATTACGAACTCTAACAAAAATCCAGAATATTGAAGACTAAAGTTCAACCATGGAAGATGAACAAGATGAGAGAAGAGCCAGTCGACGACATGCCAAAATTCTCTTGCCTCGTAAACTTGATGTGAATGGAGGAAACCTGCAGAGCAGCTGGAGGAAATTCAAGAGGCTTTGGGACAGCTATGAAATTGTGACAACACAGACAGAAGAAGACTCAACATACAGAACAGCAGTTTTTCTTTCTTGCATCGGGCTGGATGCTATGGACATCTATGAAGAATTGGCATTTGCTAATGAAGCTGAAAGAAATGACATTGACACTGTTCTCCAGAAATTCGAAGAATACTGTGTGGGTTCAACCAATGAAACTTACGAAGCATTCAGATTCAACTGCAGACATCAAGCAGCAGGAGAATCTATCGAACAGTTTGTAGCAGAACTGCGGAGACTGATCAAGACCTGTAACTATGGTACACTGGAAGACAGACTGTTCAGAGATCAAATCGTACTGGGTGTACATGACGAGACTCTGCGATCAAAATTACTGGAAGTGCGACAGCTGACATTGACTGCATGTATCAATATGTGCAGAGCGCATGAATCAAGTCAACAACAAACCGTCCAAATGATGAGAAAACCGCAGGACACGCAGGAAGTCCAAGCTTTCAAAGAAAAGAAGACAGCAAAGCAGTATAGCAAAGGAAACAAACCAGAGTACAGAGAGAAATGCGGATATTGTGGTGGAAAGCACCCAAGAGCAAAAGAGAAATGTCCAGCATTTGAAAGAAAATGCAAAGCTTGTGGAGGAAATAATCACTTTGCTTCATGCTGCAGAACACCCAAGAAAAATCAAAAGAAAACAAGAGTTCGGCACTTTGAAGAAGAAGAGACCGACACTGAAAGCGATAATGAAATCCTCGGGATCAAAGACAAAACCAGAAAAAAGGAGAGAAACATACGAGCAAAAATGCTGATAAATGAGATGCCGGTAACATTTCTTCTTGACACAGGTGCAACAACAAACATGATGTCTGAGAGCCTGTACAGAGAAGTCACAGGAGATGAAAGAAAGTCTGACCTGCAAGAGACGAAGAAGAAGCTGGTGATGTTCAACGGAACAGAAATGAAGCCTGTAGGGGAGATAGTGCTGCAAGTGAAAAACCCCAAGAACAGAAGGAAATACAAAGTCAACTTCGCGATCACCAAAACGGACTGTAAGCCAGTACTGGGACTGAAAGCTGAACAGCACATGCAATTGTTGACGATCAATGAAGAGAACATTGCAACGATAGCGGCGAATCAGAAAGATTTCTTTGAGATTGATCGGTTACAAACAAGAGAATCCAAAGAGGTCATCATCTGTCTGAAGAGACACTTGGCAAGACACGGAATACCAGAACGCCTGACAACAGACTGTGGAACTCAATTCACATCAAACCAGTTTGGAAAGTTCAGAAAAACATATGGGTTTGAACACGTAACAAGCTCACCACACTACCTTCAGTCCAATGGAAAAGCAGAGAGCGCGGTGAAGGCTGCAAAGACGTGCATGAAGAAAGCAGAACACAACAATCAAGACCCCTTCCTCGCTTTACTTGAGCTGAGAAACATCCCGACAGAGACTGTAAACAGTTCGCCTGTTCAGAGACTATTCGGCAGAAGAACACGAACACAAGTACCGACGTCAAAGACATTACTCCAACCTACAGTTGTACCAATCAAGAAAGAACTTGAGAAAAGGAAACTGAAGCAAGCGCACTACTACAACAGAAGCGCAGTAGAGCTGACAGAACCGAGTCCGGGACAGATTGTGAAATTCCAACCTCCAGGATCCAAAAAGTGGATCAGCGCCAAAGTAGACCAACAGGTGAACATCCGGTCATACAACATTCGCACAGAGAACGGACGTCAGTACAGAAGGAATCGTCGTCAGCTACGAGACACAACAGAAACGGAGCTTCAGCAGACAATCAACCCTCAACGACTTGTCCAGAGAAGGATGATTTCTGGAAGACAGGAAAGCGACACATCAGGCAAGCAACAGCAAATCATCATTCCATCAAAACAGATGCTGGAAGATAGCAAGAAAACTGGAACTGGAACAGATGTCAGGACGCCAGCATTGTCTGTCCGTGAGAACTCATCTGATCAGTCACCAGTCGTCAAAATGTCTGAGACAACCAGCATCAAGGAGCCAGATGAAGTTATCAAACAAACAAGGGCAGGACAACCCGAACCAGTTAGTTCTCCTTACAGAACAAGATCTGGAAGACAAAGCAAAAGGCCAGATTTCCTGAAATATGAATGAAACTGAAGACTCTACCACAATCAGATAAACTGAAAGCATTGAGAAATATGGACATGATGATGATGGATAGTATAATGATCAGAGGTAAAATGAGGTGGATGAATGATTGGGCCCTGTGCGTGAGAATGAGTGTTTGTTAAGTTAATGTTGTGATAAAGGTAGGAAACACATTTATTTCGTATGGACTGAAAGATAGGAAAAATGATTAATTGATTTTGTTTCCTTAAAGAAAGGGAGATGTGACGTGTGTTAACAGTAAACAGCGTGCGGATAACAGCACGGCATGATATTCGTTTAAATGATAACTGATTGCTGTTCACTGTGATATGTATATTTTCTGTAGTCAGTTGAGAATCAGACAGCGACGAGTAAAGACGTAGAAGCATTGCCCTGTCTTCAGTCAGCTTGTCAGTTTCAGTCAGTGTGTCCTTCAGTGTCACTGTGTCTCTCAGTGCAAGTCTGAGTGTCCTTCAGAGTCAGTCATTGTGGCCCTGGGTGTCAGTGTGTCCTTCAGTGTCATTATGTTCCTCAGTGTCAGTGTGTCCTTCAGTGTCATTATGTTCCTCAGTGTCAGTGTGTCCTTCAGTGTCATTATGTTCCTCAGTGTCAGTGTGTCCATCAGTGTCATTATGTTCCTCAGTGTCAGTGTGTCCTTCAGTGTCATTATGTTCCTCAGTGTCAGTGTGTCCATCAGTGTCATTATGTTCCTCAGTGTCAGTGTGTCCTTCAGTGTCATTATGTTCCTCAGTGTCAGTGTGTCCTTCAGTGTCATTATGTTCCTCAGTGTCAGTGTGTCCTTCAGTGTCATTATGTTCCTCAGTGTCAGTGTGTCCTTCAGTCAGTCATTGTGTCCCTTGGTGTCAGTGTGTCCTTCAGAGTCGGTCACTGTGGCCCTGGGTGTCAGTGTGTCCATCAGTGTCATTATGTTCCTCAGTGTCAGTGTGTCCTTCAGTGTCATTATGTTCCTCAGTGTCAGTGTGTCCTTCAGTCAGTCATTGTGTCCCTTGGTGTCAATGTGTCCTTCAGAGTCGGTCATTGTGGCCCTGGGTGTCAGTGTGTCCTTCAGTGTCATTATGTTCCTCAGTGTCAGTGTGTCCATCAGTGTCATTATGTTCCTCAGTGTCAGTGTGTCCTTCAGTCAGTCATTGTGTCCCTCAGTGTCAGGTCAAGTGTGTCCCTCTATGTCAGTGTGGAGTTGTATACATATATTTAACTCACATGCTGACAGCAAGCCACCACACAAAGATGCATCCCTGCTGACATGACTCAAAATGGGAAAAACAGTCCTCTTAAGCCATCATCTTGAGCTACTCTGCCAGTGTTGGAGGAGAGGAATCAGTTTCCCAGGACATATAAAGTTCAAACGTCACCCTGAAACCAGAAAAATAATAAAACAGAATTAAAATGCGTATCGAGTACAGCGAGACAAATCAGGCATAAACTGTCAAGTGTAAATGTAAGAGAACAGAGTACAAAATTAAACTGGGTGCGTTATGGGCTCATTTGGAAGATTGGGACCACACAGTTGAGTCTCATTCACTTCACAGACGAGTAATAAGGATGTTGCTCAAATCTTCTGACCAGCACCACAGGTGTCTGTATCTCTCAGGTCTGGTTTACGCCAGGATGTATTATGATATTAAGCACACAGTACAGCCCTGTCACGCAGCCTCAATCCTAGATGAATGTCATAGCATCATGATTATCATCCTCATCATCATTGCATTGTAAAAACAAACTATGGTCGCATAGAAAATGGGACGGAAAAAAGGTGAGCACAAAGGAAACCTCCCAAAGTGCAATGATCCTAAAACATAAAAAAAAATATAAAAACAATAAATAAAAAGGTACAAAATTTATAACAATAAATACACTGACCAAAACCTTCCCTGCCCTGGTGTTTGGTGGAGTAGGAAAAAATGACCGATATGAAATCATGATGTATGTATTGGAAGTAGTAAGTGGGAAGAGGGAGGCGTATAACATGCCTTCCGGTAAGCGAGATAAATTGTATAATGTACAGGTGGTCATGTGACATTTTTATCCTTTATATCCTAAAGAGGGCCAGGGCCAAAACACAGGAAATCAACTGACTGTGACCCACTTGCTGAGTGTGGTTTCCTATGTGTGTGCATATATGTGACCCGTTTTAACAATGCGAGTCCTAAGGTGAAAATAACAGATTTTAAGATATAATGATTTTCAAAATGTCCAGATTATTAACTTTCTTTTCATATGAAATTTATCATTCTACTTCTAAAAATAAGGAAGTTATGGGTGTTTGAAGTGTGTAACAAAGCAAACAGCCATTTTGAGAAAATCAAGTTTTAAAATTTTCACCACTTCAGTGAAGTTTTACCTTAGCAACAGGTATTTGTACTTCACAATCTTTACCAAATTTTGTACCATGGTAAAACACATTGTGCCACAATAGCACACAAAAATTGGTGTGAAAATCTACTGTAATTATCTTGTTATTTAAGTTTATATATCCTTTTTTCTGACACAAAAAGCATGCCATTATCCGGTTAAAACGCATTTTAAAGACAGTTTCCAATTGAATTATAAAGTGCTGAGTGCATGTACATGTAATTTAAAGATTACATATTCCATTTTTGACGAAAAGTAAAACTTGACAAAATCGACTCATCACACCTTTTCCAGGCCTCTACGCTTTTCGCAGCCTGCAAGTTAGGACTCATTTCGTGAAAACAGGTCACATATAAGAGGGACTTGATGTCCACAAACCAGATCCCCAGTGCTGTGGGATCAAGAATACACTTATCTGTACAATGGAATACACTGTACTTCTTTGTATTCTGGCCTAACTGTATTCATGTGTGTTATGAATCAAAACTGTATGTGTACTCTTAATTAAACCTGTATTCATGCGTGTGGAGTGAATTAAAACTGTCTAAATGTGTGCTGTACATTATTGTATATATGTGCCATGGATTGACTGTATTTTGTGCCATAAATTTAAACTCTTTGTTGTGTGTTTGCTGTGAATTAAAACTGTATTTCAATGTGCTGTCAGTTGAAACTATAGTTATGTGTGCTGCAGATTAAAACTGCATTGATGTGTGCTGTGGACAACACTGCATGTGTGCTGTGGATTAAAACTATACAAGAAAACATAATGAGAAAGCTAGAAGAAGACCTTGGATTAAAAGTTGGAGGAAAAATGATAAACAACATCCGATACACAGATGACAACGTGCTAATTGCTAAAAATGAAAGGGACCTACAAAAACCTTGTGAATATACTAGAAAGCAAAGGTAAGGGGTTAGAACTAAACAGCAGGAAGACTAAGTCATGGTGATCAGTAAAAAAAAACATGAAATCCCCTCATGTAAAATAACAGCAAATGGCACAACCTTGACACAGGTTGATAAGTTTAAATAACTGGGAACGATCATTTCATCAGACGGCAGATGCGCATCAGAAATAGCCAGCAGAATCGGCCAAACCAAAACAACATTCAAGAAGATGACAAGCATTCTTACCAACAAATGCCCATATAGAACCAATACTGTTGTACGGTTGTGAGGTGTAGACAGTCAACAAGCAAAGCCAGAACAAGATTTGAGGCAGCCGAGATGCGGTTTCCAAGAAGAATGTTGAGTTCCATGGACAGCAAAGAAAAATGAGACAGTCTTGATGGAGGCAGACACAAGTAGATCATTCATAAGGAAGATTAGGAAAAGGCAGGCAACATTTATGGGCCATTTCATGAGGAAAGGGGATTCGAGCACCTGGTCACAACGGGAAAGCTGGAAAGAAGGGAGAGCTCAGGCAGACCCAGGGAGAAAATACTAGACAGACTTGCAGAGTGGCTGAAGACAAAGAGGGTGGAGGAGATGCTTGAGGCAACAAGAGATAGCGACAAGATGGAAGTCCATGATCGCCAATGCCATGCGGCAGGGCACCTGATGATGATGATGATATATGTATGTGTGTGTATGTGTATATATATATTCGTTGTTTGTCCGTCGTGAACGACGATGATCAAGGATCATCATGATTCATGTGTCCGGCTGTGACATGAGGCCGATTCGGGCGCGGAAGGCTCAGCCGCAGATGAGACATGTGTTCTGTTGAATTCTGGATTTGGGAGTTGGCTCGGGATTTACGCAGCTCTCGTTTCTTTTGTGCTCCACTGATCCTGCTTTGTTCGTAGGAGGCAGCACCTTCGTCAACGCAGCTTCTCCATGACAAGCGGTCTTGTGTGTCTACCTCAGTGTCTATGTTCACTGATCTTGAGATTGTGCTTCCGAGGTACATAAAATTGTCTACAGCTTTCAGGGTTTCTCCCTCAACAGTGTTGCTTGGTTCAGAGTACCGCTGTTGCCATCCAGCTTAACTAATAAAACTTGGTCTGACAGCCCAGTATCCTTTGATAAGACTTTGACTTGTCCCTTTCCATTATGATGCATACTCTTCTGTCTCTTACATTATATATATATATATATATATATATATATATATATATAATATATATATATATATATATATATATATATATATTATGCATGCATGTGTGTGTCATGAAGGCTGACATGACAGTGTGTTGCCTAGCAACTGCATGCTTGTCACCGTTTCACTTTCAGAAACCTGAACAGGAAAACACCACTGCCTTGTGGTTATCTCAGGAAAGACCAAGGCCACGGGAGTAAATCCGGACAGAAAACTGATGGAAGGCAGCGGGAAACATTTGTATAATTATTTCTAACTTTAATCATGGCCAGCCAAAAGAGAACAGAGGTAAACAACATGAACAGGGGCTCCTGTGGAGCACCTTCATCCGGTAGTGACAGTCATGCTGCGCAAGTGACACCAGACTGTCTGCAAGCTACTGCGATCAGACTAAACACACATCAGATTTGTAACCCGGAATGAAAGAACATTGTTGCAAAAAGGAAAATTAGAAAATGTTAAGATGGAGATGGAGGGGGCAGGCATAATAATATCAAACAAGCATAAAATTATATATTCTGGTGAAACACAAGTGAAAGAAGAGTATGCATCATAATGGAAAGGGACAAGTGAAAGTCTATCAAAGGATACTGGGCTGTCAGACCAAATTTTATAATTAGTTAAGCTGGACGGCAAGCCATTTGATATCAACATCATCCAGGTATACTGCACCAACATCTGCAAGTACTCAGATAAGAAACTGACAACTTCTGAGAAATGTTAAAGACAGCCAAGGCCCAATACAAATCAGAGAATATTACAGCAATAATGGGGGATTTTAATGCTAAAGTGGGACAGGAGAGAGTGGGGGACATAGCTGGACCTCATGGCCTTGGCACACAGAATGAAAAGGGAGAGAAGCTTACTAAGTAGGCACAAATAAATTCATAATAGAAAACAACTGGTTTAAGCAGCCTAACAGAAGAAAATGGACATATATGAATCCAGAAGATGTACCAAAAAAAAATCAAACTGATCACATTCTGATAAATGAAAGATTTAGAAATTCTTAACTGATGGCAAAAACATTACCAGGCACAGACCATAACAGTAGGTAGGTCCAGCCTCTCTACACTAATGGCCAACATGCAGCAGAACAGGCGAAAACTATTGATTTTAAATTGCTTCTGCTCCTCTACCATTCACCATTGGAAGATAACAAATTATGTCGTCATGCAAAATAACAACAAATGGCACAACTTTGAGACAAGTTGATAAGTTTAAATACATGTATCTGGGAATGGTCATCTCACCAGACGGCAGGTGGGCATCAGAAATAGCCAGCAGAATTGGCCAAGCCAAAACAGCATTTAAGAACATGAAAAGCATTCTTACCAACAAATGGTTATCAATTAACATCAGGAAGAGAGTTCTTGTAGGTTATACAGAACCGCTAATGTAATACAGTTACGAGGTGTGGACAGTCAACATGCAAAGCCAGAACAAGATTGAGGCAGCCAAAATGTGGTTTCCAAGAAGAATGTTGAGAGTTCCATGGACAGCAAAGAAAACAAATCAGTCTTGATGGAGGCAGACACAAGACGATCATTGACAAGGAAGATTAGGAAAAGACAGGCAACATTTGTAAACCACTTTATTAAGAAAGGGAAATTAGAGCACCTGGTCACAACAGGAAACCTGAAGGGAAAGAGAACACCAGGAAGACTGAAGGAGAAAATACTGGACTTGCAAGGTGACCGAGGACAGAGAGGGTGGAAGATGCGCTTGCGGCAACAAGGGGTAGAGACGTATGGAGAGCCATGATAGCCAACGCCATGTGGCAGGGCACATGATGATGATAATGAGGGTCTGAAAAAATCATTAGAGCTCTGACCAAGATATTTTTCCAAGATATTTTGCATTCACATTAAATTTGTTGTTGCCATTTAGAAAATTTGAAAATACAGAATATATTTTTAAATTACAAAAACGGCTGGGTCTACCTAGTAACAGTGACCACAATCCTGTAATGGGAAGACTTGGGTTGAAAGTAAAAACAAGAAAACAGACCAATAGTAACATCAAACCACATCTTAAACTGTTAAAGACAGATGAAATGACTGGTGAAAAATTTAACATACGTGTTCAAAACAAATTCAGTGCTCTGAGGGCATCTGTCGTGACAGTGATGAACAATGGACACAGTTGAGAAACTCGATAAATGAAGCTTGTGAAGAAATCCCTAGAGTTGAAAGAAAAACAAAGAAGAACTGAATGACAAAAGAAATCTTAGGCTTGATGGAAGAACAGAGGAAAGCAACTGGAAAAGAGGAAGAATACAAAAGACACACACAGAAATTAGGAAAAGGTGCAATGAAGCTAAGGAAGTTTGCCTGGAAGCAAAACGCAAAGAAATAGAAGACCGACACAAAACAGATCCTCATGGTATGTACAGAAACATTAAAGAAACTGCTCACAGAAAAATGTGCACATCAACTGGTTGCTTAAAATCCAAAGATGGTGTAATCATTATGGAAAAAGACAAAATATTGTATCGATGGGGAAAGTACATTAAAAAATGAAGAACACATTATATGAAGGAACATTGAAGTATCACCCATAATGAAAGATGACGTCAGAGCAGCATTAGAAAAGATTCCCGGGGAGAGACAATATTACTACAGAAACGATGAGCCCTAGAGGAATTCAGTACTGAAAAAATAACAGTTCTCCTAAATGAAAATCGTGACACCGGAAAATTCCCTAAAGTATGTCAAAATCAATTTTCAAACTGCATCTACTCTCAGCGTGAGAAGTCATGTAACAAGAATTCTATTCAGAATAATCATGATAAAGACAAGGAACAGAATCAAAACAGAAAAAGCAGAAGAACAATGTGGATTTGTCGAAGGGAAAGAAACTACTAATGCCATACACATCCTCAGAACTATCATACAGAGATCAGTCGAGTTGAATAAGGATTTAAACTTATAACTGTTGATTAAACCAAGGCTTTTGATCAGGTAAGACATGCAGAATTGATCAACCAACTATAAAGACTCAATGTTAATGGAAAAGACTAAGAATAATCTGAATTCTGTATTGGGAACAAACAGCAGCAATGAGGGACCTGTTGTGTCATCAGATTTGTTTTCACTTCACAGCAAAACCATCAACAGGAACCTAGAAAAATGCCCTGGGATAAATGTTGGAGGAAAAATGATATTCTCCTTTATGTGGATGACACTGTGCTAATTGCAGAAAATGAAAAAGACTTACAAAATCTTGTGAACATAAATGTCATAATGGATATAGAAAGCAAAAATAAAGGGCTGGAGTAAATAGAAAGAAGACCAAGTCATGGTCATTATCATCATCATCAGGTGCCCTGCCACATGGCGTTGGCGATCATGGACTTCCATCTGTCTCTCTCTCTCGTTGCCCCTAGCATCTCCCCCACCCTCCTTGTCCCCAGCCACTCCGCAAGTCTGTCCAGCATTTTCTCCCTGGGTCTACCTGGTGCTCTCTTTCCCTCCAGCTTTCCCATTGTGACCAGGTGCTCCAAATCCCCTTTCCTCATAAAATGGCCTATAAATGTTGCCTGTCTTTTCCTAATCTTCCTTATCAGTGATCTACTTGTGTCTGCCTCCATCAAGACTGTCTCGTTTGTTTTCTTTGCTGTCCATGGAACTCTCAACATTCTTCTTAGAAACCACATCTCGGCTGCCTCAATCTTGCTGTGGCTTTGCTTGCTGACTGTCCACGTCTCACATCCATATAACAATATTGGTTCTATATAACGTTCAAGGACTCTCTTCCTGATGTTAATTGATAGGCATTTGTTGGTAAGAATGCTTGTCATCTTCTTGAATGTTGTTTTGGCTTGGCCGATTCTGCCGGCTATTTCTGATGTGCATCTGCCGTCTGATGAAATGATCGTTCCCAGGTATTTGAACTTACTAACCTGTGTCAAGGTTGTGCCATTTGCTGTTATTTTGCATGAGGGAATTTCATGTTTTTTACTGATCACCATGACTTCAGTCTTCCTGCTGTTTAGTTCCAACCCCTTACCTTTGCTTTCTATTTCAAGTATATTCACAGGGTTTTGTAGGTCCCTTTCATTTTCTGCAATTAGCACGGTGTCATCTGCGTATCAAATGTTGTTCATCATTTTCCCTCCAACCTCTTTAATCCAGAGTCTTCTTCTAGGTCTCTCATTATGTTTTCACTGTAAAGTGAAATCAGATCTGGTGACAAAACACAACCCTGTCCGACTCCTCTTTTGATGCTTTGGAAAGAGCTTATATTGTTTTCTATTCTCATTGCAGCTGTTTGTTCCCAGTACATATTCCTGATTATTCGTAGATCTTTTCCATCAACATCGAGTCTCTCCAGTTGGTTGATCAATTCTTCACGTCTTACCCGATCAAAAGCCTTGGTATAGTCAACAAAGCATAAACACAAATCCTTATTCATCTCAATTGACCTATCTATGATAGTTCTTAGGATGTATATGGCATTAATAGTTCCCTTCCCTTCCACAAATCCACACTGCTCTTCTGCTATTTTTCTTTTGATTCTATTCCTTGTCCTCATCATGATTATTCTTAACAGGATTTTTGTTACATGACTCATCAAACTGATTGTGCGATGGAGTTCGCATTCTATAACCCCTGTCTTCTTTGGAAGTGTCATGAAAATTGATTTTGACATATCTTTGGGGATTTTTTCCAGTGTCGTAAATTTCATTTAGGACTTATTTTTTCTATGCCAAATTCATCCAGGGCTTCAATCATCTCTGTAGCAATGTTGTCTGGTCCTGGGGCTTTTCCTGGTTTCATCTTTTTCAGTGCTGCTCTAACTTCTTTCATCTTTTTCAGTGTTGCTCTAACTTCATCTTTCATTATGGGTGGTCCTTCAAAGTTCTTTTTTATAATGTGTTCTTCGTTTCTGTCATCCTCAAAAAGGTCTTTGATGTACTCTCCCCATCTGTCCAGTATTTTGTCTTTTTCCATGATAAGCGTGCCATCTTTCGATTTTAAGCAAACAATTGATGTGCATGTATTTTTCCTGTGGACAATTTCTTCAATTCATCTGTACATACCCTGAGGATCCATTTTGTGTCGGTCTTCTATCTCTTTGCATTTTCTGTTCAGCCAAGCTTCCTTAGCTTCATTGCACCTATTCCTGATTTCTTTGTTTATCTTCCTGTATATCTCCTCCTTTCTCTTCGCCCTCCTCCTTTCCTCCATCAAGCCCAAAATTTCATTAGTCATCCAGCTCTTTTTTGCTTTTCTATCTGCCTTAAGGATTTCTTCACAAGCTTCATTTATCGAATTTCTCAACTTTGTCCGTTGTTCCTCACTGTCACTAAAGTCATGGTAATCAGTAAAAAAAAAAAAAAAAAAAAACCAAGAAATCTGCTCATGCAAAATGAAACAGGTTGATAAGTTTAAATATCTGAGAACTGTCATCTCACCAGATGGCAGATGCACATCAGAAATAGCCAGCAGAATCAGCCAAGCTAAAGCAGCATTGAAGAAGATGAAAAGCATTCTTACCAACAAATGGCTATCAATTAACATCAGGAAGACAATTCTTGTTATACAGAACCGAACCCGTTGTATGGTTGTGAGGCGTGGACAGTCAACATGCAAAGTCAGAACAAAATTTAGGCAATGTGGTTTCTAAAAAGAATTTTGCAAGTGCCATGGACAGCAAAGAAAACAAACGAGGCAGTCCTGAAGGAGGCAGACTCAAGAAGAATATCAATACAGAACATTTGGGAAAAACGAGTACAATTTATAGGACATTTTTTAAGGTAAAAAATTATAGCACCTGGTCACACCAGGAAAGCTGGAGGGAAAGAGCATCATGTAGACACAGGGAGAATATACTGGACATACTTGTAAAGTGACAAGAGTATACAGAGGGTGGGAGATGCACTTGCACCGACAGGGGATAGTTTCATATGGAGAGCCATGATCACCAATGCCATGCGGCAGAGCACATGATATATCTGCCTGTCATGAGTAAGCTGGACCTACCCCGAGGATGAACCCAGCAAGGCCATTATCTCACTTGCTCACCGCAAGGCACCATGCACAGATGCATTCTCCCTGCTAAGCTATTTAGTTTGGGAAATCCGGTCTTCCTGAACCATCTTTATGATTTCTGCCAGTGCTGAAAAGAGGGATGTTTCTCAAGACATACGAAATGCAAACATCATCACACTAGAACCAGAAAAACATGAAAACAGAAGTAACACTTATCTAATACAACACAAGACAGGTGTACATTTCAGGCATATATATACACACACATATACATATATGTACATATGTATGTATCTCTTGCGAGCCACCTTCATGAGGTACAGTGCTGGAAGGATGGATCAGTTCTTCAAGACATATGAAATGCAAATATCATCACGCTGAAAACAGAAAGACATGAAAACAGAATTAGAACATGTATCTGATGCAATAAGACAAGGGTGGTGCAAAGTTTTGGACAACTGACCTTTGTCAAGTGTAAACATAAAACAACAAAGAAAAACTATGAAACAACAAATACAATTAAGTGTTTATGAGTAGTAATAACTAGAAAGACGGGAGGCATATACTTGTTTTTGCTGTTCGGTTTCTTGTGCGTGCGTGTGAGCGCGTGCATGTGAGCATGTGCATGCATGCGTGTGTGTGCGTGTTAGTGTGTGTTGTTTTCTTTGTGTGTGTGTTTGTGTGTATATAGGTGCATGTGCGTGCATGCAAATTTTATGAGCGAAACAAGTAATTGAAGACTTTTGAATTATTACTAAGCAAAATACATAGTATTCTCTCTCCCCTTTCTCCCCCTCCTCTCTCTCTTTACACACATGCACACACACACATGTATATATACTCGCGCACACACACACACGCATACGTGTGTGTGTGTGTGTGTGTGCAAGTGTGTGTGTGTGTGTGTGTGTGTGTGTGTGTGTGTGTGTGTGTGTGTGTGTGTGTGTGTGTCTATACTACACATACATGTGACCTCCCACCACGAAATCAGTCTTAACTAGCATTCTGGGTATTTAGAGATTTACATGTCACTGGAAAGTGTACAGTCTGCCGATTATTTTGGTACTTGAATAAAGCTTGTATTTAAAAACATGTAGTCATTATGTATGTTTAAAGTCACAAAGTTGTATGACGGCCATTTTGAAAAAATTTTATGCACTCTCCCACACATTTTCCTTAGATGTCTTTATTTGGTGGCGTTAACCCAAGTTGTTTTTAATTTTAGCTGTCATTATCTGAAAGGTGCACCAAAGAGCTTTCTGTCACTTATCACATGTGGGGATCCTGTACATGTTACGGTTCACAATACGAGACAAAAACAGGTACTTTGGTAAGAAATCGTGTTCTTTCTGCTAAGATCAGTGCATTAAAATACCATTTTAAATTGACATTTTTTTCAAGAAAAAAAATTTCCATGGGGGATAGATTATTGTCCATAGATATCAATTTTGAGAAAAAGTCAAAACACCCCAGACACGCCCTCAGTCACCTTTTCAGCTCCTAGTGCTGTACGACCGACTGCGAATTAAGACTGAACTGGTGGTGGGAGGTCACACACACACATATATACACACACACACACACACACACACACACACACACACACACACACACACACACACACACACACACACACACACACACACACATCACACACCCATATATATATATGATATGTAGCCTATATAGATATATACATGTATAAAATTCTGCAAAGCCATAACTCATTTACTCACAGCCAGGCACCATGCCAAGATGCATCCTTGCTAAAGTCAATCAGTGTAGGGAAACCAGTCCTGAGCCATCTTCATGAACTACTCTGCCAGTGCTGGAAGGAAGGACAAGTTCCTCAAGACATGAAACGCAAACACTGTCATGCTGGAACCAGAAAAACATAAAAACAGAATTAGAACATGTAGAAAGAAACTCTAGGGAGAGCTAGACAACAGAAGGTCTTCAGAGAAGTAACCCCCTTTAGACAAGTGTTTCGGCCCTGAATTCCTTACACTCTCGGGGGGCCGGGCCACATCCAGGTCATGACTCCTGGATGCCCTTCTGCTGTTGTCTATATTTTTTTTTTTCACGCCGGGGAGCGAACCTGGGCGATTCTGCGCTTCAGAACTGCGGTACGCGGTTTTACCAATGTGCTAACGGGGCACACATCATCTGTAGGGAATTTAATCCTTATGAAGTTCACTTTTGGTTCCTTCTTGCCCAGATCCAGCTTGAGCTCCTTTCTGCTGCCTCTGCCATCGCTTTAAGGGCTCTAGTCCTCTTCTTCCCAGAAATGGCGAGTTGTTTCATGAGATCATAAGCGGAGGTGCCCACAAACCCTCTTGCCCCGACCTCTATGGCGAAGATTTTGACCCGCAGCCCTGCTTTCTTCAGGGTGCTGGCAAGACCGGCGTATTTTTCGGTCTTAGATATGTGCTTCTTCCATTCTGCTTTCGTATGGCACAGTGAGTTCTATCAGAATCACTTGTTTCGAGGAGTCAGAGTGGAGAGCGATGTCTGGTCTCATGCCTGTCTTGCTGATGACATCTGGGTAATTTCTCCACTCTGGGAGGTCTGCTGTACACTCCCAGTCGACTGCTCCATCCAGAAGACCCTTTGGCAATGTGCTGGTTGTCATAGCACTTTCGGGCCAGACCTGCTTCCCTCCTGCTTTGTAGAACGTTGTCATAGCAATTGGTGCGTTTGGGGTCATGGTTTTTTTTCGCTAACCACGTCTGTGATCACTTTCAGAACTTGGTTGTGCCTCCATGTATACCTTCCTTGGGCTAGCGCTACTTTGCAAGAGCTTAGGACATGTTCCACTGTTTGTTTCTTCTGACAGAGCGGACATGCTGGGTCGTCTGATTTCCCCCATTTTACTAAGTTTGCATTCGAGGGGAGCAGGTCATATACAGATCTGAGGAGGAAGCTTATCCTTAGAGGAGCCATGTGCCACATATCGTTCCAGCTGAGACTTCTTTGGAGTGCACTGTCCCATGTTGTCCATTGCCCCTGTTGACCTTGCTGGACTGCCTTCTGCACTCTTTTGACATCTTCTTCTTCCTTCAACTCCTGTATGATCATGTCTCTTTTTTCCTTCCCTTTGGCTTTGGACCACCACTGCATTTTTGTTGCTCCCAGTCCCTGTCTGTTGGTTTGCGTGTGTCCAATTATTTCTTTGATGCTGAGGTTTCTCTTGGCATTGTTTACAGCCTCTTGGACTTTCCACTTTCTGCCAGTTCTCAGCTTTGGATGAACTGATCTCACGATATTGTCTTCCGATTCCTCCAGCATGCTCAACAGTCTTGCTTTTCCAACTTTGTATTCCTCCACTATGGATTTGAGAGGTAGCTTCAGCATTGCTTGACGACAGTAGAATGCAACATCAGTAAGACCAGGTCGGACACCGAGCCATTTTCTTGTGTATTTGTTGATTTTGGCTTCCATTGCTTCGACTGTGCTGGTGCAAATGTCATAGATTAGCAGTGGCCACAGCAGCTTTGGTATCAGCATGAACTGTAGACCAGACTTTGTATTTGCCTGGCAGTCCGCAGTTATCTATTTTCTTCAGGCCTTCTTCTGCTGTTTGCTTGGTTTCACATCCCCTTTGTGTGTCTTTCAGGGAGTCATCATACCATCTTCCGAGACTTTTTACTGGCTCTTCTGTGACAGTGGGGATGGCTTGGTTGGCTACCATGAATTTGACTGAATCTGCCACTTTTCCTTTTCGCAGTGAGAGACTTATAATAATAATAATAATATATTTTATTTATATAGCGCAAAATCTTGACAAAATCAAATCTAAGCGCTGAGCGTAGACATGCATACATACCTACATACATATGAGCGTATACATGCATACATACATGCTTACATACTTACATACATAAATCTAAGCTGAGCGTATACATGCATACACACATACATACATAAATCTAAGCGTATACATACATACATACATACATACATACATACATACATACATACATCCATACGCACATGCATACATAATAATTACAATATTTATATAGCGCAAGTCTCGACAAAATCTGGGATTTGACTTCGGGATTTCTTAGGTTTGAACCTCATTCTTGAAGAGGCCACCAGCTCATCCAGCTGCTTTAAGATTCGGTGTGTCTCTTCCTCATCCGTGGACAAGACTGTTGTGTCATCCATGAAAGCTTTCAGAGGAGGCATCTGGTATCCATCTCCCAGATTCACTGGACCTGAACTCTTCATTGCAGCTTTCAAGATGACTTCCATTGCCAACACGAACAGTATGGGAGAGATTGCACAGCCCATTGCAATGCCCACCTCTAGGTCTATCCAGTCCGTGGTGTATTCTTTGGTAGAGAACCGCATTGAGAACCCTTGGAAATACTTCCTCAGCATTGTTCGGATGTTTTCTGGGATGTGATACATTTCAAGAGCCAGCTGGATCACATCGTGTGGAACTGATCCATATGCATTCGCCAGATCAAGCCAAACTACGTCAATGTCTCTCTTCTCTGTTCTTGCTTTTTGGATGGCATCCCAAATCAACGTGGCATGTTCCAAGCATCCAGGCATTCCTGGTATGCCTCCCTTTGGGACTGACATATCCAGATACTTGTTTTCAGTCAGGTATTTTGTCAATCTTGCTGCCATAACAGAGAAGAAGATTTCCCCTCGACGTTCAGAAGTGATATTGGCCTGAACTGATTGATGCTGCTGGAGTTCTGCTCCTTCGGAATGTACACTCCTTCAGCTCTCATTCATTGGTCGCTGATCTTCTGGTTCCTCCATGCTGATCGAATCATCTTGTGGAGCCACTCGAGCACTTTTGGGCATTTCTTGTAGAGCAGGTATGGTATTCCGTTTGGTCCAGGTGCTGACTTGGCTCAGGCTTTCTTTACTACGTTCTTCACTTCATCCAGTGTTGGTGGTTTGTTATTGAATTTTCCTTCTGGCGCTGCAGGCCAAACCAGATTCTGGATTTCAAGTGGTGCCTCGCGCTGAGAATCGGAATATGTTTCCCTGAGATGCTGCTCTAGGGTTTCCTTGCCCACTGTGAGAGTCCCTGATTTGGGTTGTTCAAACAGCTTTCTTGCAAAGTCAAAGGGATCTTTGAAGAAACGATCTTGAGTCTTCTTCTTTTTGCTCTTTCTTCGCCTTGCTGATTCCACTTTGCTGAGAGCATTGTGTTTGGCTTTCAGATCTTTCCAGAGTTCTAGGAGCCCTTGCTTCTCGAATTCTGAGGCAGTTTTCATTCGCTTTTTAAGCTTCCTTTTCTCCCTCCGGATGCTCTCCATCTGTTGATGTCTTCTGGATTTCTGGGGAGGCGTTTTTGTCTTTGGCTGCTTCACTCCATAAGTGTCCCTGCAGATAGAGTATATGATGTCTCCGTATGTGTCAAGTTTGTGTTCCAGCGTACTGTTCCCTATTAGCGCATTCAGCTTAAGGACAAGTTCCTCATCTAATTTCTCCCATTGTT
>JAPXFY010000015.1:317770-330666 GCA_030674185.1 Monoplex corrugatus
AAAACAAAATTTTCTGGTATGGATGTATGGCATCGGATAGTGTGCTATCATGTTAAGTCCAACATGTTTGTTACATGATTACGATTTGCTTTTTTCTAAGCTCAACTCCGTTACTGTCAACCTGTTTGATTTGAATAGTCAACTTTGCTATACTTTTAAACCTGCCATTTGTTGGTGTTGGTGGTGGTGGTGTGTATTACTGAGATGCTATTTTTTAGTACCAGTAAACATAGAGTTCTTAATTTTTTTCCCTTTTTGCGATTACTGGTCATCTTAGTGTCATGATTTCAATCTCAACTCCTGCACACTTTTGTGCGTGTGCTCATTCCTACTACTGGCAGGAAGAAGAAGACTGTTTTACACTATTCGGTGAAATGGTGGTGCTAGTGTGGTGAACAATGGAGTCTATCTTAGTGCCTTTATCGGTGATCTATTTACCCACGGCTGCTTCCTCAAGATGCTGAGAAACAGCTTATTGTTATTGCTGTTTAAAGCCCAGCCAACTGCACAGAGCCATATCAGGGCTATAACCTCTTCAAAAAGTACAAAATTTCCAACAGGGAAAAAAAATATACATATAACTTGAAAACACAATCAATGCATTCTCACACATAAATCTCAGAAAATGCTGCTGGCATTGACCACTCCCTCCAATTTATCGCACAAGCAATTTAAAAAACACACCTGAATACAAATTTAAGTAGGGCCTACACCTAAGGACACCAAAACATAAAAACGGGCATTAATTACCTAAAATTGCTTCCTCTTATCTCATCTCCCTATAGCCAAAAATGCACTTCAATTAATACATGTACCCAATTATCAATCCTATGAAAAAGTATGCAAGACGAAGCTTGTTTGGCAACACACAACTCTTCTTCCTCTTGTCTCTTTCTGCCACAAAAAGTGGTGAACTCGTTTTAGTTGTTGTAAGTTCACTTATTTTCCTCGTGAATAAAGAACGCTTGGTATTTTCACCAAAGTTCTTTCTTTGAAATCCAGTAATGCGTGAAAGACTTGGACGGTTGGTTGGGAGCGATGGTGGCAACTGTTAGTGAAATTCACACTCCAGAAAAAATTCACACACAGAGACCCTCACCTCTTTCTTCCCAACACTGACATACACACACACATTTCCGTTTCACTTGTTTTTTTAATTCCACCCAGGTTTCTATTTCAGTTGTGTCAAACCATCTTCTTCTTCTTCTTCTTTGGTATAACGCCCCAGCGTGATAACGATTAGGGACTATAGTAATAGTGAGTTGAATCTTGTCATATAAGCTACGCACAAAAAGTTAAGGATCACTATGAGAAAACAGGTGCGTAATAAACTCAGTTCGCTACTGTTATTTATTTCTCAGTCCAGCCAAATTGTTATGAATTCTTGTTCAGCTGTAAGTGGGCGATGTTGTGTTAGTGCGAAAATTGCACGGGATTCTCTACTACTGAGCTTGGCCGCAAACGGAAAAGCGGAAACTTGCGAAAAAGGACCTTGTTTTGGACCGTTCTGCCTGAACACATTGCACAAGCCAGATGGAAAAACCATTATGCACGTGCAAGCACTGCTGTTTATGTGTGAGATGCTGTCTCTTGCTTGGCTTTATAAGAAGACATTCCACCAGTAGTAGGCCTGATCTGACAATGCCTCCACGACGAAAATTGAGCGAGTTTGAGAGGGGACGAGCTGTTGCATGGTTCCAAGATGGTGTTCCCAAGCGAGAAGTGGCCAGGCGACTTCAGGTGTCCATCTCGGTCATTGTCAGACTGATTCAACGCTTCACAGCCACTGGGAGGGTCCATGAAAGACGCAGATCTGGTCGACCGAAGAAGACAAACCCACGTGAAGATCGTCTCATTGAACGACAAGCCCTGCAGACAAGAACAGCCTCTTCCAGCATCATTCGAAGGCAGCTGAGGGTGGCTACTAACATCAACATCAGCCAGCAGACCATACGGAACCGCCTTCATGGATTTAACCTCCGTTCTCGTCGCCCAGCTGTACGGCCACGCTTAACTCCAGCCCATAGGGCAGCACGCCGCGCCTTCTGCAGACGTCACGTGAGGTGGACATGTCAGCAATGGTCCCAGGTCCTGTTCAGTGATGAATCACGCTTCACCATGAACCACAACGACGGCCGACTGAGGGTCTGGAGGCGCCCAGGGCAACGCTTTATTGACACCACTGTCCAAGAAAAGGTGGCCTTTGGTGGAGGTTCTGTAATGGTCTGGGGGGCCTTCAGCCTTCACAACAGAACACCCTTGTATCATGTACAGGGTAACCTGACTGGCCTCCGATACCGGGATGAGATCCTTCGACCGCTGGCTGTGCCTACACTGCAGCAGATGGGACCAACGGCTGTCTACCAGGATGACAACGCTCGCCCCCACAGGGCAAGGGTGGTCAACGACTTCCTGCAGCAGTCTGGAGTCAACAGAATGGAGTGGCCAGCATGCAGTCCCGATCTCAACCCGATTGAGAACCTCTGGGATGAGCTGGATCGCAAAGTGAGGAGCAACCACCCCCCTCCCAGGGATGCCCAACACCTCTACCAGATGCTGCAGGCTGAGTGGCAGGCGCTTCCACAGAGGATCTTCACCAACCTGGTCAACTCGATGAGGACTCGCTGCGTCGAGTGCCAGAACAGCCATGGCGGTTACACGCATTACTGAACTTTTGGGATCATCAGAATGCCCTGTCTTGTGATTTCAATGACTTTGGGAAATCAAATTTCGATACGTACCCACTTTGATCAAATGTACACACCAAACGATTGCTCGAAATTGAAGGCAATTGTGTATCGTTATCACTAAAGCATGGAATTAAATGTTTGCCAAACTTCAACGCATTGGCTTTCTTATTTTGAAAGTTATGAATTTTTGTGCAAGTGATCCTTAACTTTTTGTGCGTAGTGTAGTTAAAGAAGATAAGTGCTGTCTTATAATTGCCATGCATGGTAATGTCAATCCAGCTCCCCCTCTTTTGACAATTTATACCAAAATTTTATCACGTGGCTTTGTATGGCGGGAATACTGCCGCCCAGCGCCCTCTTTCGACAACATTTTACCACGTGACTGTATGGCGGGAATACTGCCGCCATCTTGAGTTTGGGGCGATTGACATACTAAACGACAAATTTCATGATGGCAGAATATTTTTCCATAACGGTTTCATTGCCCTAGTTTTACGAGCCAAAAAATATTTGTTCCATGCTACTATTTTGTAAATATCCTAAAATACATGCAAACATTTACGTGATCCAACCCAGTTACCAAATAGGCCCTACTATTGTCATTCTTATTCCTAAAGCCAAGGCTAGGCGGAGATTTAAAACAAAACTGAACAAAAAACACGATTTTTTTAAAGCTAAAACTTACTTATTGAGCTCCTCATTAACGCAGTCAACGAAATTACGATATAACGTTTGAAAAACTACCCCATTAGTCGAAATGGAAATGAAAGCAGCAGCACTCGTCCTGTTCTCTTACCCTGTCGCGCGTAATTACTGCGAACTTGCTAATAAACTACAAAGGCCGACACTAAATTATCAATCAAACCTTCCCATTGGCTGGCTGGATTATGGGTTAGAACAAATTTTCAGTGGGTGGGGTAGGTATAGAGAGACGTAAACTGCAGCATTTTCTCTGTCATTTAATGGCCGGAAAGAGAGTGAGACCTGAATTACACCATTATCATAGGTTGTCCTCTGGGGCTGTAACAACGTTTCTATATTGATTCTACAGTGCTTCAACTGACAGACACAAAACACATATAGTTGTTCCCCATTGCAAGGGCAACACATGGACTCGGCCATAAAGTTGTCTTCCAGTGTAATCTTTTCACGACGTTCGTCAGAATTAACGACAAAATAAGATAAAAACAAACGATAGTCTAATTGATTGAGCTACATATTTCCTAGAACATATTATCTTTGTACTAAAATTGGGGAAATCGGATGCCTGTATGTTGATTTAAAACAGAGAACTACATTTTCTGTTGTGCATTATAACAAAAAGGACTTTAATACGGTACGGGTCATAAGTTTAACCCTTTCAGTCATGCCTATCTAACTTCTAAGACAACTTTCTCCCTTCATCCCTACGTTCTTATCAACAGCAGTTCCTTTCATTCCAGGGTTTTTGGAAGAATTCGCTAAGAAATCCGAGATAGGTGTTTTGTCATTAACAGAGATTGAAGCAGTGTCAGAATCGGTATACTAAACTCTACATCAGTGGGTCCAGCAGTGGCATGTCAAAGTCTCTGATGGTGTTTGGATGTCCTGCTGTCCGTTTGGTGACAAACAGATTACAATACTGGTAACACTTATTTCTATTCTAATTATTAGTTCATAGTAAATAATGCAGTCACACAAACAACAAAAACAGTACAATATAAATGTTTCAAACTTACAGATTTTGTCCACTGCTAAATCCAATTCAGAATGACTGCACACACCTTAAAGATTGTCACTGTGTTCATGAATCGTAACAGACTTTCAGTGTCAATGTCACTTCTGAACGTCGAAAGGAACATTTTCTTCTCTGTCATGGCATTTAGGTTGATCAAATACCTAACAGGAAACGAGTAAATGGATTTGTCAGTCCAAAAAGGAGGCATCCCAGGAGTGTCAACCTGTAAAGAGCATGTCACGATGCTTTGGGAAGCAACCCAAACAGTTAACATAGAGAAGAAAGATCTCGACGTGATGTGACTTGATCTGGCTAATGCATATGCATCAGCCCCACACAAAATGGGCTTGGGCTGGATTGATCTTACAACCTTATCTTCCTAGCCTTCCAATCATGCTAAGAAGCTTGACCTTTCCTGCCTTGAACTCTTCAACAATGGGAGGGCAAAAAGAGATAATAGTAACACAAGAGATGAAGAAAGAAGAGGATGCCACAAGACTTCATAAGGCAGTTCAGCAAGGCCAACAGGGGCAGTAGACGACTTGGGGAAAGCAACCCAAAGACGTCTAAGCTGGAATGACTTGTGGCATATGGCCCCTCTCAGAACCAGTTTCATCCTCAGATCTGTGTATGACCTCCTGTCTGCGAATGTTAATCTGGTGAAATGGGGGAAATCATGTAAGCCTGTCTGCCCACTATGCCAGGGCAAACAGTGGACTATGTCCTGAGCTCATGCAAGGTAGAACTAACCCAAAGAAGGTACACATACAGGCACAACTGAGTTCTTCAAGAGATCACACAAGCAATCAGCACTGCGATCAGCTCTGCCAGAGAAAAAAAACTTGCCACCAGAAGCTCCAACAACCTTCAACATGGCAGGAGGCAGAAAAATGTGGCCTGAAAAAGATGCGACACCCAGAGCATGGAAGCAGGGTCTCCTAGATAAAAGGGAGGACTTGGAGTGCATGGCAAATCTCCCACAATGCAAAAAACACCCATAAATCATCAGCAGGGGTGTCATGAGACCGGACATAGTTCTCCATTCCCATTGATCCAAACAGTGATTCTGATCAAGCTCACTGTACCATACGAAAGCAGAATTGAGGTATAAGACTTCATAGGGCTTGAAATTCCCCCATATCTTGCTGGTGATCGAAAGCCTAATGGTTAAGTCATCCATCACAAGGGTGACTTTGCCTTGAGAAATCTGACCGCACAGGATGCACAGATTTGATTCCAGGCGGAGGACAAATTAAAAAAAAGAAAGGCGACAGCAGAGGGGCAACCAGTAGTCATGATCTGGATGCGGCCTGGCCCCCTTAGAATGTCAGGAGTTAAGGGCTGAAACACTTGCTTGACGGGGATTTCTACTCTGAGGACCTTCTGCTGTCTGGCTCTCCCCAAAGTTTCTTACTACTAACAGATTTTCAGTGTCACCGACTCTCCCACACTTTGGATACTACTAAGCATTTCTTACCAACACACCCTGCTCCTGTTCTGAACACCTGCTATATCCCATTACACTAGGCAGGCAGAAAACGAGGTTTCAGGGTCACTTAGTTTGCGTAGCTCTTATTTTTTAGCCGCTCAAGCTGTTGGTATGAATGACAGCATCAGTTTCACTAACCGCTACTGATGTTTGCCGGACTGAGAACTGAACGGGTTAAGTTTCCGCTCCAGTGTTGGCTGACCCAGTGTTCAGGAGGGGGGGTGGGGGGGGAGAGAAAGGGGAAAGCCGTCGCCTAAAACTAACGCGCAGTTTCATTGATCGTGTGGCCATGATAGCCTGCACGAGTTGGCAGTGAACAGCCAGCGGGTGCTCTTTCAACCTCGGCACAGCCTACGCTTGTCAGTTTTGTCAGCTATCTAATTTAATGATGTTCTGTTAAGAAAGTGGTGTATGAGCTGGTTTGTAAAAGTCAGTGAAGTAAAACAGAGGAATGGTAAATGAAGCAGAGGATCCAAAATGTGATGTCTTTTCAACCCGGTCTTGACCATGCACTGATTTAAAAACAAGTGGGAATGTTGTAAGATGCATGCACTACACGATTGTTAGATCACTTCGTTAATAACATTTACCCAATTCAAAAGATAGGCCATTTTTACAACATCAGTAAACAGGGCAGCAGCAGTAATTGTTATGATAATAATGACATTTACAGCACATGTCTCATGGGTGAGAGCACGCCCATACTCACAGAGAACAAACTATGCGCGCCGAACATCGTGGATATGGAATTACCCACGCAAGTTTTAGAGAGACGAGCTTCCTCTCCTGTATGCATGTTACACCGGGTAGGGGTGGCATCACAAGTACCGACCGATATTTGGAACAAAGAACTGACCTGCTGACCCCTGAAATCTGAGCCATGCGTGTCCGCAATTTTCGGCCTTGCCAAGAGAGATCTTGGTCAAGAGAAATATTGCCAATGCATCTATTGTATAAATTGTGCTCTGCAGTTAATGTACATTCATGACTAGAAATGTACATACATAGGCACATACCAGCTTGATCATGCACATACACATAAGCATACATTGAATGTTCCAATGCTGCAACATCTGTTCTCTCTCCCCCTCTTATTCTTTTACACACACGCGCGCGGCGCACATACACACACATACACAATCTCTCTCTCTCTCACACACACACACACACCACCACTCTCTCTCTCTCTCTCTCTCTCTTCTTGCATACATACACACATACAGGCCAGTGCACATCATCTACTGAATCACGGCAATGATTTATGTGAGTCACTACCAAAAATAACTCTAGGTGAAAGTTCTGCCTTCATTTTCAATCAACAAAATGACGTTCAAACTGACAAATACCTCCAAATACACCGAAAATGATCCTAGAAACAATAAACCACCACGAAAACAGATGTTCTGGCAAGAGAGAGGGGGAGAGAGAGATGATGAGAGAGAGAGAGAGAAAGAGACAGAGAAAGAGAGTGAGAGACAGAGTCAGACAGAGAGAAAGAGAGAGAGAGAGAAATATATATAGAGAGAAATAGAGAGACAGAGAGAGAAAGAAAGAGGGAGTGAGAGAGATGGAAGGAGATAGAAAGCAAGAGAGGAGAGGCATATGGAGAGAGATAGAGACAGAGACACACATAGAGATAGAAAGAGAGAGAGAGAGAATGAAATAGAGATAGAGAGAGAGTGAGAGACAGTCAGCAAGAAAGAGAGAGAAAAGAGAGAGACAGAAAGAGAGAGAAAGGAAGAGAGAGAAAAGAGAGAGACAGAAAGAGAGAGAAAGGAAGAGAGAGAGAGACAGAGAGAGAAAGATGGAGAGGGAGAGAAAAAAAGAGAGAGGGAGAGTGAGAGATGGAAGGAGAAAGCGAGTGAGCAAGAGAGAGAGAGAGAAGAGAGACAGATACTGAGAGAGATAGGGAAGAGAAAAAGAGAGACAGACAGACAGACAGACAGTGACAGAGGCAGAGGCAGAGGCAGAGAGAGACAGAGACAAAGACAGAGACAGATAGAGAGAAAAAGAAAGAGAGAGAAAGAGAACAAGTAGCGAGAGAGAGAAAGAGATTGAAAGAGAGACAGAGAGAGAGAGAAAGAGAGAGAGTGTAAATGAGAGACAGAGAAATAGAGAAAGAGAGTGAGAAGGAGAAAGGGAAAGAAAGAGCGAGACAGAAAGAGAGAGATAGAGAAAGAAAAAGAGAGATAGAGATAGAAAAGGGGGGGGGGGGGAGAGCGGAAAAAAGAGACATATGGAGAGAGAGACTGAAACAAAGAGGAAGGGAGAGAGACAGAGACAGAGAGAGAAAGAGAGAGAGAGAGAGGGAGAGAGAGAGAAAGCGAGATAGAGAGTGAAAGAGTAAGACAAAAAGAGAGAAAGAGAGTGAGAGAAAGACAGTGAGAAAGAGGGAGAATCAGAAAGAGAGAGAGTGAGAGAGAAAGTGACAGAAAGACAGAGAGAGAGAAAAGAGAGAGAAAGAAAGAAAGAGAGATATAGAAAGAGATATAGAAAGAGATATAGAAAGAGAGACAGAGAGAGAGAAAGAGAGAAATGGAGAGACAAAGAGAGAGAGAGAGAAGGAGAGACAGAGAGGGAGAGAGAGAGGGTGAGAGAGAAAAAAGAGAGAGAGAGAGACAAAGAGAAAGACTGACACACACACACACACACCACACACACACACACACACACACACACACCACACAACACACACACACACACACACACACACTATCAACAAGAGCAGCAGCAATTTATTTTGGGATTAACATGAAAAAGTGTTCTCACATGACATCACACACACACACACACGCACGCACGCACAAAAGAAACAAACACGAACACACACCCACGCACAAACACAAACGCCTTGGGGACCTTGGAGAAAGTTATACTCCCGACACAAACATCAGTAAGACCATTTCAAAACAATGCAAAGTGCACACTGTAAGACAAAACATGGACAATAAACAAGGATACAATGTCTTTGTATACAGGGAGAAATAACGATTGTTTATAATACTGGACATCTGCAAGTTCTGTGTTACACTGACTTGAAGAAACGTGAGAGCGATAACAGTGAGATGGTAGAAGGCTGCATGAAGTTTGGCCTAGGCATGGCTCAGTAATAGCCGTATCATGCATGGCCAAGAAACAAATAATTTCTCTCAGTATGACTGAATCTGTAGCACACTCAGAAAAGACCAAAATCACCAAACAAGAAGATTAAATACTACTACACGCATAACGCAGACGAAGGAATACAGCAAGGAAATGAAATTCGTACAACCCATCACCAATTGATAAGAAAAACCCGTAACCAAACCGTCTCAAAAGCTGTAATTACAAACGCAGAAACCTGCTCGCCAACCGGTTATAATTTTGTATTTGTTACCACTGTAGTCTATCCGTCGTAGCAGAAGTAAGGGGGCGGCAGAGAGGACGGGGAGAAGGAGAGTGAAGTGATAGCTCCCGAAAAGAGAGAAACTATTTCAATGAGCGTTGACTGTTATTTCACTGAAAAGTGGCAAACTCGAGCATGGTCGAGTGAGTCAATAGACAGCGCCTGTGTGTGGACACACATTGCCCGTTAGGTCAGAGCATTGTGTGTGTTATCCTCCGCTACAGTTACAGACGGGGGGGGGGGGGGAGGGGGGCAGGGTTTGTTTACCGCTGTGTGTCCCATGTTGTGCTACATCAACTGAGACGGTTAAAGGAATATGCAAGCTACTATCTCCAGGACTGTCTTTGTCAAGCAACCATTTACGAACTATTGGAAATGAAGAAACTACACTAAAAAATACATCATGTTGAAGAAAGACTAGTACGAACGTGGTCAGTAACAGAAAATGATCTGGTAACTTGCCTCAACACTGTATCCAGGCCTAAAAGCATTAATCAATTAAGAAAAACGGAATAAAGATATGGTTATTATCATTATTGTTAAATCATGTCAATGGTTGGCTTATGGAAACTTGAAAACACACAGTATGCATGCCACCAAAGACAGAGAATGCAGACTGCAGCAACATACTGCCTACACAGTGTGATGCAAAACAACGTGCATACAAAAGCAAATCAGAAAAATATTAGACATGCTAAAAGA
This sequence comes from Monoplex corrugatus, assembly GCA_030674185.1. NCBI lineage: Eukaryota > Metazoa > Mollusca > Gastropoda > Littorinimorpha > Ranellidae > Monoplex > Monoplex corrugatus. Next base: position 327,754 of record JAPXFY010000015.1, read on the forward strand.
TTTCTCTCTTATCTTGAAAAAGGGAGTTGGATATTTATTTAAAAAGATTGAAACATGGGGTGTGTCTGAAGCATTATATAAAGTGTTACTGTTAGTAATCATTTCTCAGCTGTTTATGGATGGATGTTCACATGTAGTCTGTAGCTTCCTTTCGGAATCACTAGTTGCACGTTGCCTTGAAAAAAAATATGTAAGAACTTTTTCTTGCCCTTTCTTGAAAAGTTGAAAAGCACCAACTCTCACAAATTGTAAAATTTCTTTTTCATTGTTCAGTGGGTGTTTATTCACTAGCTATTCACAGCGCTTAGATTTGATTTTATCAAGATTTTGCGCTATATAAATATTGTAATTATTATTATTATTATAGCTATGTCCATTTTTGCAAGATACAGGTAATATCTGTTCTTTTACCATATTGATTCTATGATGAACATGTTTACTTATCATATAATGTAAAAATGTGCGTTTATGAACATTAAGATTTGTTTGCTGATAAAACTGTAATTGTGTTGTCTTTGCTTTGCTTCTTGTTAAAAAGTGTACATGATACATGAGCTTGGATTGTAATTTAATTAAAAAGGATGTTTAAATCATAAAAATAAGACAGAGGACAACATAGGCCATAAGTTTACTGAATTGCCAATCTATGATGCTACACATATGTATCTTTGTCATTAGCCTGTAAACAAACGCCTTCAGCGAAGCGCGATGAACGGAAAAGTCTACCTGAACACACACCGCTCAGGCCTACACCTTTCACTGTGTCAGAAGATGATACGCGGCTCTATCAACATTTACAGTTGACTTTGAAACGCTTTACTTTACAACACTTTACAAGCAAATAATCAAGCTAGGAATAAAGTCTTCATATATGCAGAAGTAGCAAAGAACAACGAACGAAACGTTATTTCTCTAAGGCTCTCACTTTTCTCGTTGTGTGTCTCTTTTTCGTTATTTCTGTTAATATTTATCCACATGTTGTTTTAGATTTCTTTAAACTCTATTCATGCTAACGAGTAGGTGAGGGGGATCGACCGCAATCTCCACCATGTATCACAGGGGGCAATGTCATCTGGAATATGGGGGATGTTTATGTGGAATTGCCTTTCTGTATAGAGATCACACACAACAACGAGAAAGGAGAGAGACAGTGGAAACACACTAAGCACCCTAGCAATGAGTTTCAAAAGCAGTCCACAATTAATTAAACATATTTAACTGAAAGCATAATCATTCATCCTCTTATTCTTATTTGCCTACGTCCTAAAGCAATCCTACTTCTTTGCCTATCAGTCCTAAACCCTACATTGAAATAAAATATCAATATACCTTCACTACATGTTTCTGGCAAAGGCTCAGCACCTCTGCCAAGTTGAGTGGCCCATCTCATAACACCACCGTGACTGACTGACCGTTCTGTCTCTCTGTGTCTGTCTTCTCTGTGGGTCTGTATTCCCTCCTCTGTGGGTCGTCCTTTTGCGTGTTAATTTCCCTTTTCATTTATAGAGCGTGGATCAGAACACGCTGGGGCTCTGACCCCACCTATCTTAAGACGACTTTCGAGAAAGTTCTATTTGAGAATGCATGAAGGAGGGGCTGACGTGGACAAGCACAGACCAATACCTGTCCACTGAAACAATGGACCGCTCTCTTTCACTGGGGGATCCTCGAACAGAGCTGCGTGTAGTTTACAGTTGGCTCTATTGTTTACTCGTCTCGTTTACAGTCTAACATAAGTGTTGAGAACGGCTGTGCTGCCCGATGCTGGAGTACACTGAAGTACCCGTAAGGGCCTGTTTCTACTTGAGGGGTTGTATGTTGATTTATCCTAAGCTTTCACTACAGGCTAGTTCGTCTGCCTTGCCCGACATTGTCAACATTTCGCTCAGACTGAAGTACAAGTATGGGCCTGTTTCTACATGAGTCCTTTCTGCGATGATATGCCCCCTCCCCCTTAAAAAAATGTCCTCATTTCTTTTATATTTCAGGGGAAGGTGAACATAAATAAAATTACATATAGGTATTAGCTATCTCAGGAGTTGTTCTTGTACACAAATGACAGGCGATAGGAAGGTTTGGGGATGAGGAATTTTACCATCTTCAATTAATGCCAAGGTGCGTGAATTTGAACACATTTTTGCATGCTTCTTGAGGCACTGTAGAAGTCGAGATGGGCAGTTCGGTTCCAGAGAAGATAACTGTCTTTGGAAGGCAGACGTTTGACTGCATATTCATGACAACAGTCATTCTCACACATGAATATGTTCTGGAGCACTACGGGAACAGTCTCACTGGTAAAGTTTATGTTTTGCTGCCCTGCGACAAGAGTCGCACACATATGAATAAGTTCTGGTTGCACAGCAAAGTTCGTGTCCGTTTGACGTATGCAGGAGGAGTCAAAAGAAATATGGAGGGAAAAGGTGAACTGGTGTGTCAGCAGGCATTCGGGTAGAAGACAACAAAGAAATGCAGACTGCCTGGTGACCATAGAGATGAGGGTGGTGATGCATGTGGCGAAGACCATGTCGAGAGTCAACCCATCATAATTATACTGTCTGTGTCACCCTCTGTAACATGCACTGGTGAGGAACCTGTGTGTGGATGATGTCTCCGAAACCGACTGTAGCTGAGCAGGTGGGTGGCACGGTTAAGATCTAAGCCAATGCAGGGGATGGCTCAGAAATGAGTGCTGAGATAGCTGGACAGTTCCTGTAGCTTGGAACCGAGATCAGTATGAAGCACGCTTATGAAGAACAGGTGTGATAGTATGGAACATCGCGTTGATGAAGAGCAGGTGCTGCATGCACAGTGGTTCGTGATTCATGGGAAGAGAGTTTTATCAAGAAAGGAGAACAATCGCTTGTCATTCATGTCAAGAATAAGCACGCTAATGAATATTTGCGACAGGGAAGC
>JAPXFY010000015.1:330766-348266 GCA_030674185.1 Monoplex corrugatus
GCGAACTAAAGAGGCTCAATGTGGACATTGCCACTCTGCAGGAAACACGGCTGGCTGACTCAGGAACACTAAAGGAAAGGGACTACACCTTCTTCTGACAAGGAAAGAGTTCTGATGCCCCAAGAGAGCACGGAGTAGGCTTTGCAGTAAGGAACAGCCTGCTGAACATGATTGAACCAGGCAGCGGCGGTTCAGAACGACTCTTGACTCTCCGCCTCAACACCACCGAAGGCTATGTCACTCTCATCAGCGTTTATGCCCCAACTCTGTCGCCTCTCCAGACACCAAGGATGAGTTCTTCGAAAATCTTGCATCAACCATAAGGAACATCCCCAGGACAGAACAACTTGTTCTCCTGGGCGACTTCAACGCCAGAGTGGGTGCAGACAATGACTCGTGGCCCTTCTGCCTCGGTTCCTTTGGAGTGGGGAAAATGAATGAGAATGGACAGCGACTGCTTGAGTTTTGCGCCTGCCATGAACTGTGCATCGCCAACTCCTTCTTCAAGACGAAGCCTCAGCACAAAGTCTCCTGGAGGCATCCCCGCTCAAAACATTGGCACCAACTGGATTTGATCCTAGTAAGACGTGTCACTATCAAAAACGTTCTCCACACTCGCTCTTATCACAGTGCAGACTGCGACACAGACCACTCTCTGGTATGTTGCAAGATCAGGCTACAACCAAAGAAGTTCCACTGCTCAAAGAAACAAGGGAACCCTCGCATTGACGTCAGCAAGATGTCTCAGCCAGATCTTGTAGAACAGTTCGCAGAGGCCTTTCAGAGAGAATACGATGCATTGCAGCCCAGAGACTCTGCCACTGAGAGATGGGAAACGCTACGAGACACCATGCACCGCATTGCTATGGCCACCTTTGGGAAGAAAACTGTGAAGTCCCACGACTGGTTTGAGGCCAAATCATCAGAGATGACTCCCACTGTTGAGGCCAAGCGTGCCGCACTCACTAAGTATAAGCGGTCACCCAGTGAGAAGAACCTGCAAATCCTCAGGGCTGCCAGAAGTAAGGTTCAGCTTAACGCCAGGCGCTGCGCAAACGAGTACTGGACAGAGCTCAGCGAAGAGATACAGAGTGCTGCTGAAAGAGGCAACATCCGAGGAATGTATGATGGCATCAAGAAGGCACTGGGACCAACACAGAGCAAGATCGCCCCCCTCAAATCCTCCACTGGGGAAGTAATCAGCAATCCTAGCCAACAGATGGAAAGATGGGCGGAACACCACTCCGACCTCTACTCCACACAGAACATGGTGTCCCCCTTAGCCCTCAATGCCATCAAGTGCATGCCGGTAATGAAAAAACTTGATGCAGAGCCAACTGCGGACGAACTCAGCAAGGCCATTGATAGCCTGGCATCAGGGAAGGCACCTGGCAACGACGGAATTCCCCCAGACCTCATCAAGCACTGCAAGACTTCTCTTCTGCACCCTTTGCACGCAGTTCTCTGTCAGTGTTGGAATGAGGGAGCTGTACCACAGGACATGAGGGACGTCAAGATCGTCACCCTGTACAAAAACAAGGGCGAAAGGAGCGACTGCAACAACTACAGAGGTATCTCCTCCTCAGCATTGTTGGCAAAGTCTATGCTCGGGTCCTCCTAATCCGCCTGCAGAAACTGGCTGAACGCGTCTACTCGGAATCACAGTGTGGTTTTTCGAGCAGAGAGATCCACGGTAGACATGGTCTTCTCCCTCGCCAAATCCAGGAGAAGTGCAGAGAGCAGCGGATGCCCCTGTATGTGGCATTCATTGACCTCACCAAGGTCAGTCAGCAGAGATGGCCTTTTCAAGGCTCTCCGAAAAATCGGCTGCCCCCCCAAACTGCACAGCTTAATTGAGTCCTTCCACTCAAACATGAAAGGGATGGTGCAGTTCAACGGAAACCTCTCCAAGCCCTTCGACGTACGCAGCGGTGTGAAACAAGGCTGCGTCCTGGCCCCAACCTCTTTGGAATCTTCTTCGCTCTCCTCCTGAGGCATGCGTTCAGCACAGCGCAAGAAAGGATCCATCTGTGGACCAGATCAGATGGCAGGCTCTTCAACCTCGCCCGCCTCAGAGCAAGGACAAAGGTCCGTGAAGCCCTCATCAGAGACATGCTATTTGCCGACGATGCCGCAGTTGTGACCCATACTCAGCGGGACTTGCAGTCACTAATGGACCGCTTCTCCCAGGCCTGCAAAGATTTTGGTCTGACCATCAGTCTTAAGAAGACAAACGTCCTGGGCCAAGACATGCCATCTCCACCAGCCATCACCATTGATGACTACGAGCTTGAAGCCATCCATCAATTCACATATCTTGGGTCCACCATCACCGATAACCTCTCCCTTGACACAGAGGTCGACAAGAGGATCGGAAGGCAGCCACAACACTAGCCCGCCTCACACAAAGGGTGTGGACAAATCCCAAGCTGACCACAAAGACAAAGATGGCTGTATACAACGCCTGTGTCCTCAGCACCTTGCTGTATGGCAGCGAGGCATGGACCACGCATGCTCATCAGGAGAAAAGGCTCAATACCTTCCACCTGAGAAGCCTACGGCGCATACTTGGCATTTCCTGGCAAGACAAGGTGACCAACACCGAAGTCCTAACCTGCGCTGGCCTCCCAACATGCATACCATGCTGAGACAGCGTCGGCTGCGCTGGTTGGGCCACGTTCGCCGCATGGAAGATGGTCGCATCCCAAAAGACATCCTTTATGGTGAGCTTGCCACAGGGCAGAGAAACATTGGCCGCCCACAGCTGAGATACAAAGACGTTTGCAAGCGTGACATGAAGGCGCTTGAGATCAACACTGAGTCCTGGGAGGACCTCACAGACGACCGCAACAGCTGGAGAACTACTCTCAAGAAACAGCTGCGGATTGGTGAGGACAAACTGTCAGCTGCTGCAGCAGAAAAGCGAGTTCGCAGAAAAGGGATGACAGCCAACAGACCAGCATCAGCATACACATGCGACCGCTGCGACAGAGACTGCCTCTCTTGCATTGGTCTGTACAGTCACAGGCGACGCTGCTTGGACCAAGCAGACAGCCCATCTAGACATTAGAACGAATGTACTTTGTCCATGGTCAGTCATGACCGAAGGAGACCTACTATATTTCTTGTTTTTTACTGATCACCATGACTTCAGTATTCTTGCTATTTAGCTCCAGCCCTTTATTTTTGCTTTCTATTTCTATTATATTCACAAGATTTTGTTGTTTTTTTTTGTTTTGTTTTTTGTTTGTATTTTCTGTGTGTATACATGTGCACGCATATAGCGTTATGAGTAAAAGTCATTGCAACGTTCATATTGTTCTTCTGACAAAACATCATAGCTGAGTATCAAAAAGTTGCATGTATGTTCATCCAATCACAGCTTAACATTTCTGGCCATCACTTTTTGTTATGAAATCAATGTAAGCCTAAAGGATAATTTTATTAGTCCCCTAAACTTAGACCCTGAAAGACGCAGGTTTATGCATAGTTCCTGTTTCAGCATTGTTCAGGCTCAGAATGGCATACAAGTACAATTTTTACATTTCAATCTGACTGCATGAGTTCGAGTCTAGCTCAAGTGAATTATTTGTGTGAAAATCCTCCTGTCCACCAAGCTGTGAATAGACTGGGAAAGATAAAGCACAAAGAAGGAAGAGATGATACTTGCCTGCATGATGCTAGCCAACAGATAAGCTGGGTTCTCTACCGTCTCATTTCTCTACATCCTAAAGGTTATGAGACAATTTGTACCTTTACCAGGTTCAGATCATGAATCTAGCAATCCATGAAAAGCCTGCTGGTCGATTTCATTTCTTTTCTGACCATTTTAGTGTCCTCCGGAGAGGATGAGAAAATTCCCCATAAATGTAGGCTTTCTTCAAGTTGATCTTAAAAGCCAAATGTTCCATTCTTCCTAATGTTGTCATCAGGTTAATTTCACATCATCATCGTCGTCGTCATCATCATGATCATGATCATGATCATCATCATTATCATCATCACCATCATCATGTGCCATGCCCAGTGGCATTCCCGATAATGGCCCTCAATACGAATCCCTTTTTTGTTGCTGCAGGTACATCTCCTACCCTTTCCATCCCCATACACTCTGCAAAACTAATATTTTCTCCTTGGCTCTACTTGGTGCTCTTTTTCCCTCTAGCTTTTCTGTTTTGACTGGATGCTCAAATTTTTCTTATCTCATAAAGTGTCCTATAAATGTCATTTGTCTTTTCCTAATCTTCTTCATCAATGTTTGTTTTGTGTTTGCTTCTTTCAAAACTGTCTCGTTTGTTTTCTTTGCTGTCTATGGAACTCTTGACATTGTTCTTAGAAAACCCATTTTAGCTGCCTCAATATTGTTCTGACTTTGCTTGTTATTATCCAAGCTTTGCATCCATACATACAACAGTATCAGTTCTATATAACACTGAAGAACTCTCTTCTGATGTTAACTGATAGACTTTTGTTGGTAAGAACACTGTTCATTTTCGTAAATGTTGTTTTAGCTTGGCAAATTCTGTTGGGTATTTCTAATGAGCATCTGCAATCTGGTGGGATGACTGTTCCCAGATCATCATCATCAGGTACCCTGCCGCATGGCGTTGGCGATCATGGACTTCCATCTGTCTCTATCTCTCGTTGCCCCCAGCATGTCTCCCATCCCCCTTGTCCCCAGCCACTCTGCAAGTCCGTCCAGCATTTTCTCCCTGGGTCTACCTGGTGCTCTTTCCCTCCACCTTTCCCGTTGTGACCAGGTGCTCCAAATCCCCTTTCCTCATAAAATGGCCTATAAATGTTGCCTGTCTTTTCCTAATCTTCCTTATGAGTGATCTACTTGTGTCTGCCTCCATCAAGACTGTCTCATTTGTTTTTTTTGCTGTCCATGGAACTCTCAACATTCTTCTTAGAAACCACATCTTGGCTGCCTCAATCTTGTTCTGGCTTTGTTTGTTGACTGTCCATGCCTCACATCCATACAACAGTATTGGTTCTATATAACATTCAAGGACTCTCTTCCTGATGTTAATTGATAGGCATTTGTTGGTAAGAATGCCTGTCATCTTCCCGAATGCTGTTTTGGCTTGGCCGATTCTGCTGGCTATTTCTGATGTGCATCTGCCGTCTGATGAAATGATCGTTTCCAGGTATTTGAATTTATCAACCTGTGTCAAGGTTGTGCCATTTGCTGTTATTTTGCCGGAGGGGATTTCATGTTTTTTACTGATCACGTGACTTCAGTCTTCCTGCTGTTTAGTTCCAGCCCCTTATTTTGCTTTCTATTTCTAGTATATTCACAGGGTTTTGTAGGTTACTTTCACTTTCTGCAATTAGCACGGTGTCATCTGCGTATCGAGTGTTGTTTATCATTTTCCCTCCAACCTTTAATCCAGGGTCTTCTTCTAGGTTTCTCATGATGTTTTCGCTGTAAAGTGAAAACAGATCTGGTGACAAAACACAACCCTGTCTGATTCCTCTTTTGATGTTTTGGAAAGAGCTTATATTGTTTTCTATTCTCATTGCAGCTGTTTGTTCCCAGTACATATTTCTGATTATTCGTAGATCCTTTCCATCAACACTGAGTCTCTCCAGTTGGTTGATCAATTCATCATGTCTTACCTGATCGAAAGCCTTGGTGTAGTCAACAAAGCATAAATACAAATCCTGATTCATCTCATTTGACCTCTGTGATAGTTCTTAGGATGTATATGGCATTAATAGTTCCTTTCCCTTCCACAAATCCACACTGTTCTTCAGCTATTTCTCTTTTGATTCTATTCCTTGTCCTCATCATGATTATTCTTAACAGGATTTTTGTTACATGACTCGTCAAACTGATTGTGCGAAGGAGTTCGCATTCTATAGCGCCTGTCTTCTTTGGAAGTGCAATGAAAATTGACTGACATATCTTTGGGGATTTTTCCAGTGTCGTAAATTTCATTTAGGAGGACTGATATTTTTTCTATGCCAAATTCCTCCAGGGCTTCAATCATCTCTGTAGTAATGTTGTCTGGTCCTGGGGCTTTTCCTGGTTTCATCTTTTTCAGTGCCGCTCTAACTTCATCTTTCATTATGGGTGGTCCTTCGAAGTGTTCCCAGATATTTGAACTTATCAAGTTGTCTTAATGTTGTGCTATTTGCTGTTATTGTACATGAGGGGATTTCTTGTTTTTTACTGATGGCATGAGTTGTCTTCCTACTATTTAGTTCCAGCCATTTATATCTATTTTCTATTTCTATTATATTCACAAGATTTTGTACGTCTTTATCATTTCTTGCAATTAGAACGGTATCGTCAAAAATAGTTTATCAATTTTCCTCCAACCGTTACCCCAGGGTATTATTCTAGGTTTCTCATGATGGTTTCAATGTAGAGTGAAAACAAATCTGGTGATCTGTTGAACAGAATTTATTTGATTATCTATTCTCATTGCTGCTGTTTGTTCCCAATGTATATTCCTTATTATCATTAGATTTTTTAAACCAATATTGAGTTCTTCCAGTTGGTTGATTAATTCTTCGTGTCCTACTTGATCAGATACCTTTGTAGAATCAACAAAACGTAAATATAAATCTTCATTCAACTCAGTTGATCTTTCTATGAGCGTTCTTAGAATGTCTATGGCAATAATAGTCCCTTTCCTGTCAACAAATCAACATTGTTCCATTGCTGTTTCTGGTTTAATTCTCTTCCTTCTCCTCATCATGATTAATCTTGACAGAATCCTTGTCATATAGCTTATCAAGCTGATTGTACGATGGAGTGGGTACTCTATAACCCCTGCTTTCTTTGGAAGTGCAATGAAAACTGATTTTGACATATCTTTAGGATTTTTCCAGTGTCGTAAATCTCATTTGGGAGGATTGTTTTTGTTTTGTTTTGGTTTTGGGTTTTTTTGTTTTGTTTTTTTGACATCAAATTCTTCTACAGCCTCAATCATTTCTATAGTTTCTATAGTAATATTTTCGGTCCAGAGGCTATTCCCTCTTTCATCTTTTTCACGCTGCTCTAACTTCATATTTCATTATTGGTGGTCCTTTAATGTTCTTTCTTGTGTGTTCCTCCTTTCTATCCTCGTCAAAAAGATCTCCTATGTACTCTCTCCCATCTGTCTAATTCTGTTTTTGTCCTCAACGTCTTCCAGAGCGCTGAATTTGTTTTGAACATATACGGTAATTTTTGCACGAAATTGATTCATCTAAGAGTCCAGGGTATAGTCTGATGTTATTTTTGGTTTGTTTTCTTCTCTTTAGTTTCAGTCTACACTTTTCCATTACAGGATTATGGTCACTGTCGCAGTCTGCTCCTTGTAGTGTTTTTGATATCAGTAAAGAATTTCTAAATCTCTCATTTATCGGGATGTAGTCAGTTTGATTTCTTGTGCTGTCTCCTGGATTCAGCCATATCCATTTTCTTCTGTTATGTTGCTAAAACCAAGTGTTTCCTATTATGAATTCATTAACTTGTGCCCACTCAACAATTTTCTCTCCTCTTTTATTTCGTGAACCAAGAACATGAGGTCCATTTATGTCATCTACTTTTTCCTGTCCCACTTAAGCATTAAAATTTTCCATTATTATTCTAATGTCCTGTGATTTACATTGAGCCTTGACGGTCTCTAATTCTACGTGGAAGTTGTCCATTTCTTCCTCAGTACTTGCAGATGTTGGTCGTACATTTGGATTATGTTGATATCAAATGGCTTGCCCTTCAATCTAATAAAACGCGGTCTAATTTAGCCCAGTATCCTTTGATAGACTTTCACTTGTCATTGCCCATTATGGTGGGGGTGAGTTGATGTCAGTTGGCGAGGCTGCAAGAAACTTCCTCTGTCGGCATTTCATGAAATATCTTCGCTTTGGTGATGCCTACCAGTCGGTGACTGAGCAGAGATGTGTGTGACATGCTGGTTTTGCCAAAGACGAGAAACTTGCGAGTGCACCTACTGTGGTTTTTGAGTACGACCGAAAGTTACTTTGTTTACAAACTTATGGTTGATTGACGTAACAGGCGGTGTAAGACTTTGGACTGTTCCTACACAATGTCAAAACAAGACACGGACAAAAAATCTCCAAGTGAAATGGATTGTGAATCTGGCGTCACTCCTGAGATGGCTTCTCAAATTCTGCAAGCTCTGAAGTCACTGGAAAGCAGTGTGAGTAGTGTGCGTGATGACACTGCTGTTATGAAATCAGACTTGTCCGACATAAAGAAGAAATGTGTGGACATTGAAAATAGATGCAGCAATCTAGAGGAAGCAGTACAGGGCACCACAAGGTCAGTGCAAACTATGAGCGAGAAGGTCTTGACAAATGAAAGCAAGGACACCGCTCAGAAAATGCAAAAATTGACGTCAGGGTTCGAAGAAATGAATGAGGACATCAGGATGCTCGAAGAAGAGGTGGACAGACTGGAGAGCTTTTCTAGACGTGACAATCTGCGCGTCTATGGCATACCTCAAACCCAAAACTTTGAGTCCTATGACACCTGTGCTGAGAAGGTGGCTGGAGCTCTGAACAGTGTGAAAGACCTGCCTAATAGGTGGACTGCTGAGGACATTGAACGTGCCCACTGTGTTGGAAGAGGGACAGAGGTTGAGCCCAAGCCCATGCTGGTGAAATTTTACCGATGGAGGGACAAGATGAGCGTACTGACCAACAGGCCCTACAGGGAGCAGCTGCAGACCAAGGGGATACGTGTAGCCAACGACCTGACCAGGAGGCAGAGCAGCGTGGTGATCCAGGCCAGACAGGAGGGGAAGGTGGCTTTCTTCTCTAGAGGGAAGCTGATTGTGCAGCCCCTCCAGCTAGACCTGCGCTCCTACGCAGAAGTCACTGCCAACAGCCTTTGGAGAGGAGCTACTCTAAAGGGTCAGCAAAGCTCTCAAGTTTTGTCGCAGGCGGTCAACACACAGAGGGGGGGGGGGGGGAGTCACCACGCTACACCGGTACAAAGGAGAGCCCACTACCCTCACCATTCAGTATCCAGTCTACAAGTGTGTCGCACGCTGAGCGTGACACGCATGATGATTGCAGCAGTGTCCACGCTCATCACGTGCCTTCTTCACCCACCCCCAACCAATACAACAGGGTCAATGTAGAGAGGGAGGCTTCACCTGCGAGATCAGAGGTCGAGGCAAACAGTGACGAGGTGTTTCTCTCTCAACAAAGTGTTGAAGGCAGGCACAGAAGGGGAGGTGGTAGGGGAGGGGGGGGGGTGTGAAAAAAGGAGAGGGGGGAACCAGGGTTTACATGGGGCCAGCAATGCAGGGGAGGGGGTATACATGCATAGCAAAGTCAATGGCAACACTCCACACAGTGGAGAACGCAATCTGCGATCGAGTTACAGAAAGAAATAGGATAGGCTGCGAAAAGAACCAAATGAATGAAATTCTTGAATTATAACATTGAAAATTTATGTGCAAAACTGAATGATTTTTTTTCTTGAGTATGTGAATGAGTTTGATATTGTGTGTTTAACTGAGACATATATTGATTTGAACTTTGACATTAGTCTTTTAACATTGATAAAGAAATGATGGGTACTGAAAAATGTAATGTTAGCTGCGTGTTACGCACCACCTGAAGGCTCACCAGCATATAACAGCAAAGAACTAAAAAACTATTCTTATTATTGAAGAGCAGTTACTTCAGCTTTCTAATTTTGATCAAGAAAATATGTACATGATGCTGTGTGGAGACTTTGATGTTAGAACTGGCTGTGAACAGTCAAAAATGGAGAGAATAGACAATTTTATGCATGGGTTGACTGATGATGATTATGATGATGGTGATTACGTCGATACGAGAAACTCAAGAGATGCTGCTGTAAATAATTTTGGACACTCTTTTTTGGATCTTTTTCTTTTTGATTTGAAAATTGTGAATGGTTCTTGTGAAAGTGATACAAATGGGGAATTTACTTTTGTGGCACCACATGGCAATAGTGTAGTTGATTATTTTGCTGTCTCAGAAGAGCTGTTTTCTTTTTGTGATTTGTTTGTAAATAATTGTCTTTTTTCATGGCACCTTCCTGTTGAGCTTAAGTGGGCAAGCAGAAGTTTTATTCAAGAAAACCCACAAAGAACAATAGAAAATACAGAAGAGAAAATAGTGTGGTCGGATGAGCTGTCAGTTGTATTCAAAGATGAAATAAACTCTGATCATTTTAAGGAGCAGGTTAAACTTGCATGCAGAGAAGTAGAAAGTAATGTAGATAACTCTGTTGAGATTTTTTCAAAAGCATTGTAGCAGCTGCTGCCTGTATGGTTAAGACAGTTGGCAGGAAAAGCTATAGAATTAATAAATGGTTTGATAATGAGTGTAAAAAGCAGAGAACTGTAGTTAAACGTTTACTTAAAAGTTTCCAAAGAGCAAAATCTACAACATACCGTAATCATCAAAAAGAAATGTATGTTAATGAAAGAAAAAATACACAATCCCTCATAAAACAAAACAAAAAGAGAAAGTTTGATAATGACAGACTAGAAGAGCTAAAGAAAAATGCGAATGATCTAAAGTTGTTCTGGAAAACAGTAAGAGCTACGAATAATAGGTCAGTGATATATAATGAAAAATACGCCGGTCAGTGATATATAATGAAAAATACGCCGGTCTTGCCAGCACCCTGAAGAAAGCAGGTCTGCGGGTCAAAATCTTCGCCATAGAGGTCGGGGCAAGAGGGTTTGTGGGCACCTCCGCTTATGATCTCATGAAACAACTCGCCATTTCTGGGAAGAAGAGGACTAGAGCCCTTAAAGCGATGGCAGAGGCAGCAGAAAGGAGCTCAAGCTGGATCTGGGCAAGGAGGAACCAAAAAAGTGAACTTCATAAGGATTAAATTCCCTACAGATGATGTGTGCCCCGTTAGCACATTGGTAAAACCGCGTACCGCAGTTCTGAAGCGCAGAATCGCCCAGTTTCGCTCCCCGGCGTGGGAAAAAAAAAACAGACAACAGCAGAAGGGCATCCAGGAGTCATGACCTGGATGTGGCCCGGCCCCCCGAGAGTGTAAGGAATTCAGGGCCGAAACACTTGTCTAAAGGGGGTTACTTCTCTGAAGACCTTCTGTTGTCTAGCTCTCCCTAGAGTTTCTTTCTACCTGCACATGGTCAATCCATTGACTTCCGGGAATAGTTCGGAGGACATTCGGGAAAGGCCGAAGGACACTGGGAAAGACTAGATCTGCGGGCTTTGTGGGTTGGCTTCCCACCTTGCCTTTGAAAACATGCCACGAGTTCTTTAAATGAAAGATGCTCCCAGGATTCACCGAAAGGGGGAGAGAATGATGAATCCATCGGCACTGACTCCATCACGACTGGAAACGCACAACGGACCATGATTAATGACCAGTTGGAATTTCCGTGTGCGTGTGGAAGGAGATTCACCACCAAACGCGGCATGAAGATCCACAGGACAAAAATGGGCTGTTTGAAGACACATACGAACCAGCAGCAGCGCACTGCGATAGCAGGTGAGACGTTGGATGACCAAGGCCAGGAATTAAACCATAGGGCCAAGGACATCCACGCTGACGGTTCTGATGCGGATTTTGCACAAGCTCTTAACTCCAAACGTGGAAAACTCAATTTGCCGCCTGCCGGTGCAAAAGAACAATGGGAGAAATTAGATGAGGAACTTGTCCTTAAGCTGAATAGGGAACAGTACGCTGGAACACAAACTTGACACATACGGAGACATCATATACTCTATCTGCAGGGACACTTATGGAGTGAAGCAGCCAAAGACAAAAACGCCTCCCCAGAAATCCAGAAGACAGCAACAGATGGAGAGCATCCGGAGGGAGAAAAGGAAGCTTAAAAAGCGAATGAAAACTGCCTCAGAATTCGAGAAGCAAGGGCTCCTGGAACTCTGGAAAGATCTGAAGGCCAAACACAATGCTCTCAGCAAAGTGGAATCAGCAAGGCGAAGAAAGAGCAAAAAGAAGAAGACTCAAGATCGTTTCTTCAAAGATCCCTTTGACTTTGCAAGAAAGCTGTTTGAACAACCCAAATCAGGGACTTTCACAGTGGGCAAGGAAACCCTAGAGCAGCATCTCAGGGAAACATATTCCGATTCTCAGCGCGAGGCACCACTTGAAATCCAGAATCTGGTTTGGCCTGCAGCGCCAGAAGGAAAACTCAATAACAAACCACCAACACTGGATGAAGTGAAGAACGTTGTAAAGAAAGCCAGAGCCAAGTCAGCACCTGGACCAAACGAAATACCATACCTGCTCTACAAGAAATGCCCAAAAGTGCTCGAGTGGCTCCACAAGATGATTCGATCAGCATGGAGGAACCAGAAGATCAGCGACCAATGGATGAGAGCTGAAGGAGTGTACATTCCGAAGGAGCAGAACTCCACAGCATCAATCAGTTCAGGCCAATATCACTTCTGAACGTCGAGGGGAAAATCTTCTTCTCTGTTATGGCAGCAAGATTGACAAAATACCTGACTGAAAACAAGTATCTGGATATGTCAGTCCAAAAGGGAGGCATACCAGGAATGCCTTGATGCTTGGAACATGCCACGTTGATTTGGGATGCCATCCAAAAAGCAAGAACAGAGAAGAGAGACATTGACGTAGTTTGGCTTGATCTGGCGAATGCATATGGATCAGTTCCACACGATATGATCCAGCTGGCTCTTGAAATGTATCACATCCCAGAAAACATCCGAACAATGCTGAGGAAGTATTTCCAAGGGTTCTCAATGCGGTTCTCTACCAAAGAATACACCACGGACTGGATAGACCTAGAGGTGGGCATTGCAATGGGCTGTGCAATCTCTCCCATACTGTTCGTGTTGGCAATGGAAGTCATCTTGAAAGCTGCAATGAAGAGTTCAGGTCCAGTGAATCTGGGAGATGGATACCAGATGCCTCCTCTGAAAGCTTTCATGGATGACACAACAGTCTTGTCCACGGATGAGGAAGAGACACACCAAATCTTAAAGCAGCTGGATGAGCTGGTGGCCTCTTCAAGAATGAGGTTCAAACCTAAGAAATCCCGAAGTCTCTCACTGCGAAAAGGAAAAGTGGCAGATTCAGTCAAATTCATGGTAGCCAACCAAGCCATCCCCACTGTCACAGAAGAGCCAGTAAAAAGTCTCGGAAGATGGTATGATGACTCCCTGAAAGACACACAAAGGGGATGTGAAACCAAGCAAACAGCAGAAGAAGGCCTGAAGAAAATAGATAACTGCGGACTGCCAGGCAAATACAAAGTCTGGTGTCTACAGTTCATGCTGATACCAAAGCTGCTGTGGCCACTGCTAATCTATGACATTTGCACCAGCACAGTCGAAGCAATGGAAGCCAAAATCAACAAATACACAAGAAAATGGCTCGGTGTCCCACCTGGTCTCACTGATGTTGCATTCTACTGTCGTCAAGCAATGCTGAAGCTACCTCTCAAATCCATAGTGGAGGAATACAAAGTTGGAAAAGCAAGACTGCTGAGCATGCTGGAGGAATCGGAAGACAATATCGTGAGATCAGTTCATTCAAAGCTGAGAACTGGCAGAAAGTGGAAAGTCCAAGAGGCTGTAAACAATGCCAAGAGAAACCTCAGCATCAAAGAAATAATTGGACACACGCAAACCAACAGACAGGGACTGGAAGCAACAAAAATGCAGTGGTGGTCCAAAGCCAAAGGGAAGGAAAAAAGAGACATGATCATACAGGAGTTGAAGGAAGAAGAAGATGTCAAAAGAGTGCAGAAGGCAGTCCAGCAAGGTCAACAGGGGCAATGGACAACATGGGACAGTGCACTCCAAAGAAGTCTCAGCTGGAACGATATGTGGCACATGGCTCCTCTAAGGATAAGCTTCCTCCTCAGATCTGTATATGACCTGCTCCCCTCGAATGCAAACTTAGTGAAATGGGGGAAATCAGACGACCCAGCATGTCCGCTCTGTCAGAAGAAACAAACAGTGGAACATGTCCTAAGCTCTTGCAAAGTAGCGCTAGCCCAAGGAAGGTATACATGGAGGCACAACCAAGTTCTGAAAGTGATCACAGATGTGGTTAGCGAAAAAACCATGACCCCAAACGCACCAATTGCTATGACAACGTTCTACAAAGCAGGAGGGAAACAGGTCTGGCCCGAAAGTGCTATGACAACCAGCACATTGCCAAAGGGTCTTCTGGATGGAGCAGTCGACTGGGAGTGTACAGCAGACCTCCCAGAGTGGAGAAATTACCCAGATGTCATCAGCAAGACAGGCATGAGACCAGACATCGCTCTCCACTCTGACTCCTCGAAACAAGTGATTCTGATAGAACTCACTGTGCCATACGAAAGCAGAATGGAAGAAGCACATATCTACAAGACCGAAAAATACGCCGGTCTTGCCAGCACCCTGAAGAAAGCAGGTCTGCGGGTCAAAATCTTCGCCATAGAGGTCGGGGCAAGAGGGTTTGTGGGCACCTCCGCTTATGATCTCATGAAACAACTCGCCATTTCTGGGAAGAAGAGGACTAGAGCCCTTAAAGCGATGGCAGAGGCAGCAGAAAGGAGCTCAAGCTGGATCTGGGCAAGGAGGAACCAAAGTGAACTTCATAAGGATTAAATTCCCTACAGATGATGTGTGCCCCGTTAGCACATTGGTAAAACCGCGTACCGCAGTTCTGAAGCGCAGAATCGCCCAGGTTCGCTCCCCGGCGTGGGAAAAAAAAAATAGACAACAGCAGAAGGGCATCCAGGATATTTGTTACATGACTCATCAAACTGATTGTGCGATGGAGTTCGCATTCTATAGCCCCTGTGGAAGTGCAATGGAAATTGATTTTTTCATATCTTTGGGGATTTTTCCAGTGTCGTAAATTTCATTTAGGAGGACTGTTATTTTTTCTATGCCAAATTCCAGTATCATTCAAGCTAAACTTACCCCATGTCAGAAAGCATGAATCTTGTTAATGACATTAAAATATTTTGCCTTGCCTTGCCTTGCCTTGCCTTGCCTTGCCCATTATGATGCCTATCCCTTTTTCATGTGTGTCCCCAACAGGATGTAAAATTTTATGCTTTCCTGCTGTTATCAATTATTATATCAGGATTCCTTAATTCGTATAAAATACTGTTACTGTTGCACTGTAAGCAGTTTTCATTTCCAGCAACTCTTTGACTATGTTCCTTTTTTGAAAGTTTAAGAGAAAAGGCAGGGTTGTTTCATAATCCTACGTCCTTTTCCTGTAAATGCAAGGTTGTACATTCCTCACTACTCTTCGTATCTCTTGTTTTTAAGGGACATGTCCTAGTATTGTTCTTTAGTACTTCATCTTTATCAACCCTGAACATAGTTAGGCCTTTACAGCTTGAGGAGCTAGAACCCGCAGCTTCGTGAGCCAAACCCAAACTCGTACTATACACCAGCCAAGACTCAGTTTAGTATAGGAGACAATCTGACGTCGAACTAACAGACTTTTTTTTCCCCTTTTTAACCTGTCATTCAAAAGTTGTGTCAGTTCTCTGGAAAGCCGATCATTCGACACATAATATTGTTCATTCCTTCAAAGTGACTGGAAGACAGCTAATGTAACAGCCATCTTTAAAAAATAAAGAAAAAAATCAGACCCTGCATACCAAAGTCCGGTAACTTGTATAGAAAGTATATCCATAGACAACAAACTATGCACAAAATGCCTGAATGGTTTCACAAAGAAAAGGTCTCACATAGCTCAGTTGCTAGAAGTTATAAAGGATTTTACAAGTACTTTGGATGATAAAACTACACCCGATGTCATATATTTAGACTTTAAAAAGGCTTTTTGAGTCTGTGCCCCGTGTAAGGCTCCTCCTAGATCTAAATGCCTACGGAGTTTGTGACAACATTCTAAAATGGATAGAAGCATACTTGATAAGAACAAAACAAAATACAGTAAATATAGTACTTGTACATACCATGTGCTTATAGAGGCGCTGAGTGGTGACCAGAAGCAGGACAAAAGCAGATGTGACCCAACAGAGGAAGCCAGTGATCAGAAAGTGAGACGAAGACCAGGCGTCATGTCAGAAGAGCACCGTGGTCATGGCTGCACGTCCATGGAGAGGGAAGTGACATCAGATGCCCAGTTCTTTAAGATCTGCACAGAGATAAATAAATATTGACATGACTGTTCAAAGCGGGAATCAAAGCTGGAACCTTCATCAAATGAAGATATTCTGATGCCTTGGCATTTGGAAATTAATTTCAACATTTTCATAACTTGTTAGCTCAAAGCGTGTTTATTCATTCCTTCTTCAAGGGGAGACAGTTGAGCCCAGTCCCAGTGATCAGATAAATTATTTTTACGAATTCAAGTGTTGAAATAACAGGGAAAGGGGCAGATAATTTTTACTGAGAGTTGTGACGATATTGTGAAAATCGGACTGGTTTGCATGAGATCGATACAAGCTGAGAAAAAATGTGTGCAAGCAACCTCCAGTCCACCCTGCTGTGAATGGGTGTCCATCCTGGGTGTAAGGGGTGTTAAGTAGTAAGAGGGAAGAGATGGACACTGCCTTGATGATGACAGGCCCAAAAAATCACATTCCTTATCGTTTATGCACAGAGGATTACGAGACAACCTCTACCCTTTTATCATGAAATGTAATGGTCTTGATAATTCTAAACCATGTTAATTTCAGACATTGTTTTGCGATCGGGTAGGTTTCACTATTGTGTTCAGCAATGGAAAATTTAGGGGACCGGTTGACTTTTTTTAATGCCAAAAGGAAATCTGTTTGAATCCTGCCGATTGGATGATACGACTGAGTGCTTAAACAACAGAGTAATGTGGATGTACTGCATAATATAAAAAAAGTCTGAAGTCTACAAGCACACATAAAGTGATGCTAGTTCTAAAGATATTCTATCTGACCAGCTAATTGCTGCTTCCGTTGGGATAGATTACAAGCCGAACGGAAAGTTTAAATACATAAATGCAATAAAATTCAGAAAAAAAAACAAGAATGAAAATAAGAACGCGTACACTATCTAATATATCTAAAAGAAAAAAAACACTGGCCATTTTCTTCTGCTGGACAATATGCCTGGGATGATGTCTATTATATGTGCTAAGTGTTGTGTATTCATTGTTCTGTCTTTTGTATACGCCTGACAAAGGCCAGTTGGACAAAAATTTGAGCTTGTCATTGTTTATATATATCTATGAAAATATAGAAACCCGTACTAATTCTACCTTCGTGTTTTTCTGGTTCGTATTTGCTTGAACGTTGACAGTCGCCTTTATTCAGATTGCAAACAAATTTAACAGAAATAATAGGGGTGAAAATCTGAAGTGACATGAGTCAGACTCCATCAGTAGTGGTAACACCAATGTAAGACTTGCCGTCTTTCAAAGATAACTCACAAAACTAGTCCTGATCTCGTAAAAGTACTGTTATTTATTCTGAAGGCTACAAAACGAATCTACTTCGAAAGCTAAATTTTAGAGAAAGCAGGGAAGGAATTGGGGAAGAACTGGAGAGCATTTTTGAAACGTGGTCAGGTG
>JAPXFY010000015.1:353266-413266 GCA_030674185.1 Monoplex corrugatus
ATGCGATGTCATTACGAGATAAACTCAAGAAAGAAAAACGCTTCATTGAATACAAAACGATGCGTAATAAGGTAAAATCAATGGTCCGTCAAGCCAAGAAGTCTCTCTTTGATCGACTGGTAAAAAACAGTAAAGATGTATCATCACTATGGAGAGCAATGAACTTAGTTATTAAGGGAAGTGGGAAAAAGCTCCCAGGCACGCCTCTCAGTTTCACAGCAAACAAATTCAATGATCAGTTTCTGTCAGTATCAGAATTACTAACCCGTCCTATTTCTAACTGTGATCAATATGTCCCCTCTGAAAATCTGATTAACTTTTGCAAAGAGAGGACCAATAATACAAGTTCATTTAGTATTCCCAGTATAGCAGTCCATGAAACTGGAATGTATATAATAAAATGAATAATAAAAAATCATCAGGACCAGATGAAATCAGTCCCAAAATACTAAAACTGTCTCTGCCCTACATCACAGAACCACTTACATATATTTACAACATCAGCATAAAAAACAACGTATTCCCCAGAGCTCTAAAACAGGCCAAAGTTGTACCCTTACCAAAAACAAAAGATCTTTCACAAATAAATAATTACAGGCCAATTTCTCTTCTCTCTGTCCTGTCAAAGCCTTTAGAAAAACATATCCATAAACATCTTTCAGACTACCTTGAAACCAAAAGTCTTCTTCACCCACTGCAATCTGGTTTCCGTCAGAACCACTCTTGTCATACAGCCCTAACACGACTTGCTGACACCTGGTTATTAGCCATGAATGACTGCAAATTAACTGGAGCAGTATTTCTAGACTTTAAAAAGGTTTTTGATCTCGTTGATCATGATATCTTACCAGCTAAATTACGAACGTACCTTGCCAACGACTCAACAGTTTCATTTTTCAATTCCTACTTTCATGAACGCAAACAAAAGGTATATCTTAATGGATCATATTCATCGGAGGGTCATGTGGAATGTGGCGTTCCTCAAGGATCAATCTTAGGACCCATTCTGTTTTCTGTATTCATAAATGACTTACCACTTCATATATCTGATCCCACAGTTCACTGTGATATGTTCGCTGACGACGGAACAATCCATACACAATACACAAGCATAGCGACTGTAAACACACGTTTACAAAAGAGCCTAAATGAAATCTCTGATTGGTGTGCTAAAAACACCATGGCTTTGAACCCTACGAAAACTGAATGCATGGTTATATGCACACGCCAAAAACGGCAGCTTGGCCCTCTGTCACTCAATCTGTCTTTGAGAGGTAATTCTATTGCACAAATACCTGAACACCGTCTGCTAGGAGTTGTCATTGATCATAATCTTACCTGGCAAAACCACATTGATTATTTATGCAGGATTATCTCCAAGAACTTATTTATTCTGTCCAAATTAAGATATCTAACAGATACAAACACACGCCAATTATTTTATAATGCTCATATTAAGTCGCACATAGATTATGCCTCTACACTGTGGGATAGCTCATGTGAAGTTCATCTAAAAAAAATTGAACACCTTACATAGGAGGGCAGCAAAACTTATCATGCCAGATCCCACTTTAACAACAGATGAAAAACTTAAACAGTTAGGAATCCTCCCTCTAAAGTCACACTTAATGTTCAATAAAGGTATCACAATGTTTAAAGTATCAAAAAGGAATGTTCCGCAATATCTTCTCAATTTGTTTAATCAGAATGTGCGATTATACTCAAATTCAAGACAAAATCAATTCAAAATTATCCGTCCAAGAATTGACATATATAAAAGTAGTTTATCGTTTTCTGGTGCACAACTATGGAACACCCTCCCCCCATATATCACAAACACTCAATCACTCTCTTCCTTCAAAGTTACTTTATTTAAATACCTGACGTCAGTGTCGTAGATTACCTCAGTTAGCAACAATAACGTCAGCTGCCTTTCAACCTATGACATCTAATCTAGTCAATGTGTGTGTGTGTGTGTGTGCATGTGTGTGTGTGTGTGTGTGTGTGTGTGTGTGTGTGTGTGTGTGTGTGTGTGTGTGTGTGTGTGTGTGTGTGTGTGTGTGTGTGTGTGTGTATGCACAATGATAATTCGTGGGGGGGGTTTTGTTTTTTTTTGTTTTGTTTTTTAACATTATTGATATTTTAACAGTTCAAACAGCCAACCAGCATTTCTTTCTGTATTATATGTGATGATTTGTTGATGACTCTATGACGTGTTTGATTCTCTCTTGCTTCTTCTTTATTTCTCATTGCTTTTGTTCATTTTGTTTGTTTGTTTTTTGCTTTGCTTGCTTGCCCATCTTATCTGTTAGCCATTTTGTCTGTTTGTTTGGTTGGCTCTTATCTCTGTCTGTATTTGTCACTTTTCTCCAACTGTTATCCATATCATGCTTGTATCTCTCTTCTCCTATCAAGAAAAACGGCGCTTGATTATGGTTGCTTTTCTTGATTTATTTATGTCTTATTACATGAATTATTGATTTGTTTACACATGTATGATATTTCTATTATACATATGCGTTTATCATTACTGTAATTTCCTATTGTCGAAAGTAAAATTTACTTTATTTATTTATCTATACATTTGTCTATTTGACTTCATATCATCTGTTGATTTTCTGTCTCCTAAATAATTTTATGTGTTTATGCCTTCAATCGACCCAATGTTTGCTACTCCCCCCCCCCCCCTTTTTTTTTTTTTTCCCCTCTTATCATCCTTCTGAACTGCTCTTTTTTTCTACCTCCATTTATTATCTTTGAGTTTAGTAGTAGTAGTAGTAGTAGTGATAGTAGTGGTAATTGTTGTAGCAGTGTTAATATTTTTGTGTGTAATCAGAAAATTGATTTCATCTTCTTTGATTTAATTGTAAGAAGATTAGTCTATTTGACGCTTGATTTATCTTCTATAATTTTTTCACATGTAATGTTTCTTCTCCCTCTATTTCATTTTATTTTGTTTTATCTTATTACTATTTTGTTTACTGTGTTTTCCTCTCCTCCTCCTCCTCTTCCTTCTTCTTCTTCCTCTTCTTCGTCTTATTTTTATTATTATCACTATCAACATTATCTTTCTTTCTTTATTTACTTATCTACCTGCTCATCTGTCTATCTATCTATCTATACTATCTACCTCTCTCTCTCTCTCTCTCTCTCTCTCTCTCTCTCTCTATCTATCTATCTATCTATCTATCTATCTATCTTGATGTCATTGTAATGTTATCTTAATTTTAGTATTCAACATGTATTTTCCTCAAGCTGTACTTGTTACTGTAAACAAATGTCATGTGTATAGAATAGCAACGGCAAGTTTGAAAAATGGCTTCTAGCCAATAGCTTTTACCGTTGAAAAATAAAGCATCATTGTCATTGTCATTGTCATTGTCATTTCTCTCTCTCTCTCTCTCTCTCTCTCTCTCTCTCTCTCTCTCTCTCTCTCTCTCTCTGTGCTCTGTCTTTCTTTGTCTGCTCTATCTTCTGTTCTCTCTCTCCCCATCTCTGTTATCTCTCTCTGCTCTCTCTCTCTCTCTCTGTTCTCTTTCTCTCTTTTTCTTTCTCTGCTCTCTCTCTCTCTCTCTCTCTCTCTGTTCTCTCTCCCTCTCTGTCTCTCTCTCCCTCTGTCTCTCTCTCCCTCTCTGCCTCTCTCTCTCTGTCTGTCTGTTCTCTCTCCCTCTCTGTCTCTCTCTCCCTCTGTCTTTCTCCTCCTCCTGCTCTCTCGTATCTATCTCTCTCTGCTCTCTTCTGTCTCTGCTCTGCTCTGTTCTCTCTGTCTGTCTGTCTGACTGTCTGTCTATCTGTCTCTTTGTCTCTGGAGTGTGCTCTGTGTGTGTGTCTCTCTCTCTCTACTCTCTATCTGTCTGTCTGTCTGTCCTCTCTCTCTCTGTTCTCTGTCTCTCTCTGCCTTCTCACTTCACTCACTCACCTCACTCTCTCTCTCACTCACACTCTCTCTGTCTCTTTCCTCTCTGCTCTGCCTCTCTCTGTGCTCTCATTGTCTATCTCAATCTCTCTCTCTCTCTTCTCTCATTCTCTCTCTCTCTCTCCACACTACACACACACAACATACAACACACAACACACACTACGTACACACACACTACACACAACACACCACACACAAACACACAACAGCTACCCTGCAAGTCCGTCCAATATTTTGTCCCTATTAAATCAGTAATAATCAGCAGGTGACTTGTGAAATTATTAACAAATCAGGCAGATGACTTGTGAAATTATTAACAAATCAGGCAGATGACTTGTGAAATTATTAACAAATCAGGCAGATGACTTGTGAAATTATTAACAAATCAGGCAGATGACTTGTGAAATTATTAACAAATCAGGCAGATGACTTGTAAATTAATTAACAAACAGGGACTTGTGAAATTATATAACAAATCAGCAGATGACTTGTGAAAATTATTAAAAATCAGCAGATGACTTTAAAATCAGTAATAAATCAACAGGTGACTTGCAAAATCAGAAATAAATCAGAATGACTTCTAAAATCAGTATTAAATCAGATGACTTTTAAATCAGGAATAAATCAGACAGGTTGACTTGTAAAATCAGTGATAAATCAGACAGGTGACGCGTGAAATAGTCATAATTCAGACAGGTCACATCTGATGGGTTACGTGTAAACTCAGCATAAAATCAGACAGGGTGACTAGTAAAATCAGTGATAACATCAGACAGGTGACGCGTGAATAGTAATAATTCAGACAGGTCCATCTAAGGGTTACGTTGTAAACTCAGTGATAAATCAGACAGGTGATGTTCGTTCTTTTACAGCAAATACAGTGCTATCCGCACGCTGTTTACTGTTAACACACGTCACAGGTGACTTGTAAACTCACTAATAAATCAGACAGGTGACTTGTAAAATCAGTGATAAATCAGACAGGTGACTTGTAAAATCATGATAAATCAGACAGGTGACTTGTAAAATCACTAATAAATCAGACAGGTGACTTGTAAAATCACTAATAAATAAGACAGGTGACTTGTAAAATCATAATAAATCAGACAGATGACTTGTAAATCAGTATAAATCAGACAGGTGACTTGTAAACTCATTAATAAATCAGACAGGTGACTTGTAAAATCAGTGATAAATCAGACAGGTGACTTGTAAAATCATGATAAATCAGACAGGTGACTTGTAAAATCATTAATAAATCAGACAGGTGACTTGTAAAATCAGTAATAAATCAGACAGGTGACTTGCAAAATCACTAATAAATCAGACAGGTGACTTGTAAAATCAGTGATAAATCAGACAGATGACTTGTAAAATCACTAATAAATAAGACAGGTGACTTGTAAAATCACTAATAAATCAGACAGGTGACTTGTAAACTCAGTAATAAATCAGACAGATGACTTGTAAAATCACTAATAAATCAGACAGGTGACTTGTAAAATCACTAATAAATCAGACAGATGACTTGTAAAATCACTATTAAATCAGACAGGTGACTTGTAAAATCACTAATAAATCAGACAGGTGACTTGTAAAATCACTGATAAATCAGACAGGTGACTTGTAAAATCAGTGATAAATCAGACAGGTGACTTGTAAAATCACTAATAAATCAGACAGGTGACTTGTAAAATCACTAATAAATAAGACAGGTGACTTGTAAAATCACTAATAAATAAGACAGGTGACTTGTAAAATCACTAATAAATCAGACAGATGACTTGTAAACTCAGTAATAAATCAGACAGGTGACTTGTAAACTCATTAATAAATCAGACAGGTGACTTGTAAAATCAGTGATAAATCAGACAGGTGACTTGTAAAATCAGTGATAAATCAGACAGGTGACTTGTAAAATCATTAATAAATCAGACAGGTGACTTGTAAAATCAGTAATAAATCAGACAGGTGACTTGCAAAATCACTATTAAATCAGACAGGTGACTTGTAAAATCACTAATAAATCAGACAGGTGACTTGTAAAATCACTAATAAATCAGACAGATGACTTGTAAAATCACTATTAAATCAGACAGGTGACTTGTAAAATCACTAATAAATCAGACAGGTGACTTGTAAAATCACTGATAAATCAGACAGGTGACTTGTAAAATCAGTGATAAATCAGACAGGTGACTTGTAAAATCACTATTAAATCAGACAGGTGACTTGTAAAATCAGTAATAAATCAGACAGGTGACTTGTAAAATCAGTAATAAATCAGACAGGTGACTTGTAAAATCAGTGATAAATCAGACAGGTGACTTGTAAAATCAGTGATAAATCAGACCGATGACGCGTGAAATATGTAATAATGCAGACAGGTCACATGTGACGGGTTACGTGTAAAATCAGTAATAATCAGACAGATGACGTGTGAAATCAATAACACGTCAGAGAGATGTCATGTGAAGTCAGTAATAAATTACACTGATGACGTGAAATCAGTAATACATCAGACAGATGTTATATGAAATCAGCAGTAAACCAGACAGGTGAAATCAGTAACTAATCAGACAGATGAGGTGTGAAATCAGTAACAAATCAGTGACGTGAAATCAGTCATATGTCACACAGGTGACACGTGACTTATGTAGGTAATAAATCAGACACGTCACTTGTAAATTGTTACTAAATCAGACAGAGGACGAGTGGAACTGTTAATAAATCAAAAAGATGACATGTGAAATCAGTAATAAATCAGACAGATTACGTGTAAAATTGTTACTAAATCAGACAGTTGACGTGTGAAATAGTTACTAAATCAGACAGATGACGTATGAAATCAATACTAAATCAGTTTTTAATAAATCAGATATGACTTATGAAATTGTTAATAAATCAAATGGATGACATGTGGAATTTTTCATTAATCAGACAGATGACATATCAAATCAGTAATAAATCAGATGCCGTGTGAAATTGTTAATAAATAAGACAAATGATGTGTGAAATCAGTAATAAATCAGACAGATGGCGTGTGAAATCAGTAATAAATCAGACAGATGACGTGTGAAATCAGTAAGAAGTCAGACAGATGGTGTGTGAAATCAGTAATAAATCACTGATGACGTGTGAGATTGCTAATAGATAAGACAGATGACGTGTGAAATCGGTTTTGAAAAAGTCAGAGAGATGACGTGTGAAATCTTTAAGTATATCAGACAGATGACGTGTGAAATCAGTAATGAATCAGATAGGTAACATGTAAAATCAGTAATAAATCAAGCAGATGGCATGTGAAATCAGTAATAAATCAGACAGATGATGTGTGAAATCAGAAATGAGTTAGACAGATAGCGCATAAAATTGTTAATAAATCAGATGACGTGTGAAATCAGTTATTCCTCAGATGACGTGTGAAATTGGTACTAAATCAGAAAACGTGTGGAATCAGTAATACATCGGACAGATGACATGTGAAATCAGTATTAAATCGGACAGATGACATGTAAAATCATAAAGAAATCAGACAGCTGACGTGTGAAATCAGTAATAAATCAGACAGATGACATATAACATCAGTGATACACGAGAAAGATGACGTGTGAAATTGTTAATCACATAACGTGTGAAATTGTTAATAAATCAGACAGATGACGTGTGAAATCAGTAATTCCTCAGATGACACGTGAAATTGGTAATGAATTAGATAACGTATAAAATCAGCAATAAATCATACTGACGACTTGTGAAATAAGCAAAAAAATCAAACAGATGACATATGAAACCAGTAATAAATCAAACGGATGACGTGTGAAATCAGTAACAAATCAAGGCAGATGACATATGAAATCAATAATAAATCAAATGGATGACGTGTGAAATCAGTAAATAAATCAGGCAGATGATATTTGAAGTTCGTAATCAACCAGACATTTTCTGAGTAAAAAGAAAATCAACAACAACAAACAGAATTCGACAAAAACTAAGAAGAAATCATGGCAAAACCTGTTTCAGTTTTCGTCAAAGATTGTTATATGTCACGATAATTGCTTCCGGATGTCCAACTGGATAATCTTGAGAAGCTTGTATGGCAGTTCCTGCTTGTAATGATGTTAACCGTCACCAGATGTGTCAACAAAGTAAACTTGACACCACGCAGGAGCGTACACAACTGACAGATGTTACACTTGTAACAGAGTGCCTTGCTCTGTTACGATCTTTCCCCATTTACCTACAACGCTCAAAGGCAACACCGTGTAGCGTGCTTGCCTAGATCAAAAACGCATTGCATTCTCTTGGTCAAATTGTACTGTTATCTCACAGCCTCTGCCTACCCATAGCTATGCATTGAACATTCCAAAGATCTAACCAGTACATGACGCATATAGATAACACACTGCTAAACAATTAGCAGATCTACAATGTGTACATGTACACTGACGCGGGCCTACGACAAGATTTTGTCGTCATCTCCAGTCAGTATTACGTTGTGGTCCTACAGAACGTAGAGGAGACAGTCTTTATGAAACTTATTTTGTGTCTTACAGGCACTGTCTTCTTTCCTGTCTTCTTCTTCGTATTCTTTTGTCTCCTTCCATATCCCAGTAGGGTCCTTTTCCCTTATTGTCATTTCCCCATTTTCCCTGTCTTCCTTCCCTACCTATCCTCATCAAGAGATAATAAAGAGTCAAGTAGCAAAACGAGGACTTGTCTTTTGATTGAGAGACTTCCCTTTGTGCTCTGGATACAAACGACCACCACAGCAAATATAATCATCAACAACATACCATACCCCTTAACCACTCGATCCATCTCACCTGGTGCTAGCGAGCAGGGTCCAGAATTCAGAAAGGGAATAAGAAAACAAGAAGACAGTGCTGCAGATTCATCAAGTTGCCAAACCATGTCAAACTCACAGCTCTACAAGCTACCAAAGCTGTCAGGCGACGAAGGCACCTCAGTGACCAACGACTTTATCCAGGAGGCCAAGCTTATTCTTCAGCTCCAGCCCCTGGATGACAAAGCAGCTGCCCTCTGGCTCATATCATCGTTAGAGGGTCCAGCTCGTCGAGAGGTGCTATGGCAACCAACAGCAAGAGTGGACATCCAGACAAGATCCTGAAGATCATCCAGAACAACTGGGGTGACCAGCGGGACTCCACAACACTTGCTGCCACGTTCTACAACAGGCAGCAGAGAAAGGGGGAGACTGTCACTGAGTATGCAACTCACCTACGCGTACTCTGGATGAAGGCCAACCAAGATGAAGAGGGGACATTGTCACCAACGCAGCTCCGGGACGCCTTCGTCTGTGGTCTCTCCCCAGGCACTCTTAGGAGGGATGTCCGGCGCTATCTAAGAGATCACCCGGACACCACCTTCGAGGGAGCCAAGATGGAGGCCCTGTGGTGGATGAGAGAGGACAGCTGTGCTGAACACCACCTGGCACAGCTGATAGTGGCCACCTCCAGCCCAGTCATCGCCCATATGGAGGCACAGCTGGCAGAACTCAGTGCCAGCATAGACCAAGAACTCCAGCGGCGCAACACTGTGGCTGTGAAGAAACCACCATGGCAACCACCTCTCCACAGCAGCCACACTGAAGACAAATGCTGGAACTGGCGCCGGTACGAGAAGAGAGCCAAGCGGCGATGGCAGCCTGCACCCAAGAGAGCTGCAAAGCGAAGCACAGACCCTGCTGTCACCCACAGGCAAGCTGCAGGGCATAAGAAGAAGCGACACCCAAGCAGATCCAAATCTGCCACTACTCCTTCTCCTGTGTCCCATTCTCCCTCTTTTGCTCCTCAGCCCTCCAAACCTGCTGCCGTCACCAAAATACCCTGCACCAGCCAGAATCTGAGTGCTGTCAGCACCCCTGTAACCAGCAGTGGACCTCCCATTCCGGTGCCATGCAGATGCCGACGTCGATCCCGAGGCCACCCAAACCATGATGATCGACGCCAGGACCCAGCAGCACCGGAGCAGACAACGTATACACCAGCATCTGACGACGACCTGCAGGTAGGCATGCATGTTTACCTGCAGGATATGATACCCGGTTCCAGCACAGCATGGACCAACAACTGGTGGCCGGACCTGTATTGTATGACGGCACACCATCCCCAGCACCGTCACATCTACACAGTCCAGTCACTGGCAGGTGGCCCTCACCAGGCCGTCTTCAGGATCCACCTCCTGCCAGCATCTGGGTCCATGCCAGACACAAAGCCACAGCCAGACCCAGTGTCAGCATCTGCCTCTGAAGATGAGCAGTGGCTAGTCTGCCCACAGCCGCGGCACAGAACAACGCGGCCCACGGTGACAACAGCACCTGAGCCCGCTGTACCAGAGCAGCCTACAACACCAGTCCCTCCAAGACGGTCAACACGCCTCTTGAACAAGACGTAGTGAGTCGTGCCACAACGGGACAATGATATAGTCATTTCTTTTTCAGGTTCTACTGACCATAACATGGACAGATAATGTACGACCCAAATGAACATTTTTGTGTGTGTATTCTAAATTGGTAATCTGATATTTCAACACAGCTATGAACATCATATTTAGTCATTCTTTTCATTAGCATGTAGTAAGCATGCCATTGAACACTTGGATTGCCACATTGTATTTGATAATTCCTCTTTTTCACTCAGCATGTACTGATGTAGTAATCATGCCATTGGAATTTTGATTGACATGAATTTGAAGCTCTTAATATTTACATGTAGTTTTATACATTTGTCATTTTATTTCCTGCAATGAATGTTTTGATGCATACATATAGCAAAGGCTTTAGTGAACTTTTCAAATACTACGTCCTTTAGCTTATCATGTTAAGGCAAATGCCATTTCAATGTTTCGTACTGGCAGTTACTTGACCAATTTAGAGTCCTAACTTGACCAAACAGTGTAACTGTCCTTTCGGAACTGAAATTGCAACTCTGCAGTGTGCCCATGCATGCCATAGCTAATATACAAGTGGATTCCATACTCCACCATATTCATAGCATTTCTCATTTTTATGAATTCTTGAGGTGGCCCTGAAATTTCAGCCTTCAAGAATTTACCCAATGTTCGCGCACCATCGCGGACGATGGTTTTCAAATTGGTGGGGGGAGGTGTAACAGAGTGCCTTGCTCAGTTACGATCTTTCCCCATTTACCTACAACGCTCAAAGGCAACACCGTGTAACGTGCTTGCCTAGATCAAAAACGCATTGCATTCTCTTGGTCAAATTGTACTGTTATCTCACAGCCTCTGCCTACCCATAGCTATGCATTGAACATTCCAAAGATCTAACCAGTACATGACGCATATAGATAACACACTGCTAAACAATTAGCAGATCTACAATGTGTACATGTACACTGAAGCGGGCCTACGACAAGATTTTGTCGTCATCTCCAGTCAGTATTACGTTGTGGTCCTACAGAACGTAGAGGAGACAGTCTTTATGAAACTTATTTTGTGTCTTACAGGCACTGTCTTCTTTCCTGTCTTCTTCTTCGTATTCTTTTGTCTCCTTCCATATCCCAGTAGGGTCCTTTTCCCTTATTGTCATTTCCCCATTTTCCCTGTCTTCCTTCCCTACCTATCCTCATCAAGAGATAAAAGAGTCAAGTAGCAAAACGAGGACTTGTCTTTTGATTGAGAGACTTCCCTTTGTGCTCTGGATACAAACGACTACCACAGCAATCATCATCATCATCATACCAAACCCCTTTACCAACTCGCTCCATCTCACACTCATCTTGACGGGGGGATAGGAAAACTTGTCATTCTGGACCCACCAGGTGGAGGTGTCTAGGGGGATTGGAACTCCGACGTTTAGCCACTTTACTACCGTGCCCGTCGAAATAAGTAAGTAAGTAAATGAATAAATAAATAGATGAATGAATGATATCATTAATTATAATGATATTATTATTATTGATAATAATGATGATTGGTTACCTATCTCTATCCAAAAGGCGTCTACTGTAGATTCAATGGAACATGGCAGTCAACAGACAGGGGCAACAGCCCAGATGGTTCAGAAGTCAGGTTTCCAGTTGGAAAGTACGAGTTCAATCCCATGTGGATATCTTCTGATGGGGAAAGGATGGAGATTTTTCTCAGTGATTTTCCCAGACCTGCTAGTGTCTAAATCCTTATTGTGCGTTTATGCACACAGACCACCAACTATGCACGGTTAACGTCCCTGACCTGCTAGTGTCTAAATCCCTATTGTGCGTTTATGCACACAGACCACCAACTATGCATGGTTAACGTCCCCCCGTAAGCCATGTTAATGGCAGATGGCTTATACAACACACGAAAATCCATGCCATACACAGATTGCAGTTTGGAATTTGCGCTCCAACCAAATCTGCCAACAGTTATCTGCCAGACTCCCCGAGCCCGCGCAAAACCATATGTACTGGCAAGATCTTGAACTGGAGAGCGGAAGGTGGGAAGGTGGGAGACCTTTGAACCACGAAGCTGCCACAACCAGAATAACAGAAACATTCAGATGGGCAGCGAGCACGCCAGTGTTTAATGTTGCGGTACATTGTTCTTGTCTTTGAAGATGTCGATGAAATACACAGATACACATGTCATTTACACGTAACCAGGACTGTTCCAATGATAGATTGATACAATACTAGTTTAGAAAATGTAGGCTAGGTAAAACATAGGCTGGGTAGGGTCTCAGGACATGGCCAGCCCAAGGGTATACTGTATGTGCAGGCTTAAGGCGTATGCCATGATCACCATGGCACCTGTGACGTTCGTGCATATGGATTTCATTCCGAGCGCGAAAACGTCATCTAGAGAAACTGAAACTGATGCTGCGGGGAAATGACTAAACTCAAGATATCAGATCCAGAGTACAGGGTTGTATCAAAAGAAACAAACAGGCAGAACACACTACATACTGATACTGAATCACAGCTTATGTCGGCCTACATGGCAAAGCAATACTGGTGTGTAACGTATACTTATTTGGATGTCATTATCAACAGATATGTGACGTACTATTATTTGGATGTCATTATCAACACATATGTGACATACCATATGTGACATACCATATGTGACATACCATATGGGCCAGGGTAAAAAGGTGCTTCTTGCTTTTGTTCAAAATGAAAGTTTTAAGGCATTAGATTTATCATGTTTTAAGTAGTATGGACGTCAATGTTCAATGTTTATACAGTGAAAATTGTCTTTTTTTTGGTATCTCTGCTCATAAATGTTTAAAAAATGTCTGGTTTCACTCGTGACATGTGACGACAAACATATGCTTACCCATGTCATTACTGATTAAAATATGATTACTTCATGGAAATTTGTGGTGTTTTCAGGCTTGAGACATTCTAAAAATGGATGTCTAAAACAGACTTTATTTTTGGGCCAGTTCATTAGGGAGAAAATTACTGCTGTTTGTCGTCACGGTCACAAATGACACCATCTTATTTACGGACAAAACAGCTACAGTGAAAAGTAAGAAAATAGGACAGTTTCTTATATTTCATTCCAAGGAACACAATGAAAAGATTTATGAAAAGGATGGAAAAGTTAATACACCAAACATTACAAAGCATAGCAACAAAATAAGTTTCATCTGGGACGGACGATTGCACTTGCAGTGTGACACCAAGTGACCAACACACCTTTCTGTAACGTCACAAATGACTCCATTTGTGCTCATAAAAACACAAAGCAAGCAATTCTTAAAAAAATTATTCTGATATATTCCTAAGAACACAATGAGAAGATTTATGAAAAGAATGGAAAAGTTAATACATCAAACGTTTCAAAGCATAGCAACAAAATTTCATCTGTGTCGATTGCAGTGTGACTCGAATACAATTTCCTGTAGCATATGTCACGAATGACTCCTCCATTTAAGTTTATGAAAATATAAAACATTACCGATGTAAAAATAATATCTGTAATTAAAAGAGGAGTGAAAGATAAAACAATGTAGATGTAAGTGCTATCATACACTGACTCACTGCAAAAAAATATTCCGAAGCTTGAAAAAATGCTGTTTTACAAAATGCAGCCGGAAAGATCAGAAATCTATGGCAGATATAGATCTGGGCTGAGTTCCACCGCACCTGTCAGTAGATCAATGTACATCGTGTGCACACTTTGACAGCCAGCGGAAAGGGGTGGTGGTGGGGAAACAAAAACAAAACAAAATCAAAAAACAAAACAAAATAACAACGTATGCACCAAAACGTGAATGGATTTCTAGATCTAGAAATCAGCATCGAGTCTTTGTGTGGTGGAATATGTGAAAACTCAGTGCTGTTCTGTGCCCTGTACACCTACATTACGGCACCGCCTCTTGCTATTTATAGACCTGTAAGTGTCCCTGCGATGTTTCTTTCAGCATGGCATCATGCATCTTTCATCATATGTATAGATTAACAGCAAGAAAAGTAAACTGTTTACTACACCACCAGTTGAAAAAGCATGTATTTTGCATTGTGAAGGTCAGTTTCTTAATGTAGTTTTTTTCATTAACTTTCAGAGTACAGAGTACTTTCCGTTGGTTTTATCAAAAATCTTACAGCTATGATGAGTCGGACATACATGATGTAGAACCACAGACAATAGATCTAGAATTTACCGCGGCCAGTGGCTTGCAGCTTAATGCTGGTACTGAAAGAGCAGACCTTCGCTTTGTACGATTGATTCCCTGGTACTGAGCAGCTGCTTTGTCTTTCGCAGTGAGTGCAGTGATTTATCTGCTGCAAATCCCCCAGCTATAGGCGCCAGAATAATCAAGTTTGATTATGGGCCCTCAATACTGAAGAAGAAGAAGAACTAAACAGTAGGCTGTGCACAGCCTTATGTTAATTAACTTACAACATTAATGTTTGTACATTTAGACTGATGTTGAAAACAACTTTAGATTATTATGCGCGCGAATGCATTGATATACATGTGCACTTTTCTTTTCCACATTTTCTGTCCTTTACTCACATACTTTGAAAGCGCTGTACTCAAAACCGCTATGAATGATAAACAGATTGAATGAATAGGCCTACAAAAAATCAAACGGCAACAATCTTAAGGGGAAGGAGGGGGGAGGGGAAGAATTTAGGGCAAAACACTTGCTTGAGGGATGTCTAGCTTCATCTTCATCCGTTCAGTGTCCACAATCAAGTATCAACCAGTTGATTATTCTGACACTAATGGGGGGGGGGGGGGGGCAGACGCACAAAAAAAAAAAAATTATTGTAGGAAGCTGCAAACTCTTGCCCTAAATAGGTCAAGCGTTTCTGATGACACAACATCCTCTGTCAAGATTTCATTCCACTCCTGGATGGTACGTGGCAGGAATGAGACGTGAGTTCTGTCGGTTGTCCCGAACACACTGTAGGCGGTTGAGCTGTTGAGAATGAGATCGTCTGTCTAAATCAGTAAATGAGAGCTTCTCCCATCCCAAGCCCCCTAAAATTGTTGCAGTTTGATTACAGCGCTACTACTACTACTTTTAGAGTGTATGAGTACAAGACAAAAGTGTGTTCTTTTGGTGCAAAAATATTCGGGGTTTTGATTCATGTCACTCCTGACAAAAATACGGTGCTCGTTCGAAAGTTACTGTAAAATAATAGCGCCTCCCATTTGTGACGTCATCTATCATGGCGGTAACCGGGTTCGAACAGATGACAGTTTTGAAGTATAATTGTGTTGTGCTAGCCACAGAGATGTCTTCAGACCCCAAATGTTGTTTAAAAAAAAACACACACACACATAAAAAGCACTGTTTTGTGGTAACCAGCATAAGAACTTAAACAGCCGTGGAAAATGACTGTAAAGAAAAGCCAAATGTGTGCGAGCTAAGAAGAGTCGGACAAATGGAAAGTGCTAGTGTGAACATCGCAACCGTCGGCCTTCGAACCTAGCGCTGCAGGAATCAAGAAGTCGCCAGTTGCCACGCCCACTCGGTCAAGGTGAAACTTCTGAATAAATACTGTAATTATAGATGAATCTTCTAGTTGTGATTATATTATACTATAGTGGTGATGGTAAAGCTGAGCGAAATTTGATTGTGGCAATAGTGAAGTTTTGCTAAATTACTATGATACTATCACTATCAGTGATAAAATCATAAACTAAAGTGAAACTAGAATACAACAGGATTAGATCAAATAATATGGGCATTTTGAATGAGAAT
The DNA here is from genome assembly GCA_030674185.1 of Monoplex corrugatus. Taxonomy (NCBI): domain Eukaryota; kingdom Metazoa; phylum Mollusca; class Gastropoda; order Littorinimorpha; family Ranellidae; genus Monoplex; species Monoplex corrugatus. The sequence continues at coordinate 369,373 of JAPXFY010000015.1, forward strand.
ATTACAACACATCTTGTTAGTCGACAATGTGGTGGCGATGTGAGCTGTGTGAAGTTCACAGAAAAAGGCTAACAGAACACTCAACAAGTGAACAGATTTGCATTCTTTAAATTCTTGTGTGTTAACTCTTCCTGTACGTTAAGGGTTTACAGACTGGACGCAGGGTTCGTCTGCGACCTATTTTGGAATAGGGGGTAAGGTCAATAAAACACTATATATGTTTGTATTCAACATAGAACAAAAAGTTTGTTATTGGGTTGTGCGGAAATGAATACTAAACAACGTACAGGTAATAAAATTATGATAATGTTCATTATACAAAACTTGACGTGTGAGTTTTGCATGCATACTATTTGATGCAGATAATTTTTCATGCATACAGTTAGTACTAACTAAGCTCCAGCCGACCAGGTAATCCATATAGCTCCAAAGTCAAAGAAGAAAAAACGTTCCTCAACATACACTAAATGAACACAGCACCTAAAAAAAGTTCATTTTTCATATAATATGAAGTTACATAACACTGATCATTGTCAGGTCACGCACCTAAATAACACAAAACTACTGTCATTACACCACTGTCCATCCTGGGCTTGCACTGGTGTAGGCCTACTTTGAGCAGGCCTGCCTCTATCCTTGTCACACTCCCCCCTACAACCCACATCACCACTGTCACCAGGAGAATCAGCCGATCTGCCTTGTCCCTGCCCTAATGTGTCTGTAGATGATGTAAAAGAAACAGAACGGGAGAGGCATGGTTCTTTGCAGAACAAGAAGGCCCTTCACGATCGTCAACACTCGCTTCTTCTGACTCGGCACTTGATGCACTCTCAACAAAGCTATCATCACTGTCACTGGCAGCTATTTCATCATCACTTTTGTCAAAAATTTCTGAAAAAGTGCGACAGCCTGAGCAGCAGTGAGCCTAACAGGATGCCGACTGCCTGACACCATGGCAACTCCACTTACGAAAGTGAAAACATATCAACAAACAAGGCGCATACACAAAGAAAACGCATGGAATGACAAAGCAAAATGGCTGAAAAGGAAAAGGAAGTATCTGACTGTCGTCATCTGCCGTCATGTAGTTGTATGTCGTTAAATGGCGAAGTAACGCAAGCACAAAGTGACGAACCGTGCCGAGCCGCAGTGAGCGGATCGCCGTCCACCTTGAAAGTCAGCCAAGCCGCTCACTGCGGCTCGTCAGACAGGAAGTGTTAACAGGCAGTGTGACAGGCAGAAGCTGAAAGCTTTCGTTTCTTGTCCAGACACACAAGTAGTAGCTAAGTAGGAATTTTCCAATAAGTTCTGTCAACAATGTGATAGGCAGAAAGCTTTTACTTCTTGTCCAGATAACACAAGTAGTAGGAATTTGCCAGTAAGTTCTGTCGACAGTATGACAGGCAGAAAGCTTTCCCTTCTTGTCCAGATGCACAAGTAGTAGGAATTTGCCAGTAAGTTCTGTCAACGGTGTGACAGGCAGAAAGCTTTCACTTCTTGTCCAGATGCACAAGTAGTAGGAATTTGCCAGTAAGTTCTGTCAACAGTGTGACAGGCAGAAAGCTTTCACTTCTTGTCCAGATGCACAAGTAGTATGAATGTAGGAATTTGCCAGTAAGTTCTGTCAACGGTGTGACAGGCAGAAAGCTTTCCCTTCTTGTCCAGATGAACAAGTAGTATGAATGTAGGAATTTGCCAGTAAGTTCTGTCAACGGTGTGACAGGCAGAAAGCTTTCACTTCTTGTCCAGATGAACAAGTAGTATGAATGTAGGAATTTGCCAATAAGTTCTGTCAACGGTGTGACAGGCAGAAAGCTTTCCCTTCTTGTCCAGATGAACAAGTAGTAGGAATGTAGGAATTTGCCGGAAAGTTCTGTCAACAGTGTGACAGGCAGAAAGCTTTCACTTCTTGTCCAGATGAACAAGTAGTATGAATGTAGGAATTTGTCAGTAAGTTCTTTCAACGGTGTGACAGGCAGAAAGCTTTCCCTTCTTGTCCAGATGAACAAGTAGTAGGAATGTAGGAATTTGCCGGAAAGTTCTGTCAACAGTGTGACAGGCAAAAAACTTTCCCTTCTTGTCCAGATATACAACTTACAAGTGGTAGGAATTTGCCAGTAAGTTCTGTCAGCACTGTGACAGGCAGAAAGCTTTCATGTCTTGTACAGATACACAAGTAGCAGGAATTTGCCAGTAAGTTCTGTCGGCGGTGTGACAGACAGAAAGCTTTCCATTCTTGTCCAGATGCACAAGTAGTATGAATGTATGAGTTTGCCAGTAAGTTCTGTCAACGGTGTGACAGGCAAAAAGCTTTCGCTTCTTGTCCAGATACACATAAGTTTACAATTTCTGTCGACAGTGTGACAGTAGTTATCGGCAGGCACGTCGTTTTGCTGACATCATTGTGAAAATTTGACGATTTTAGTGTTTTTTATCAAACGCATATTCAGCTGTCACATTGCTATTTCTTTAAACCTTTATGAGAAAAATAAAGATTGATTTCTCTTCTTTCAGTCGAGTGTATGCTTGTTATTACTGAGTGTGTGTGGTGAATGGATGATGACAAAATACGAGCCGTTTGTGTGATCGCTTTCCGCGTGTTGTGCCGCTATTTGGTAGAGGCCGAGTGAAGCCCCAAACTGACACTCGCTTTTTCAACTGAAAGTCCACGTGCGACACTTGCACTGCATAGCTATATGTAGTATCAAAATGTTGGTCAGGCCACGAGGAAATTGAATACCTAACATTAACAGTAGCTACTCCAAACAGATTTTGTGACTTATCTATAGATTTTTCAAACTATCACCAATAAACAGATCTTTTTATTGTGATTCTAATGATACCAACATCATTTCTGTATCTTAATTATGAAAAAAGTTACGAATTTTTAAAGATTTTATTTTCACGTGCATTTCTGTGCCAACGCGCAAATCAACAAAATACCCATTTTCAGCAGGTGTACAGCAGAACTGATGTGCTTTGTTTAAAATATTTTTTATCAGTTTTGCATTTTTCTTGACATTCCTGATGCATAGATGATGTTTGATTTTTTTCAGTTAGTTCTTACAAAGAGAAAGTGATAAAATTTGCTATCAAAAACCAGAAATGTCAGCTTTTTCGCCAATGCCTTACTCAGTTACTGATACAAAGTACAACACAAAAACATGCCGGGGACACATTTTCATAACTTTGTTTTCCATTGAGCTAGAAAAATGTTTTGGTATCACTGGAATCAGCAAAAAAAGATACACTCAACAAGCACATGTCAAAACTGGAAAACTGAAAGAATACACATTAATTTGACATTGATTAATATTTTTTTAATACTCACAAATCGCAAAACTCAGTCGCCCCTCTGGATAGTGTCTTAACTTCAAGTACCAGTCAATATCAACAGCAGTAGATGATCAATATCACAATTAGCATGGCTGTCATCGTTCCTGTCCAGAGATCATCTGTGTAATGAATGTGTGTGGACTAAAAAGCCCCATAGTTTGCTTTAACGGCACACAGGATTCATCACAACATGGCAAGGTGACGCTGTTGTAGCCACTGTACTATGGATGGATAAACCACAGTCTCAAGTGTGACTTACTGTAGCTTTCACTAAGTAACATTTTTGTTCTGTACTTGGGGGTTCACTGAAACAGAATGAATGTGAGCTGACTAGATAACAGTTCTGGCCACTATGCTCTGAAAAGATAAACAGTCTGAGCCTTAACTGACTTAAGTGTGATATACTGTAACTAGACCAGACAGGAGTGAATTGCAATAGTCAATGCGAGACATTATGAAGGAGAGAACGAGTTTTGCAGTTGTTTCGACAGAGAGATACTTTCTGATCAGGCTTATACGATGAAGGTGATAGTAGCAAGATCGACCATTCTAACAATTTCCCGTTAGCACATCTTTAATTTTGTATTTGAGTGAAACGGTGACAATAGTAGACTTTGACGGTGAAGACAACTTTTAATCAGTTCTTTGAGCCATTAATATTTTGACTCCCTCATCCTATCCACCAGTTTCTTACAGGAAGTGTGAGGGAGTCAGAGGGTTAACTTTTGCAGCTGGTGGATATGGTGCAGAAGTCATAGGGTTAAACAAAATTTCCATAAGTTCCTGAGAAAGTGCTCTTCTCACACTTCTGAATAAGAGCTGATTTTGGTTCTGTTCAATATTCATGTGTTAATTCAACATTAGTCAGTATTTGGAGGTTAAATTGTGCAGACACTAGACTCACATCACACACACACACACACACACACACACACACACACACACACACACACACACACACACACACACACACACACACACACACACACATATACACACACACACACGTAAACGTAAACGCACGTACGCACACAGTCACACACATGCGCGGGCAGGCACACACACATACACACGCACACACTCACACGCACACACACACACACACACACACACACACACACACACACACACACACACACACACACACACACACACACACACACACACACACACACACACACACACACACCGTGACTGTCTGTAACATGGCGATAAAAAATATTACATGATAAAACACTGAAACCTACGTCATACTTGTCATCTCATACTATTTAGTGGCCGCGGTAGTACAGCGGATCATGGACTGGAGCATCAGTGAGGCAAGCGGACACAGGTTAATTGACTTAACAGGCCGGCTCATTCTTGTAATAGATCTAATACCTGCAGTTCAGTCTAGAAAGACATGGCACGGCCAGATTATAATTTGCAGTTCGTTCAAGAGTAATTCGTGGCACTCTGACAATTCCATATGCGTTCCACCCAAATCTGCCAGTAACTATATGGCAGACTCCCCGAGCCTTCACAAAACACTATGCACTGGCAAGTACATCATGTTGTACTGGCTGTGAGTGGTATGCTAGGGACCATTCTGGTGACCACAACACTGTCCTTACATCATGTTGTACTGGTGACCACAACACTGTCCTTACATTATGTTTTACTGGTGACCACAACACTGTCCTTACATCATGTTTTACTGGTGACCACAACACTGTCCTTACATCATGTTGTACTGGTGACCACAACACTGTCCTTACATCATGTTTTACTGGTGACCACAACACTGTCCTTACATCATGTTGTACTGGTGACCACAACACAGCCCTTACATCATTTTGTACTGGTGACCACAACACAGTCCTTACATCATGTTGTACTGGTGACCACAACACTGTCCTTACATCATGTTTTACTGGTGACCACAACACTGTCCTTACATCATCTTGTACTGGTGACCACAACACAGTCCTTACATCATGTTTTACTGGTGACCACAACACTGTCCTTACATCATGTTGTACTGGTGACCACAACACTGTCCTTACATCATGTTGTACTGGTGACCACAACACTGTCCTTACATCATGTTGTACTATACTGGTGACCACAACACTGTCCTTACATCATGTTGTACTGGCTGTGAGTGGTATGCTAGGGACCATTCTGGTGACCACAACATTGTCCTTACATGTTGTACTGGTGACCACAACACTGTCCTTACATGTTGTACTGGTGACCACAACACTGTCCTTATATCATGCTGTACTGGTGACCACAACACTGTCCTTACATCATGTTGTACTGGTGACCACAACACTGTCCTTACATCATGTTGTACTATACTGGTGACCACAACACTGTCCTTACATCATGTTATACTGGTGACCACAACACTGTCCTTACATCATGTTGTACTATACTGGTGACCACAACACTGTCCTTACATCATGTTGTACTGGTGACCACAACACGTCCTTACATCATGTTGTACTGGTGACCACAACACTGTCCTTACATCATGTTGTACTGGTGACCACAACACTGTCCTTACATCATGTTGTACAGGTGACCACAACACTGTCCTTACATCATGTTGTACAGGTGACCACAACACTGTCCTTACATCATGTTGTACTGGTGACCACAACACTGTCCTTACATCATGTTGTACTGGTGACCACAACACTGTCCTTACATCATGTTGTACAGGTGACCACAACACTGTCCTTACATCATGTTGTACTGGTGACCACAACACTGTCCTTACATCATGTTGTACTGGTGACCACAACACTGTCCTTACATCATGTTGTACTGGTGACCACAACACTGTCCTTACATCATGTTGTACTGGTGACCACAACACTGTCCTTACATCATGTTGTACGGTGACCACAACACAGTCCTTACATCATGTTGTACAGGTGACCACAACACTGTCCTTACATCATGTTGTACTGGTGACCACAACACTGTCCTTACATCATGTTGTACTGGTGACCACAACACTGTCCTTACATCATGTTGTACAGGTGACCACAACACTGTCCTTACATCATGTTGTACTAGGTGACCACAACACTGTCCTTACATCATGTTGTACTGGTGTCACACACACTGTCCTTACATCATGTTGTACTGGTGACCACAACACTGTCCTTACATCATGTTGTACTGGTGACCACAACACAGTCCTTACATCATGTTGTACTGGTGACCACAACACAGTCCTTACATCATGTTGTACTGGTGACCACAACACAATCCTTACATCATGTTGTTACTGGTGACCACAACACTGTCCTTACATCATGTTGTACAGGTGACCACAAACTGTCCTTACATCACGTTGTACTGGTGACCACAACACAGTCCTTACATCGTGTTGTACTGGTGACCACAACACTGTCCTTACATCATGTTATACTGGTGACCACAACACTGTCCTTACATCATGTTGTACTGGTGACCACAACACTGTCCTTACATCATGTTGTACTGGTGACCACAACACAGTCCTTACATCATGTTGTACAGGTGACCACAACACTGTCCTTACATCATGTTGTACTGGTGACCACACACTGTCCTTACATCATGTTGTACTGGTGACCACAACACTGTCCTTACATCATGTTGTACTGGTGACCACAACACAGTCCTTACATCATGTTTACTGGTGACCACAACACGTCCTACATCATGTTTACTGGTGACCACAACACATCCTTACATCATGTTTACTGGTGACCACAACACGTCTTACATCATGTTGTACAGGTGACCACAACTGTCCTTACATCAGTTTGTACTGGTGACCACAACACAGTCCTTACATCGTGTTGTACAGGTGACCAAACACTGTCCTTACATCATGTTGTCTGGTGACCACAACACTGTCCTTACATCATGTTGTACTGGTGACCACAACACAGTCCTTACATCATGTTATACTGGTGACCACAACACTGTCCTTACATCATGTTGTACTGGTGACCACAACACTGTCCTTACATCATGTTGTACTATACTGGTGACCACAACACTGTCCTTACATCATGTTGTACTATACTGATGACCACAACACTGTCCTTACATCATGTTATACTATACTGGTGACCACAACACTGTCCTTACATCATGTTGTACTATACTGGTGACCACAACACTGTCCTTACATCATGTTATACTGGTGACCACAACACTGTCCTTACATCATGTTGTACTATACTGGTGACCACAACACTGTCCTTACATCATGTTGTACTGGTGACCACAACACAGTCCTTACATCATGTTATACTGGTGACCACAACATTGTCCTTACATCATGTTATACTGGTGACCACAACACTGTCCTTACATCATGTTGTACTATACTGGTGTACACAACACTGTCCTTACATCATGTTATACTGGTGACCACAACACTGTCCTTACATCATGTTATACTGGTGACCACAACATTGTCCTTACATCATGTTATACTGGTGACCACAACACTGTCCTTACATCATGTTGTACTGTACTGGTGACCACAACACTGTCCTTACATCATGTTGTACTGTACTGGTGACCACAACACTGTCCTTACATCATGTTGTACTGGTGACCACAACACTGTCCTTACATCATGTTATACTATACTGGTGACCACAACACTGTCCTTACATCATGTTGTACTGGTGACCACAACACTGTCCTTACATCATGTTATACTGGTGACCACAACACTGTCCTTACATCATGTTGTACTATACTGGTGACCACAACACTGTCCTTACATCATGTTATACTATATGGTGACCACAACACTGTCCTTACATCATGTTATACTGGTGACCACAACACTGTCCTTACATCATGTTATACTGGTGACCACAACACTGTCCTTACATCATGTTATACTGGTGACCACAACACTGTCCTTACATCATGTTGTACTATACTGGTGACCACAACACTGTCCTTACATCATGTTGTACTATACTGGTGACCACAACACTGTCCTTACATCATGTTGTACTGGTGACCACAACACTGTCCTTACATCATGTTATACTATACTGGTGACCACAACACTGTCCTTACATCATGTTGTACTATACTGGTGACCACAACACTGTCCTTACATCATGTTATACTATACTGGTGACCACAACACTGTCCTTACATCATGTTGTACTATACTGGTGACCAGAACACTGTCCTTACATCATGTTGTACTGGTGACCACAACACTGTCCTTACATCATGTTATACTGGTGACCACAACACTGTCCTTACATCATGTTGTACTGGTGACCACAACACTGTCCTTACATCATGTTGTACTGTTGACTACAACACTGTCCTTACATCATGTTGTACTATACTGGTGACCACAACACTGTCCTTACATCATGTTATACTATACTGGTGACCACAACACTGTCCTTACATCATGTTGTACTGGTGACCACAACACTGTCCTTACATCATGTTATACTATACTGGTGACCACAACACTGTCCTTACATCATGTTGTACTGGTGACCACAACACTGTCCTTACATCATGTTATACTGGTGACCACAACACTGTCCTTACATCATGTTATACTATACTGGTGACCACAACACTGTCCTTACATCATGTTGTACTGGTGACCACAACACCGTCCTTACATCATGTTGTACTGGTGACCACAACACTGTCCTTACATCATGTTATACTATACTGGTGACCACAACACAGTCCTTACATCATGTTATACTGGTGACCACAACACTGTCCTTACATCATGTTGTGCTGGTGACCACAACACTGTCCTTACATCATGTTGTACTGGTGACCACAACACTGTCCTTACATCATGTTGTGCTGGTGACCACAACACTGTCCTTACATCATGTTGTACTGGTGACCACAACACTGTCCTTACATCATGTTGTACTATACTGGTGACCACAACACTGTCCTTACATCATGTTGTACTATACTGGTGACCACAACACTGTCCTTACATCATGTTGTACTATACTGGTGACCACAACACTGTCCTTACATCATGTTTTACTGGTGACCACAACACTGTCCTTACATCATGTTGTACTGGTGACCACAACACTGTCCTTACATCATGTTTTACTGGTGACCACAACACTGTCCTTACATCATGTTGTACTATACTGGTGACCACAACACTGTCCTTACATCATGTTGTACTGGTGACCACAACACTGTCCTTACATCATGTTATACTGGTGACCACAACACTGTCCTTACATCATGTTTTACTGGTGACCACAACACTGTCCTTACATCATGTTGTACTATACTGGTGACCACAACACTGTCCTTACATCATGTTGTACTATACTGGTGACCACAACACTGTCCTTACATCATGTTATACTGGTGACCACAACACTGTCCTTACATCATGTTATACTGGTGACCACAACACTGTCCTTACATCATGTTTTACTGGTGACCACAACACTGTCCTTACATCATGTTGTACTGGTGACCACAACACTGTCCTTACATCATGTTTTACTGGTGACCACAACACTGTCCTTACATCATGTTGTACTATACTGGTGACCACAACACTGTCCTCACATCATGTTGTACTATACTGGTGACCACAACACTGTCCTTACATCATGTTGTACTGGTGACCACAACACTGTCCTTACATTTTTCTGTTTTGTCAAAACTTTCTGTCCCAAAACCAAAACGCTCTGACCAGTTCACAAGCTTTCGTCAGCTAAGGGATATTGACATTGATCAGTTTTCCATCGATCTCATGACATCTATCAAGCCTGAAACATCCCTCTCTGATCTAAATGAAACTTTGTTAAATACGCTAGATGTTCATGCGCCTATTCGCCGGCGACGCGTCCGCGGCGACAAAACCAGTCCCTGGTACAGCGCTGTGGCTGCCGAGATGCGTGAACTAAAAAGAGAGCGCAGAAAGGCAGAGCGCGCGTGGCGCGCATCGCACTTGACCGTCCACAAACAAATCTACGATGTAGCCAAAGCAAAAGTTATTGACCTTGTTCAACGCGCAAAAACCTCTTTCTATTCTTCTCTTGTGTCCACTGCAACATCTTGTAAACAAATGTTCCAAACCACTTCTTTTCTGCTCGGAAAATCTAAGCCGAAGCTGTTGCCGAACAACGTAACTGATATTTGTTCTCTTCCAAATCTATTTGCAGATTTCTTCAAAAAGAAAATCGTTGATATTCGCAACACTTTTCCTGCACCGACTGCTCACACAGACAGTGGCCCAGCAAACTTTGCGTTTTCTGGCATTCCTTTTTCTGACTTCCGTCCCGTCTCCAAAGACGAAGTACGCAAGGTAATTTTACAGGCAACACCCAAGTCATGCGAGTTGGACCCGTTGCCAACTTCCCTCCTTGTGAAACATATAGACACTCTTTTGCCCACCATCACGAATATTTTCAATCACTCCTTGTCTACCGGTACATTCCCTACTGAATTTAAAACTGCACTTGTGAAACCACTCCTGAAAAAGAATAATCTCGACCCAAATGAGCTAAAGAACTATAGACCTATTTCAAACCTTCCGTTTCTGTCCAAAATCATTGAACGTCTAATCCTTCATCAGCTTTCTTCTCACCTCACTGCTAACAATCTGCTAAGTCCTTTTCAATCAGCCTATAGAGCAGGCCATAGCACCGAAACTGTCCTTCTGCGAGTCGTAAATGATCTTTTGACATCTCTAGATGAAAACAAAATTTCCGTTCTTCTTCTTTTGGATCTTTCAGCCGCATTTGATACTATTGACCATAGTATCCTCCTCCACCGTCTGGAACACGTCTTTGGTATCAAAGGCTGTGCACTCGACTTGTTCTCGTCCTATCTATCAAATCGAAAACAGTTTGTTGTTGTAAACAACTCCCGTTCACACGAAACAACCCTGGATTTTGGTGTCCCGCAGGGCTCCGTACTGGGCCCTGTTCTTTTCTCACTATACACGACTCCACTTTCAAATCTTATCACTGATCATTCTATTCGTCATCAAATGTTTGCTGATGATACACAGTTAAACAACTCTGAATCCCCTTCAAATTACTCTTCACTTATTCAATCATTGCAAGACTCTGTTTCTGACATAAAAACCTGGATGGACGATAGTCGCCTCAAGCTAAACCAAGGAAAAACCGAAGCAATGCGCTTTTCTCCCAGTCCTGCTATCTCTTCTGACCTTCCCTCTAACATTCGTTTCGAAGATTCTATTGTTGATTTCTCTGAACAGTCACGCTATCTTGGATTCTTTCTTGATTCTCATCTAACTATGAAACATCAGATCATGAAAACGTGTCAGGCCGCATACATCCAACTCCGACAAATCAGTTCCATACGTCATTACCTCACATATGAAGCAACAAAAACACTTGTAACTGCTTGTATTCTGTCCAGATTAGATTATTGCAACTCCTTACTTCTCGGCTGTCCCAAGACTCTTCTCAAACCCCTTCAACAGGTTCAAAACTCTGCAGCCAAATTAATTTTCAAAGCTCGCAAATCACACCATTGCACACCTCTCTTTAAACAACTCCACTGGCTTCCGATCGAACAAAGAATTAAGTACAAATCTGCTTGTATTTCTTTTCATGTCATCTCGGGCACTGCTCCAGCGTATATATCTGATCTATTTCAAGTCTATGTTCCTTCTCGTTCTTTACGTTCCGCTTCTGACGACAGAATATTCCGTGTCCCCGGATTCAATAGAAAGCAACATGGTGGTCGTTCCTTCTCATACTCTGCTGCTGTTGAGTGGAATTCCCTGCCTCACTCTCTCCGCCACAGCCCCTCTCTCTCTTCCTTTAAGTCCAACCTGAAAACTCATTTATTCCGCCAGTACTTTTGAAACCTGAATTTTCTTGTTCTATTGTATGCGTGCGTGGGTGTGTGTGCGTGTGGGTGCGCGCGTGGGTGTTTGTGTGTGGGTGTGTTTGTGTGTGCGTGTGTGTGTCTGCATTCGTTGCTGCACACGCGTGCATGCCTGCATGTATGTGTTTATGTGTATTTCATGTATTATGTATTTTGTTGAAAATGTGCTCTCCCCTCCCATTTCACCACTTTACTCCTCCTTTTCAAATTTGTGAAGCGCTTTGAGTCCATAGAAAGCGCTATAAAAATCTCCATACTTACTTACTTACATCATGTTATACTGGTGACCACAACACTGTCCTTACATCATGTTATACTGGTGACCACAACACTGTCCTTACATCATGTTATACTGGTGACCACAACACTGTCCTTACATCATGTTGTACTATACTGGTGACCACAACACTGTCCTTACATCATGTTGTACTGGTGACCACAACACTGTCCTTACATCATGTTATACTGGTGACCACAACACTGTCCTTACATCATGTTTTACTGGTGACCACAACACTGTCCTTACATCATGTTGTACTGTGTGACCACAACACTGTCCTTACATCATGTTTTACTGGTGACCACAACACTGTCCTTACATCATGTTGTACTATACTGGTGACCACAACACTGTCCTTACATCATGTTGTACTGGTGACCACAACACTGTCCTTACATCATGTTGTACTATACTGGTGACCACAACACTGTCCTTACATCATGTTGTACTATACTGGTGACCACAACACTGTCCTTACATCATGTTATACTGGTGACCACAACACTGTCCTTACATCATGTTGTACTATACTGGTGACCACAACACTGTCCTTACATCATGTTGTACTATAATGGTGACCACAACACTGTCCTTACATCATGTTATACTGGTGACCACAACACTGTCCTTACATCATGTTATACTGGTGACCACAACACTGTCCTTACATCATGTTAGTACTGGTGACCACAACACTGTCCTTACATCATGTTTAGTACTGGTGACCACAACACTGTCCTTACATCATGTTGTACTGGTGACCACAACACTGTCCTTACATCATGTTTACTATACTGGTGACCACAACACTGTCCTTACATCATGTTGTACTGGTGACCACAACACTGTCCTTACATCATGTTTACTGGTGACCACAACACTGTCCTTACATCATTGTTTATACTGGTGACCACAACACTGTCCTTACATCATGTTTACATGGTGACCACAACACTGTCCTTACATCATGTTATACTGGTGACCACAACACTGTCCTTACATCATGTTATACTGGTGACCACAACACTGTCCTTACATCATGTTGTACTGGTGACCACAACACTGTCCTTACATCATGTTGTTATACTGGTGACCACAACACTGTCCTTACATCATGTTGTACTTACTGGTGACCACAACACTGTCCTTACATCATGTTGTACTGGTGACCACAACACTGTCCTTACATCATGTTATACTATGGTGACCACAACACTGTCCTTACATCATGTTGATAATGGTGACCACAACACTGTCCTTACATCATGTTATACATGGTGACCACAACACTGTCCTTACATCATGTTGTATATCTGGTGACCAGAACACTGTCCTTACATCATGTTGTTACTGGTGACCACAACACTGTCCTTACATCATGTTTATACTGGTGACCACAACACTGTCCTTACATATGTTGTACTGTGACCACAACACTGTCCTTATCAGTTGTACTGTGACCACAACACTGTCTTACATCATGTTGTACAACTGGTGACCACAACACTGTCCTTACATCATGTTTACTGGTGACCACAACACGTCCTTACTCAGTGTTTACGGTGACACAACACTGTCCTTACATCATGTTTACTGGTGACCACAACACTGTCCTTACATCATGTTGTAGGTGACCACAACACTGTCCTTACATCATGTTTAGGTGACCACAACACTGTCCTTACATCATGTGACTTTACTGGTGACCACAACATGTCCTTACATCATGTTTACGGTGACCACAACAGTCCTACATCATGTTGTAAGGTGACCACAACACTGTCCTTACATCATGTTTACTGGTGACCACAACACTGTCTTACATCATGTTGTACTGGTGACCACAACATGTCTTACATATGTTGTACTGGTGACACAACACTGTCCTTACATCATGTTTACTGGTGACCACAACACTGTCCTTACATCATGTTTATGGTGACCACAACACTGTCCTTACATCATGTTTTAGGTGACCACAACACTGTCCTTACATCATGTTTACTGGTGACCACAACACTGTCCTTACATCATGTTTATGGTGACCACAACATGTCTTACATCATGTTAAACTGGTGACCACAACACTGTCCTTACATCATGTTTACTGGTGCCACAACACTGTCTTACATCTTATGTTGAACTTACTGTGACCACAACACTGTCCTTACATCATGTTGTACTGGTGACACAACACTGTCCTTACATCATGTTTACTGGTGACCACAACACTGTCCTTACATCATGTTTACTGGTGACCACAACACTGTCCTTACATCATGTTTACGGTGACACAACACTGTCCTTACATCATGTTGTTTGGTGACCACAACACTGTCCTTACATCATGTTGTACACGGTGACCACAACACTGTCCTTACATCATGTTATACGGTGACCACAACACTGTCCTTCATCTGTTGTATTGTGACCACAACTGTCCTTACATCATGTTTATGGTGACCACACACTGTCCTTACATCATGTTTACTGGTGACCACAATGTCCTTACATCATGTGTATTGGTGCCACAACACTGTCCTTACATCATGTTATACTGGTGACCACAACACTGTCTTACATCATGTTTACGGTGACCACAACACTGTCCTTACATCATGTTATACTGGTGACCACAACTGTCCTTACATCATGTTACTGTGACCACAACACTGTCCTTACATCATGTTTACTGGTGACCACAACACTGTCCTTACATCATGTTTACGGTGACCACAACATGTCCTTACATCATGTTTACTGTGACCACAACACTGTCCTTACATCATGTTGTATGGTGACACAACACTGTCCTTACATCATTGTTGTCTAATACTGGTGACCAAACCTGTCCTTACATCATGTTTATGGTGACCACAACACTGTCCTTACATCATTTTACATGGTGACCACAACACTGTCCTTACATCTGTTTACTGGTGACCACAACACTGTCCTTACATCATGTTTACTGGTGACCACAACACTGTCCTTACATCATGTTTTTAATGGTGACCACAACACTGTCCTTACATCATGTTTATATAGGTGACCACAACACTGTCTTACTCATGTTGTACTGGTGACCACAACACTGTCCTTACATCATGTTTACTGGTGACCACAACACTGTCCTTACATCAGTTGTTATACTGGTGACCACAACACTGTCCTTACATCATGTTTACTATTGGTGACCACAACACTGTCCTTACATCATGTTGTACTGGTGACCACAACACTGTCCTTACATCATGTTGTACTGGTGACCACAACACTGTCCTTACATCATGTTTACTGGTGCCTACACACTGTCCTACATCTTTACTGTGCAATGTCCTACACTGTCGTACCACATACTGTCCATACATGTCTTACTATGTACCCAAACTGCCTTCATATACATGACCACAACACTGTCCTACTCATGTGTTATACAGACCAACTGTCTACACAGTTTATGGTGACACAACACTGTCCTTCATGTTTATGGTACACACCCTTATCAGTTACGGTCACAACACTCCTTACATCATTTATGGTGACCACAACACTGCCTTAATCAGTTGTTACGTGCCACAACATGTCCTTACATCATGTTGTATATTGGTGACCACAACACTGCCCTTCATTTATATGGCCCAACGTCCTTACTCATGTTGTCTATTCAACGTCTACACACGCTTACTTCATGGTACAACTCTTCATTATGTGACCAACACTGTCCTTCATATTTATACGTACACAACTCTCATGTTTATGGTGACCACAACCTTCCTAATTATTGACCACAACATTCCTAAATGTTATGTGCAAAACTGCTTACATTTTTATTGGTGACCACAACACGTCCTTACATCATTTATTACGGACCACACACTGTCCTTACATCATGTTGTACTGGTGACCACAACACTGTCCTTACATCATGTTATACAATGGTGACCACAACACTGTCCTTACATCATGTTGTTAACTGGTGACCACAACACTGTCCTTACATCATGTTTTAACTGGTGACCACAACACTGTCCTTACATCATGTTATGGTGACCACATACACTGCCCTTTTTTTTTTTTTTTTTTTTTTTTTTTTTTTTTTTTTTTTTTTTTTTTTTTTTTTTTTTTTTTTTTTTTTTTTTTTTTTTTTTTTTTTTTTTTTTTTTTTTTTTTTTTTTTTTTTTTTTTTTTTTTTTTTTTTTTTTTTTTTTTTTTTTTTTTTTTTTTTTTTTTTTTTTTTTTTTTTTTTTTTTTTTTTTTTTTTTTTTTTTTTTTTTTTTTTTTTTTTTTTTTTTTTTTTTTTTTTTTTTTTTTTTTTTTTTTTTTTTTTTTTTTTTTTTTTTTTTTTTTTTTTTTTTTTTTTTTTTTTTTTTTTTTTTTTTTTTTTTTTTTTTTTTTTTTTTTTTTTTTTTTTTTTTTTTTTTTTTTTTTTTTTTTTTTTTTTTTTTTTTTTTTTTTTTTTTTTTTTTTTTTTTTTTTTTTTTTTTTTTTTTTTTTTTTTTTTTTTTTTTTTTTTTTTTTTTTTTTTTTTTTTTTTTTTTTTTTTTTTTTTTTTTTTTTTTTTTTTTTTTTTTTTTTTTTTTTTTTTTTTTTTTTTTTTTTTTTTTTTTTTTTTTTTTTTTTTTTTTTTTTTTTTTTTTTTTTTTTTTTTTTTTTTTTTTTTTTTTTTTTTTTTTTTTTTTTTTTTTTTTTTTTTTTTTTTTTTTTTTTTTTTTTTTTTTTTTTTTTTTTTTTTTTTTTTTTTTTTTTTTTTTTTTTTTTTTTTTTTTTTTTTTTTTTTTTTTTTTTTTTTTTTTTTTTTTTTTTTTTTTTTTTTTTTTTTTTTTTTTTTTTTTTTTTTTTTTTTTTTTTTTTTTTTTTTTTTTTTTTTTTTTTTTTTTTTTTTTTTTTTTTTTTTTTTTTTTTTTTTTTTTTTTTTTTTTTTTTTTTTTTTTTTTTTAATTAATCATGTTTACGGTGACCACAACACTGTCCTTACATCATGTTGTACTGGTGACCACAACACTGTCCTTACATCATGTTGTACAGGTGACCACAAACTGCTCTTTGTTATTCAAATGTCTTAACTGTATAGTGACCACAACACTGTCCTTAATTCATGTTGTACAGGTGACCACAACACTGTCCATTACATCATGTTATACTGGTGACCACAACACTGTCCTTACATCATGTTGTATGGTGACCACAACACTGTCCTTACATCATGTTTACTGGTGACCACAACACTGTCCTTACATCATGTTGTACAGGTGACCACAACACTGTCCTTACATCATGTTATACTGGTGACCACAACACTGTCCTTACATCATGTTTACAGGTGACCACAACACTGTCCTTACATCATGTTGTACTGGTGACCACAACACTGTCCTTACATCATGTTTACTGGTGACCACAACATGTCCTTACATCATGTTGTACTGGTGACCACAACACTGTCCTTACATCATGTTGTACTGGTGACCACAACACTGTCCTTACATCATGTTGTACTAGGTGACCACAACACTGTCCTTACATCATGTTGATACTGGTGACCACACACTCTAAACACTGTCCTTACATCATGTTATAATGGTGACCACAACACTGTCCTTACATCATTTGTATATGGTGACCACAACACTGTCCTTACATCATGTTGTACTGGTGACCACAACACTGTCCTTACATCATGTTTACTAGCTGGTGACCACAACACTGTCCTTACATCATGTTGTATACTGGTGACCACAACACTGTCCTTACATCATGTTATAACTGGTGACCACAACACTGTCCTTACATCATGTTGTATTACTGGTGACCACAAACACTGTCCTTACATCATGTTATACACTGGTGACCAAACACTGTCCTTACATCATGTTTACTGGTGACCACAACACTGTCCTTACATCATGTTTTACTGGTGACCAAACACTGCTTACATCATGTTATATCTGTACAAACACTGTCTACATATGTACTCGGTGACCACAACACTGTCCTTACTCATTTATAGTGACCACAACACTGTCCTTACATCATGTTATGGTGACCAAACACTGTCCTTACATCATGTTTATACTGGTGACCACAAACATGTCCTTACATCATTTTATATGGTGACCACAACACTGTCCTTACATCATGTTTACATGGTGACCACAACACTGTCCTTACATCATGTTTACTTATGGTGACCACAACACGTCCTTACATCATGTTGTACTGGTGACCACAACACTGTCCTTCATTGTTTACTGGTGACCACAACACTGTCTTACATCATGTTTACTATACTGGTGACCACAACACTGTCCTTACATCATGTTGTATGGTGACCACACACTGTCTTACACAGTTTGTACTGGTGCCACAACATGTCCTTAATCATGTTTACTGGTGACCAACACTGTCCTTACATCATGTTGTACTGTGACCACACACTGTCCTTACATCATGTTATATACTGGTGACCAAACACTGTCTTACATCATGTTGTACTGGTGACCACAACACTGTCCTTACATCATGTTTATATGGTGACCACAACACTGTCCTTACATCATGTTTACTATACTGGTGACCACACACTGTCCTTCATCATGTTGTATTAGGTGACCACAACACTGTCCTTACATCATGTTTACATGGTGACCACAACACTGTCCTTACATCATGTTATTACTGGTGACCACAACACTGTCCTTACATCATGTTTTACTGGTGCACAACCAACTGTTTCCTTACATCATGTTAACTGTATACTGGTGACCACAACACTGTCCTTACATCATGTTATACTGGTGACCACAACACTGTCCTTACATCATGTTGTACTGGTGACCACAACACTGTCCTTACATCATGTTACTAACTGGTGACCACAACACTGTCCTTACATCATGTTGTACTGGTGACCACAACACTGTCCTTACATCATGTTATACTATACTGGTGACCACAACACTGTCCTTACATCATGTTGTACTGGTGACCACAACACTGTCCTTACATCATGTTATACTATACTGGTGACCACAACACTGTCCTTACATCATGTTTATACTATACTGGTGACCACAACACTGTCCTTACATCATGTTATACTATACTGGTGACCACAACACTGTCCTTACATCATGTTATACTGGTGACCACAACACTGTCCTTACATCATGTTATACTATACTGGTGACCACAACACTGTCCTTACATCATGTTGTACTGGTGACCACAACACTGTCCTTACATCATGTTATACTATACTGGTGACCACAACACTGTCCTTACATCATGTTGTAACTGGTGACCACAGCACTGTCCTTACATCATGTTGTACATGTGACCACAACTGTCCTTACATCATGTTGTACTGGTGACCACAACACTGTCCTTACATCATGTTTACTGGTGACCACAACACTGTCCTTACATCATGTTATACTGGTGACCACAACACTGTCCTTACATCATGTTGTACTGGTGACCACAACACAGTCCTTACATCATGTTGTACTGGTGACCACAACACTGTCCTTACATCATGTTGTACTGGTGACCACAACACTGTCCTTACATCATGTTGTACTGGTGACCACAACACTGTCCTTACATCATGTTGTACTGGTGACCACAACACTGTCCTTACATCATGTTGTACTGGTGACCACAACACAGCCCTTACATCATGTTGTACTGGTGACCACAACACGCCCTTACATCATTTTGTACTGGTGACCACAACACAGTCCTTACATCATGTTGTACTGGTGACCACAACACAGTCCTTACATCATGTTGTACTGGTGACCACAACACTGTCCTTACATCATGTTGTACTGGTGACCACAACACGTCCTTACATCATGTTGTACTGGTGACCACAACACAGTCCTTACATCATGTTGTACTGGTGACCACAACAGTTGTTGTACTGGTGACCACAACACACCTTCCATCATGTTGTACTGGTGACCACAACACAGCCCTTACATCATGTTGTACTGGTGACCACAACACAGTCCTTACGTCATGTTGTACTGGTGACCACAACACAGTCCTTACATCATGTTGTACTGGTGACCACAACACTGTCCTTACATCATGTTGTACTGGTGACCACAACACAGTCCTTACATCATGTTGTACTGGTGACCACAACACTGTTTACATCATGTTGTACTGGTGACCACAACACTGCCTTACATCATGTTATACTGGTGACCACAACACATGTCCTTACATCATGTTGTACTGGTGACCACAACACTGTCCTTACATCATGTTGTACTGGTGACCACAACACTGTCCTTACATCATGTTGTACTGGTGACCACAACACAGTCCTTACATCATGTTGTACTGGTGACCACAACACTGTCCTTACATCATGTTGGTGTTTGTTCCACATATGAGCGAGGCTCATTGCTCTGGTTCCGTACGGTGGCTGGTATCCATCTTCCTTTTTCTTCTTTTTGCATCAATACGTGTTGACCTGTTTGAAGTGGAGGCATATCTTTAACCTGTCTGTCATAATATTTCTTTTGGTTCTCTTGGCGCTGTTTCAGATTCTTCTGAATCTTCTTCTGATCATGAAGGGAATTGGGAATTTGAGAGGGGAGGGTTGGTCTTGAGTTTTCGGGAGTACAGGATTTCAGCTGGAGAGGGGAGGTTGTCGTCAATGGGCGTAGACCTGAAACACAGAAGTGCCATGTTGGGGTCAGAATGGCTTTCCTTCGCTTTGGTCATAATGTTTTTTACTGTCTGTACATTCCGTTCTGCAAAACCATTGGATTGTGGATATCTGGGTGAACTGGTGATGTGTTCAAAACCCCATTCTTTGGTGAATTGCTGGAATTCTGCCGATTTGTATTGGGAACTGTTGTCAGTGATGAGTCTCTCTGGAATACCTTGTTCCCCAAAGAGTTGTTTTAGGTAGGCAGTGACTCCTGTTGATCTTACTTGTCCAGCGTTGGCAATTTTTTTTACAAAGGGCATTTTTGAATAGTAATCTCCAACCAGGATGTAGTCAGTGCCATCCGGTGTGAAAATGTCGGATGCAAGGATCTGCCAGGGTCTGGAAGGAATCTCATGTTGGAGAAGGGTCTCAGCTGGTTTGCTGTTCTGATGAATTTGGCATGTTGAACATTTTCGTACATAATTTTCAGTATCTTGATTGATACCTTGCCAGAAAATGCATGTCTTGGCTCTTAATCTACTCTTTTCAATGCCTTGGTGTCCAGCATGTAGATTCAGTAGAATGTAGGATCTGAGTGATTTTGGGATAATCACTCTTTCCCCTTTCATTAGGATTCCGTGTTCAACAGTGAGCTCATCTTTACAAGACCAGTAATGTCTGATGCATTTGGGAAGGTCTGTAGATTGATCTGGCCATGCGCTGATGACGAATTGTTTGAGAGTTATCAGCTCAGGGTCTTTTGCTGTTTCTGCTTTTAGCTCTTCGAGTCTGGTCGCTGAGAACTGAACTGCGTAGATGGATTGTTCAAGGTCTATTTCAGAACCAGCTTTGGGGTTTAGCCTTGATAGTGCATCCGCAAGAACCATCTCTTTTCCTGGGCGGTAATGGATGTCCATATCATAGTGTTGTAGTCGCAGCATCATTCTCTGCAGATGGGGTGGTGTATTGGCAAGGCTCTTTTTCTGGATCTGTTCCAAGGGCTTGTGGTCAGACTCTACAGTAAAATGTTTGCCGAATACATATGTATGGAAGCGTTTCTCATCCAAAAACGACTGCTAACAGTTCTCTTTCAATGTTTGCATAACGCTGCTCTGTTTCTGTTAGCGCTTTGCTGGCAAAGGCGATTGGTTTGCCACCCTGGATTAGTGCTGCTCCTAATCCTATCTGAGAAGCATCAACTTGTATGACTGTTGCTTCGTTGACGTCAAAGTAATTGAGAGAAGTGTTTTTGCATATCAAACTCTTTATTCTCTCGAATGTTTGTTGATGGGATGCGTTCCAATACCACTGGGTTTCTTTCTTGGTCAGGTTTCTCAGTGTGCTGTCTGGTCAGCTAGTTTCGGGATGAAGGGTGGCATATATTGGACCATACCAAGAAATTGCCGCAGCTCTGTAACACTTTTAGGTGCAGGGATGTTCTGGATTTCTTCACATTTCCCTGGGTCAGGATGTACACCATCTTGGTTATAGATCATGCCAAAGAATTTTACTTGAGGTTGCTTAATGTAACATTTTTCAATGTTGAAGACCAATCCATTTTTGTTGGCAATTTCCATGAGGTGGTGTAAGTTTGTGTCATGATCTTCAGTTTTACCATAAACAACGACACCATCCGTGATTCCTATGCTGCCAGGACACTGATTCAGAATCTCATCTATACTCTGCTGGAATATGTCCTGTGAGACATTCAATCCAAATGGGAGTCGTTTAAAACGAAATCTTCCACACGGGCTGTTGAATGTTGTTATGCTGCTTGATTTATCATCGAGTTTGACTGATCATTTCTGATTCAGCTAAAAACCTTGGTGTCTGCATTGACTCTACCCTCTCCATGAACAACTTTGTTTCTCAAACTGCCAGATCTTGCTACTATCACCTCCATCGTATGAGCCTGATCAGGAAGTATCTCTCTGTCGAAACAACTACAAAACTCGTTCTCTCCTTCATAATGTCTCGCATTGACTATTGCAATTCACTCCTGTCTGGTCTTCCTGCCTCCACCATTCACATCCTGCAGCGCATTCAAAACAATGCTGCACGCCTTGTACTCAAAAAGAAAAAAGCTGACCACATATCTCCTCTCCTGGCACAACTTCACTGGCTCCCTGTATCAAAGCGCATACAGTACAAACTAGACACCATGTGCTACAAAAGCCTCAATAACGCAGCCCCCGATTACCTGTCAAGCCTACTTGAGATCTATCTTCCCTCATGTACCCTCCGCTCTGCCTCCGATCCTGACTTTTCGCTTTCCACGCACTAAGCTCAATACCTATGGTCCACGAGCCTTCTCTGTTTCTGGTCCACTTTCCTGGAACAAACTTCCTCTCTCTGTCCGTCATCAACCTACTTTTGTCTCCTTCAAGTCCGCTCTCAAAACTCACCTTTTCTCCTCTGCATAAAATCCTGACCTCACTCAATCCCCTCTGCAGCCTGTCTCCACTCGGAGGGGAATCACATTGTAATATATAATTGTATATAATATGCTCTCTATAATTTTCCATTGCTTTTATTCTTTCTCCCCATTTTAGCCGTGTGCGTGTGTGTGTGTGTGTGTGTGTGTGTGTGTGTGTGCGTGCGCGTGCGTGTGTGTCTGTTTTAGCGCTTAGATTTGATTTTATCAAGATTTTGCGCTATACAAATAAAGTATTGTATTGTATTGTATTGATCAGTAACCGTGTCGGGCATCTAATTTGCTAAAGACGGTGGCTCCACTGAAGCGATTGGTGATCTCTTCTAGGGTTGGAGTCTTGTGGTGTGTCCTCTTGATGCATCTGTTTAGATCTTTGGGATCCAAGCATACCCGCAATCGTCCGTCTGATTTCCGGCTGAAGGCTAGGGAGTTGACCCAGTCTGTTGGCTCCAACACAGGCTCTATGACTCCAAGATTTTGCATCTTCTCAAGTTCAGCCTTTATTTCAGGTAAAAGTTGTATGGGGTATTTTTGAGGTGGTTGGATTACTGGTTTGGTTGACTCTCTTAGAGTGATGAT
Organism: Monoplex corrugatus; assembly: GCA_030674185.1. Taxonomy (NCBI): domain Eukaryota; kingdom Metazoa; phylum Mollusca; class Gastropoda; order Littorinimorpha; family Ranellidae; genus Monoplex; species Monoplex corrugatus. The sequence continues at coordinate 393,580 of JAPXFY010000015.1, forward strand.
GAATTCTCCTGGGAATTCTCCTATACCACTGAATCTGTAAGGATACATACTGAGGAGCTGTTCTTTGTCCTTGGTCACAGATGGCTTCTGACTGGCTGATGCAGGTGTGATGGGGCAGTGTAGTGTCACAAGTTTAATATGTCTGCTAGTGGGAAGACCGATGATCGCTGAACCTACGCCTGTTATGAAAAATTCGGCGTCATGCCATTGTGACTCTTGGTACTGGCAGGGTAGATGGATAGTACCATACTGTCTAATGGTGGTTCCATTATATGCAATGAGAGTGGTCTTCTTCTTGGTTGTAGTATCAGGCTCAGGAAAACCTAAATCCCGCTTGTGAGGATACATTCTGCGGAAAATTCTGAGGGGTAAAATATTCCCTTGAGCACCTGTGTCAACTTTGGCTTTTAGTTTAGCAGGCTGACTGCTGCTGAGTTTAATGTTGATGTTTGCTAATACTTTACTCCGTTGATCAACAGTATCAGTGGAACATATATTAATGGGTTCAAACTGCAGATTGACAAGATTGTCAGCAAGTTCACCTTCTCTATCATCCTGGGCAATGATGTCATAATGATGAGGGTTGTTTCCACTAAATCTTCTGTTCTGGCTTCCAGGTCTTGGTCGGCATCTCTTATATCCAGAAGAAAGTTTGTCGTCATGTTGTGCACTCCTGCACCATTTGTTCCAATTGCCCTTTTTTCCACATGTTCTGCATGTGGATCCAAAGGCAGGACAGTTTCGTGGTGGATGGGTATCACCACAGTTGCCACCATTGCCTGTTTATCTGGCCTTGAGGTCGACAAGGTTTGATGGCATCAATGGATGAGGCTGTACTGTTCAACTTGTTCATTTGCATCATATGGGCTATACTAGCTTCATGCACTCTGCATGTCTTTAGCTTCATGAATTGTAAGTTTCTCGTCTTTGGATAACAGTTTTTGCTGAGCTTCTGGGTACTTGACTCCTGCAATTAGTTGTTCTATCAGACATTCTTCAGCTGCCTTGGGACTAACCATTTTGCATTTTTGTAGTTTGGTTTGGCACCTGGTGACAAAATCATCGATGGTTTCATCAGTATTCTGGTGAAATCTTCGTAATTCAAGCCTGTGAATGGGAAAGTTTTCTTTCTGTCCACCAGTTTCAAAATTGTCCCATATATTGTTGTTTGGATCCTTTAACTGATCATCTGATAAACCCTAAGTATTGAATTTACGTAGACCTTCTGGTCCAACCCACAGCAAAATGTGTGTGTACTGTTTATCAGGTGCAATGTTTTTTGCCATAAAGTAGAGTGTCGACATTTGCTTGAATTCGGCAAGTGTTGTCAATCTGTCCGGGTTATTCCAGTCCATTTGAGGATTTGGCAAGCCGTCTGCCATTGTTTGATGATCGGCAATACTCTATATCTAATGAATAGAATTATGTTGGTAGCATAGGCTTAAATGTTCTTTGTGATTGCTGTTTGCGAGCGTCGAAACAGATTCAAAGATGCAATTCGGCAATTGTCAAATAGATCTAGATCACTTTCCCGAAGTAAGGCACGGACGGTCGGAAGGAAAAAAAAAGAAAGCATAAACTACTTATCTGACTTGATCATTTTAGTTTAGTTTAGTTTAGTTTAGTAATAGGGACATAACACATTAGCCGTTTGGCTATTTCAAGTCCCACCATTTTTATTTTTATTTTCTTACACTCGTAGTCAAGGTCTGTCGTACGCCCAGTTTTTTTTATGATTCATTCATCATATTCGTATTTAAGTTCAATGTAATGTTTCCAATGGTCAAGCTGGTTTTTAAACGAGTTTGTGTTTTGTACTCTTTTAATTTCGTTTGGTAATTTATTCCATACATGTGCAATTCTATTTGTAAAATAAAACTTTCTAATGTTAGTCTTGCAATATTCTATAAATATTTTATCAGTATTATTTCTTGTTTTGTCATAGTTTGTCAGTTTGAAAAATTCTGTTCTATCTACGTCATCTATATTGTTAAAAATCTTGAAACTTTGGATCAGATCTCCCCTCACTCTTCTTGCTTTTAAATTGGGTAAATTGAGTAATTCTAATCTTTCTCTATATGAATAATTTTTAAAACCATGAATTAATTTAGTAGCTCTTCTTTGTATCTTCTCTATCAATGCTGACTGTCTTTTAAGACGTGGAAACCAAATAATGTTACCATACTCCAAATGAGGGCTCACTAAGCCTTTGTACAAATATAAAAATGTCTCCCTGTTTATGTATGAGAAAGTTCTTTTTATGATTCCAAGCAACTTGTTTGATTTATTAACATCATTTTGAATGTGATTATCAAATTTGAGACTTTTATCAAATATTACTCCTAAATCTTTTTCTTCTAAACATTCTATTATTTCACAGGTAATACCATCGTTTATCATAGAATATTTGTTACATGGGTTACTTTTTCCTAAATATAAGACTTTACATTTTGAAGCATTAAAGAAAAGATTCCAAGCTCTGCTCCAGAAGTGTACCAGTACACAATCCAACAAGTTATTGAAGACTGTCCTGGAGCTAGAAACATGACAGATGATATCGTCCATGGAAAAGATGCTGCTGAGCATGATGCACGCTTGAACAAAGTACTCCAGAAACTAGAGGATAGTGGTCTGACTCTGAACGCGGCCAAATGCAAGTTTGGGATGAACAGACTGGAGTTCATGGGGTTTGTCTTGAACCAGGAAGGCATCAGCCCAGCGCCATCGAAAGTTGAAGACGTGAAGAACGCAAGAAGACCAGAAACTGCTGCTGAAGTGAGAAGCTTCCTTGGTCTGGTGAACTTCAATGCTAAATTCATCAGAAACATGGTGAGTAAAGCTGAACCGCTGCGAAAACTAACAAGGAAAAACGCTGTTCCAGTGGGGAAAAGAGCAAGAAGAAGTTTTCCTGACTTTGAAAGACGATCTCGCAAGTGCAGCTACTTTGGCTTATTTTGACCAGAATGCAAAAACTCGTGGTGTTGCTGACGCTGGACCAGTGGCTCTTGGTGCAGTCCTAATTCAATGTCAGAACGGACAAGATCGGGTCATCAGTTATGCCAGCAGAAGCCTGTCCGATGTGGAACGCAGATACTCACAGACAGAGAAAGCAGCTCTCAGTTTGGTGTGGGCCTGCGAGAGATTCCACCAGTACCTGTAAGGCATTGACTTTGAACTTGTCACAGGTCACAGATCACCGACCTCTGGAGTTCATCTACTCACCTCGATCAAAGCCATCAGCAAGAGTGGAACGGTGGCGAACATTTTTGTTAACGTTGTAGAGAGAGAGCAATGATTTAATTTGTTTTGAGGTTCTTAGTGAAGAGAGACACTTTGATTTAATTTTGTTCAAATACAAAATTTACGTTTTGGTTTATGTCATTTGTTTGTGAAAAGTTATTTTAAGTTTAGCTTAAAGCAAGTTAACAATTGGACTAGATAACATGTTAAAATATTGTTAAAAACAATTTTGAAGAATAGATAAAAATTTTGTATGAGAAAAAGGAGTGTTTGTACGTAGTTTGGTGAAAAGATGCTTTCTTGTTTTGAAGACCGAATAATTATTATGGCCGCCGCAAAGTGAGTTCGTGCGTGATGTGGAAGACGCGCGAGTCTGTATGTATAGAAAGTGTGTATGCGGGGTAGAAGCAGTACAGTGACCATAAAGATATGCAAAAGATTTGGGAAAAAACTGAAAACAATGAAAAATGGGATCAAGTTGCCACCAATTCCAGTAAAGCTAGAAAACAACCTTTACCTAGCTCACGGGAGAAAGCAGCTTTTGCAGACATGTTTGCAGAGGTCTGTCGAGTAGAAGGACTTCCTGCCTCTAGTAGAAATCATAGGGTACAGGAAGAAAAGACCGACGCATACAAGGATCATGCCCCAGATAATACGCACTATGTAAATACACCAATCACGCTCCAAGAATTTATAGATGCAATTAAATCAATTCCAAATAAAAAGACGTCAGTAGGATTTGATGAAATTTCCAATGAGATGTTGAAAAATGTACCAGAAAAAAATTAAAACTTGCTACATAGTATGTTTAAAAAATGCTGGAACAGCGGCAAACTGCCTGACTATTGGAAACAATCAATAGTGGTTCCTGTACTAAAAGCAGGTAAATGTAATACTGACTTGAAAAACTATAGGCCTATTGCAATAACATTGCACGTATGTAAACTAATGGAGAAAATAATTTTAAAGAGATTGATGCACTACAGTGAAAAGAATAACATATTACCAGTGAATCAGGCAGGATTTAGAAAAGGCAGGTCACCAGTGGAACTCCTAACAAAGCTAACCATTAATATCAAACAACAATTTGCCAGACGCCAGTGTGTTTTAGCTACATTTTTTTATATAACTAAAGCATACGACCAAGTATGGCACTCCCGATTATTACTCAAATTGAAAAGTATTGGGCTAACAGGTCACATTTTTGATTGTCAAATGCTTCTTAGAAGACCGTGTAATTCAAACGAGGATCGAAAATGTGTATTCCACAAAACGATTTCTTCAAATGGGTATCCCTCAGGGATCCGTTATTGCTTCCCTTCTCTTTCAATTCATATTGCTTATAGCCCAGCCGACCACTAGAGCCATATCAGGGCTAACACCACGTCAAAAAAAAAAGAACAACCCGTTAAGATAAACAGATAAAAACCATGCTCACCGTCAACCTTGCAAATCTAAAATGCCATTAAAGAAAAACACGTAAAATTACATGAGGTTAAATCTATTGATCTCTTGTAAAAACTGGAAAATTGCATCAGGAGGGACGTCTCGGAAGAGCTTCCCTTCTCTTCATGATATTATTGCATGACTTACCCAGTAAAATTTCTAAACATGTAATTTTAGCTCAATATGCTGACGATTTATGCATGTGGATGCAGGTAAATATGAAAAGAAAAACTCCTTTGCGCTGTCTTAATTATACGCGTAAATGTTATCAATCAGAGCTTGATAAAATAGCACGATATGAGAAAATTGAGAAATCTTTCTATATAGGACTTAATAAATCTGTCTTTACTGCAGAACTCTTTGCAATCTTAATGGCTTTGGATTATATGATAAATCTTTCTAGGACGATTTCCCAGATACTTTTTTGCGTTGATTCAAAATCTGTACTTCAAGCTCTTGAATTATCAAAATTACAAACAAGATCTGAAATGACATTGGAAATTACTCACTTGATTAATAGTTTATCCTTAAGACTATAAGAGACACTGATATTACTTTCTGCTGGATTCCATCTCATAGTTCTTTTCATTACAATGATATGGTTGATAGGGCTGCCAAAAGGGGGGCAAAGAGCTCACCAGATTCAAATCATATACAACTTTCCCTCTCATTGCACGAGTGTTATACCTTAGTGGACACCTAAGTATGGGAGCAGTTTCAAGATAAACAGAAAAAGTATGAAAAATGTTAATGAACTTTGAAATTAGCAAAACACCGACGCAGTTTCCTGCCAGCAGAAGTGTACAATCCTTATGTATAAGTGGAAACTTGATGCATTCAAAACAAAATACACCAGGAATGTAGTGTGTCTGTTTGGAAAGAAGATAACACAGTCATATTCTTTCATGCGTTCGGGTAAAACGACATATACCTACGTTATCAACGAAGACAGTTTCTGACATATTTGCCTCATCATCCTTTTATTAAACATATGAATTTTTTGTTAGCCTGTCAAAAAGTCCTATAGCGAATTATCTTTAAGTTTAACGTTCCGTTATTTCTCATGTGCAATGTTATGGTTAACCAAATTTGCTGTTTCAATCGTTAATTATGATAACGTCATTTGTGAATTTTTCTTTCTCGTCTTCGGCATAGTTGATTTTCTGGTTCATTTCTTTTTCCTGAAGATTAACCATTTCCAAGTTTCCTCTTTTCTCCTATGTATCTTTTTTGTTGTTGTTGTCTAAAATCACTTTAGTGAATAGACATTAAATCAAAGACTACTACTACTACACACACAAACCCACATACCCAAGCTGTCACAAATACCCATCATGGTGTGATCGTATGTGTACGTTTGTGTCAATTTGTGTAAGTGTGTGCTTAAGTTTGCGTTTGTGTTCTGTGTCGTAAGTTTGGGGATGTGTGAATATGTGAGCGAGTGTGTGTGTGTGTGTGTGTGCGCGCGCGCGTGTGTGAAAGTGTATGTATGTCTGAATGCGAGAGAGAGAGAGACTGTGTGTGTGTGTGTTTATCTGTGTGTGACAATGGAACATGAAAGAGAGAGAGAAGAGACAGTGTGCGTGTGTACATGTGAGGAAATGCGAGCCACAAGTGTGCAAGGGTGAGAGCAAGTGTGTGTGTATGCATGCAAGCGTTTGTGTGTATGTGTGTGTGTGTGTGTATAGTAGTAGTGTGTGTAGTGTGTGTGTGCGTGTGTGTGTTTACATGTGCGTGAGTGTGTGTGTGTGTGTGCAATCTTGTGGTGGTACTCTTGGTATAATTGTTTTTGAACTGTTAGAAATGTTTGACTATCTAATCTGTCCTTTGGGACTGTTAGTCGGCTTTGATATCTTTTTTTCTCTGAGGCTTTTGGTATGCTTTGTTCATCGTGTCTTTTGGATTATGTTTTGACCATATTGTATGAATAGGACTGTCGGTATGTTTTGACCATATTGTGTGAATAGGACTGTCGGTATGTTTTGACCATATTGTGTGAATAGGACTGTTGGTATGTTTTGACCATATTGTGTGATGTGTAGTTGGTATGCTTTGACCATATTGTGTGATGTGGACTGTTGGTATGTTTTGACCATATTGTGTGATGTGGACTGTTGGTATGTTTTGACCATATTGTGTGATGTGTAGTTGGTATGTTTTGACCAAATTGTGTGATGTGGACTGTTGGTATGTTTTGACCATATTGTGTAATAGGACTGTTGCATGTTGTGATCATGTTTGATGTCATGTTTGACCTGTTGATAGCTGTAGTTGTATGTTTGACCATGTTTGTAGGTGTTGCATGTTGTGACCATGTTTGATGGAACTGTTGCATGTTTGACCATGTTGTTGATAGGACGTTGATGTTTGACCATTTTTGGACTGTTGATGTTGTAGACCAGTTGTGTGATGGACTGTTGTATGTTGTGACCAATTGTTGTGATGGACTGTTGTATGTTTGACCATGTGGGATGATGGACTGTTGATGTTGTTGACCATTTGTTGATGGAACTGTTGAATGTTTTGACCATGTTGATAGGACTGTTGTTGTTTGACCATTTGTTGATGGGACTGTTGATGTTTTGACCATATTGTGTGATGGGAACTGTTGGTATGTTTTGACCATTTGTGATAGGACTGTTGGATGTTGTGACCATGTGTGATAGGACTGTTTGTATGTTTGACCATGTTGTTTGATGTGACTGTGTGATTTTGACCATTGTTGATAGTGACGTTGATGTTTGACCATATTGTATTGATGGAACTGTTGATTTTTGACCATATTGTGTGATGTGGTCTGTTGGTGATGTTTGACCAATTGTTGATGGTCTGTTGTAGTTGTGACAATGGTTGTGGAAATGTTGTGTTGTGACCATGTGTTGATGTGACTGTTGGATGTTTTGACCATTTGTGATAGGACTGTTGCATGTTTGACCATATGTTTGATGGAACTTATGTGACATGTTTGTAGCATGTGCTGTTGTTGTTTGAATGTAGTATGTTTGGTATGTTGTGACCATGTTGTGTGATGAGACTGTATGTTGGTGACCATGTTGTTGATGTGAACTGTTGGTATGTTTGTGACCATAGTTGTTTGAATGTTGACTGTTGGCTATGTTTGTGACCAATGTGTGTGTTGATACTGGTTGCATGTTGTGACATGTTGTTGATAGGAACTGTTGCATGTTTTGACCTATGTTTGATAGGAACTGTATTTGACCATGTTTGTGACTGTGTTGTGTATGTTGTGAACTGCATTTTGTGACCATGTTGTTTGATAGGAACTGTTGCATGTTGTGACCATGTTTGATTAGGAACTGTTGCATGTTGTGACCATATTGTGATAGAACTGTTGCATGTTGTGACCATGTTTGATAGGAACTGTTGCATGTTGTGACCATAGTTGTTGATGTGTGACTGTTGTGCTATGTTTGACCATGTTTGATAGGACTGTTGATGTTTGACCATTTGTATAGGAACTGTTGCATTTGTGACCATGTTTTGATAGGAACCATTTGATGTGATGACTGTTGATGTTGTGACCATTTTAGTGTTGCATGTTTGACATTTGTTTGATAGAACTGTTGCATGTTGGACCATAGTTTGATGAGGACTGTTGATGTTGTGACCATGTTTGATAGGAACTGTTGCATGTTTTGACCATGTTTGATAGGAACTGTTGCATGTTGTGACAATTGTTTGATAGGAAACTGTTGATGTTGTGACCATGTTGTTGATAGTGAACTGTTGCATGTTGTGACCATGTTGTTTGATAGGAACTGTTGCATGTTGTGACCATGTTGATAGGAACTGTTTGCATGTTTTGACCATTTTTGATAGGAACTGTTGCATGTTGTGACCATATTGTTGATAGGAACTGTTGCATGTTTGACCAATGTTTGATGAACTGTTGCATGTTGTGACCATTTGTTTGATAGGAACTGTTGCATGTTGTGACCATGTTGTTTGATAGGAACTGTTGCATTTGTGACATGTTGATGGACTGTTGCATGTTGTGACCATGTTTGATGGAACTGTTGATTGTGACCATGTTTGATAGGAACTGTTGCATGTTGTGTATGTTTTGACAGGAACTGTTGCATGTTGTGACCATGTTGTTGATGGAACTGTTGATGTTTGACCATGTGTGATGTGACTGTTGGATGTTTGACCATTTTGATGTCGTTGGATGTTGTGACCATGTTGTTGATGAACTGTTGCATGTTTGACCATGTTTGATGGACTGTTGATGTTTGACCATGTATGTTTATGGACTGTTGCATTTTGACCATGTTGTTTGATAGACTGTTGCATGTTTGACCATGTTTGATAGGAACTGTTTGCATGTTGTGACCATGTTGTTGATAGGAACTGTTGCATGTTGTGACCATGGTTTGATAGGAACTGCAGTTGCAGTTTGTGACGCATTGTGACGTTTGATAGGAACGTGTTGACCATGTTGATAGACGCTGTGGACTGTTTGATAGAACTGTTGCATGTTGTGACCATGTTTGATAGAACTGTGCATGTGTTGAGACCATTGTGTGTTGATAGAACTGTTGCAGTTGTGACATGTTGATAGGAACTGTTGATGCATGTTTGTGACATGTTGCATGATTGATAGGAACTGTTGCATGTTGTGACCATGTTTGATAGGAACTGTTGCATGTTGTGACCATGTTTGATAGGAACTGTTGCATGTTGTGACCATGTTTGATAGGAACTGTTGCATGTTGTGACCATGTTTGATAGGAACTGTTGCATGTTGTGACCATGTTTGATAGGAACTGTTGCAGTTGTGACATGTTTGATAGAACTGTTGCATGTTGTGACCATGTTTGATAGGAACTGTTGCATGTTGTGACCATGTTTGATAGGAACTGTTGCATGTGTGACCATGTTTGATAGGAACTGTTGCATGTTGTGACCATGTTTGATAGGAACTGTTGCATGTTGTGACCATGTTTTGATAGGAACTGTTTGCATGTGTGACCATGTTTGATAGGAACTGTTGCATGTTGTGACCATGTTTGATAGAACTTTGCTGTTAGACCATGTATTGATAGGAACTGTTGCATGTTGTGACCATGTTTGATAGGAACTGTTGCATGTTGTACCATGTTTTGATAGAACTGTTGCATGTGTGACCATGTTTGATAGGAACTGTTGCATGTTGTGACCATGTTGTTTGATAGGAACTGTTGCATGTTGTGACCATGTGTTTGATAGGAACTGTTGCATGTTGTGACCATGTTTGATAGGAACTGTTGCATGTTGTGACCATGTTTGAAGGAACTGTTGCATGTTGTGACCATGTTTGATAGGAACTGTTGCATGTTGTGAGCATGTTTGATAGGAACTGTTGCATGTTGTGACCATGTTTGATAGGAACTGTTGCATGTTGTGACCATGTTGTTTGATAGGAACTTTTGCGTGTTGTGACCATGTTTCATAGGAACTGTTGCGTGTTGTGACCATGTTTGATAGGAACTGTTGCATGTTGTGACCATGTTTGATAGGAACTGTTGCATGTTGTGACCATGTTTGATAGGAACTGTTGCATGTTGTGATCATGTTGTTTGATAGGAACTGTTGCATGTTGTGACCATGTTTGATAGGAACTGTTGCAAGTTGTGACCATGTTTGATAGGAACTGTTGCATGTTGTGACCATGTTGTTTGACAGGAACTGTTGCATGTTTTGACCATGTTGTTTGATAGGAACTGTTGCATGTTGTGAGCATGTTGTTTGATAGGAACTGTTGCATGTTGTGACCATGTTTGATAGGAACTGTTGCATGTTGTGACCATGTTGTTTGATAGGAACTGTTGCATGTTGTGACCATGTTTGATAGGAACTGTTGCATGTTGTGAACTTGTTTGATAGGAACTGTTGCATGTTGTGACCATGTTGTTTGACAGGAACTGTTGCATGTTGTGACCATGTTTGATAGGAACTGTTGCATGTTGTGACCATGTTTGATAGGAACTGTTGCATGTTTTGACCATGCTGTTTGATAGGAACTGTTGCATGTTGTGACCATATTGTTTGATAGGAACTGTTGCATGTTGTGACCATGTTGTTTGATAGGAACTGTTGCGTGTTGTGATCATGTTGTTTGATAGGAACTGTTGCATGTTGTGACCATATTTGATAGGAACTGTTGCATGTTGTGACCATGTTGTTTGATAGGAACTGGTGCATGTTGTGACCATGTTGTTTGATAGGAACTGTTGCATGTTGTGACCATGTTTGATAGGAACTGTTGCATGTTGTGACCATGTTGTTTGATAGGAACTGTTGGATGTTGTGACCATGCTGTTTGATAGGAACTGTTGCATGTTGTGACCATGTTTGATAGGAACTGTTGCATGTTGTGACCAAGTTTGATAGGAACTGTTGCATGTTGTGACCATGAGTAGGAACAAGAAAAGAAAGAATAAGAACGCGCATTTCATACAAGACAAGACCAGCGCCTGTCGTATTAAATACGCATTCTTATTCTTCTTTCGCGTTTTTTCTTATTCCTGTTTGAACGCGGGCAGTCACACTTGTTTTGTGACCATGAGCGATTTGGACTGTTAATATGGTTTGACCATGATGTGAATGTTGTATGTTTTGATCATCTAACATTAAGATGCCCAGTGTATGTTCTTTAAAGTGAACGCATTATTTAAAACAAGACAGGTATTTGCCTGAAGCTGGCAGTTACTTTGTTTCATATTTTAAAGCAGCTGACAAAATAAGTCAAATTTGTTAAAGATCCATCTTCAGTTCAGTTCAGTTCATATTGCTTATAGCCCAGCCGACCACTAGAGCCATATCAGGGCTAACACCACGTCAAAAAGAAAAGAACAACCCGTTAAGATAAACAGATAAAAACCATGCTCACCGTCAACCTTGCAAATCTAAAATGCCATTAAAGAAAAACACGTAAAATTACATGAGGTTAAATCTATTGATCTCTTGTAAAAACTGGAAAATTGCATCAGGAGGGACGTCTCGGAAGAGCTTCCCTTCTCTTCATGATATTATTGCATGACTTACCCAGTAAAATTTCTAAACATGTAATTTTAGCTCAATATGCTGACGATTTATGCATGTGGATGCAGGTAAATATGAAAAGAAAAACTCCTTTGCGCTGTCTTAATTATACGCGTAAATGTTATCAATCAGAGCTTGATAAAATAGCACGATATGAGAAAATTGAGAAATCTTTCTATATAGGACTTAATAAATCTGTCTTTACTGCAGAACTCTTTGCAATCTTAATGGCTTTGGATTATATGATAAATCTTTCTAGGACGATTTCCCAGATACTTTTTTGCGTTGATTCAAAATCTGTACTTCAAGCTCTTGAATTATCAAAATTACAAACAAGATCTGAAATGACATTGGAAATTACTCACTTGATTAATAGTTTATCCTTAAGACTATAAGAGACACTGATATTACTTTCTGCTGGATTCCATCTCATAGTTCTTTTCATTACAATGATATGGTTGATAGGGCTGCCAAAAGGGGGGCAAAGAGCTCACCAGATTCAAATCATATACAACTTTCCCTCTCATTGCACGAGTGTTATACCTTAGTGGACACCTAAGTATGGGAGCAGTTTCAAGATAAACAGAAAAAGTATGAAAAATGTTAATGAACTTTGAAATTAGCAAAACACCGACGCAGTTTCCTGCCAGCAGAAGTGTACAATCCTTATGTATAAGTGGAAACTTGATGCATTCAAAACAAAATACACCAGGAATGTAGTGTGTCTGTTTGGAAAGAAGATAACACAGTCATATTCTTTCATGCGTTCGGGTAAAACGACATATACCTACGTTATCAACGAAGACAGTTTCTGACATATTTGCCTCATCATCCTTTTATTAAACATATGAATTTTTTGTTAGCCTGTCAAAAAGTCCTATAGCGAATTATCTTTAAGTTTAACGTTCCGTTATTTCTCATGTGCAATGTTATGGTTAACCAAATTTGCTTTTTCAATCGTTAATTATGATAACGTCATTTGTGAATTTTTCTTTCTCGTCTTCGGCATAGTTGATTTTCTGGTTCATTTCTTTTTCCTGAAGATTAACCATTTCCAAGTTTCCTCTTTTCTCCTATGTATCTTTTTTGTTGTTGTTGTCTAAAATCACTTTAGTGAATAGACATTAAATCAAAGACTACTACTACTACACACACAAACCCACATACCCAAGCTGTCACAAATACCCATCATGGTGTGATCGTATGTGTACGTTTGTGTCAATTTGTGTAAGTGTGTGCTTAAGTTTGCGTTTGTGTTCTGTGTCGTAAGTTTGGGGATGTGTGAATATGTGACCGAGTGTGTGTGTGTGTGTGTGCGCGCGCGCGCGTGTGTGAAAGTGTATGTATGTCTGAATGCGAGAGAGAGAGAGACTGTGTGTGTGTGTGTTTATCTGTGTGTGACAATGGAACATGAAAGAGAGAGAGAAGAGACAGTGTGCGTGTACATGTGAGGAAATGCAGCCACAAGTGTGCAAGGGTGAGAGCAAGTGTGTGTGTATGCATGCAAGCGTTTGTGTGTGTGTATGTGTGTGTGTGTGTGTATAGTAGTAGTGTGTGTGTGCGTGTGTGTGTTTACATGTGCGTGAGTGTGTGTGTGTGTGTGCAATCTTGTGGTGGTACTCTTGGTATAATTGTTTTTGAACTGTTAGAAATGTTTGACTATCTAATCTGTCCTTTGGGACTGTTAGTCGGCTTTGATATCTTTTTTTCTCTGAGGCTTTTGGTATGTTTTGTTCATCGTGTCTTTTGGATTATGTTTTGACCATATTGTGTGAATAGGACTGTCGATATGTTTTGACCATATTGTGTGAATAGGACTGTCGGTATGTTTTGACCATATTGTGTGAATAGGACTGTTGGTATGTTTTGACCATATTGTGTGATGTGTAGTTGGTATGCTTTGACCATATTGTGTGATGTGAACTGTTGGTATGTTTTGACCATATTGTGTGATGTGGACTGTTGGTATGTTTTGACCATATTGTGTGATGTGTAGTTGGTATGTTTTGACCAAATTGTGTGATGTGGACTGTTGGTATGTTTTGACCATATTGTGTAATAGGACTGTTGTATGTTTTGATCATATTGTGTGATGTGTAGTTGGTATGTTTTGACCATATTTTGTGATGTGTAGTTGGTATGTTTTGACCATATTGTGTGATGTGTAGTTGGTATGTTTTGACCATATTGCGTGATGTGTAGTTGGTATGTTTTGACCATATTGTGTGATGTGGACTGTTGGTATGTTTTGACCAAATTGTGTGATGTGGACTGTTGGTATGTTTTGACCATATTGTGTGATGTGGACTGTTGGTATGTTTTGACCATATTGTGTGATGTGGACTGTTGGTATGTTTTGACCATATTGTGTGATGTGGACTGTTGGTATGTTTTGACCATATTGTGTGATGTGGACTGTTGGTATGTTTTGACCATATTGTGTGATGTGGTCTGTTGGTATGTTTTGATCAAATTGTGGGATGTGGACTGTTGGTATGTTTTGACCATATTGTGTGATGTGGACTGTTGGTATGTTTTGACCATATTGTGTGATGTGGACTGTTGGTATGTTTTGACCATATTGTGTGATGTGGACTGTTGGTATGTTTTGACCATATTTAGTGATGTGGTCTGTTGGTATGTTTTGACCATATTGTGTGATGTGGACTGTTGGTATGTTTTGACCATATTGTGTGATGTGGTCTGTTGGTATGTTTTGACCAAATTGTGTGATGTGGTGTGTTGGTATGTTTTGACCATATTGTGTGATGTGGACTGTTGGTATGTTTTGATCATATTGTGTGATGTGGTCTGTTGGTATGTTTTGACCATGTTGTGATGTTCTGTTGGTATGTTTTGACCATGTGATGTTCTGTTGGTATGTTTTGACCATGTGATGTTCTGTTGGTATGTTTTGACCATGTGATGTTCTGTTGGTATGTTTTCACCATGTGATGTTCTGTTGGTATATTTTGACCATGTTGTGATGCAGACTATATTTTGACCATGTTGTGTAGTGTTGACTGTTGGTATGTTTTGGCCATATTGTGTGATGTTGACGGTTGGTATGTTGTGACTATGTTGTGTGATGTAGACTGTTGCATGCTGTGACTATGTTGTTTGATAGGAACTGTTGCATGCTGTGACTATATCGTTTGATAGGAACTGTTCCATGTTGTGACCATGTTGTTTGATAGGAACCGCATGTTGTGACCATGTTATTTGATAGGAACTGTTGCGTGTTGTGACCATGTTTGATAGGAACTGTTGCATGTTGTGACCATGTTTGATAGGAACTGTTGCATGTTGTGACCATGTTTGATAGGAACTGTTGCATGTTGTGACCATGTTGTTTGATAGGAACTGTTGCATGTTGTGAGCATGTTGTTTGATAGGAACTGTTGCATGTTGTGACCATGTTTGATAGGAACTGTTGCATGTTGTGACCATGTTTGATAGGAACTGTTGCATGTTGTGACCATGTTTCATAGGAACTGTTGCGTGTTGTGACCATGTTTGATAGGAACTGTTGCGTGTTGTGACCATGTTGTTTGATAGGAACTGTTGCGTGTTGTGACCATGTTTGATAGGAACTGTTGCATGTTGTGACCATGTTTGATAGGAACTGTTGCGTGTTGGGACCATGTTTGATAGGAACTGTTGCATGTTGTGACCATGTTTGATAGGAACTGTTGCATGTTGTGACCATGTTTCATAGGAACTGTTGCATGTTGTGACCATGTTTCATAGGAACTGTTGCATGTTGTGACCATGTTTGATAGGAACTGTTGCATGTTGTGACCATGTTTGATAGGAACTGTTGCATGTTGTGACCATGTTTGATAGGAACTGTTGCATGTTGTGACCATGTTTGATAGGAACTGTTGCATGTTATGACCATGTTGTTTGATAGGAACTGTTGCATGTTGTGACCATGTTTGATAGGAACTGTTGCATGTTGTGACCATGTTTGATAGGAACTGTTGCATGTTTTGACCATGTTGTTTGATAGGAACTGTTGCATGTTGTGACCATGTTGTTTGATAGGAACTGTTGCATGTTGTGAGCATGTTGTTTGATAGGAACTGTTGCATGTTGTGACCATGTTTGATAGGAACTGTTGCATGTTGTGACCATGTTTGATAGGAACTGTTGCATGTTGTGACCATGTTGTTTGATAGGAACTGTTGCATGTTGTGACCATGTTGTTTGATAGGCACTGTTGCATGTTGTGACCATGTTTGATAGGCACTGTTGCATGTTGTGACCATGTTGTTTGATAGGAACTGTTGCATGTTGTGACCATGTTTGATAGTAACTGTTGCATGTTGTGACCAAGTTTGATAGGAACTGTTGCATGTTGTGACCATGAGTAGGAACAAGAAAAGAAAGAATAAGAACGCGCATTTCATACAAGACAAGACCAGCGCCTGTCGCATTAAATACGCATTCTTATTCTTCTTTCGCGTTTTTTCTTATTCCTGTTTGAACGCGGGCAGTCACACTTGTTTTGTGACCATGAGCGATTTGGACTGTTAATATGGTTTGACCATGATGTGAATGTTGTATGTTTTGATCATCTAACATTAAGATGCCCAATGTATGTTCTTTAAAGTGAACGCATTATTTAAAACAAGACAGGTATTTGCCTGAAGCTGGCAGTTACTTTGTTTCATATTTTAAAGCAGCTGACAAAATAAGTCAAATTTGTTAAAGATCCATCTTCAGTTCAGTTCAGTTCATATTGCTTATAGCCCAGCCGACCACTAGAGCCATATCAGGGCTAACACCACGTCAAAAAGAAAAGAACAACCCGTTAAGATAAACAGATAAAAACCATGCTCACCGTCAACCTTGCAAATCTAAAATGCCATTAAAGAAAAACACGTAAAATTACATCAAGTGAAATCTATTGATCTCTTGTAAAAACTGGAAAATTGCATCAGGAGATCCATCTTCAAGCTGAGACAATAAATCATATGGGTAACGTTGTTTGGTTGTAATAAAACTTTCAGTCGCTTTGACTGGGAGACAACGTTTCAATCATTGCCAAGTGTAGATGTGTACACATAAAAGACAATTGTACACAAAGACAGGAACACAGACGGAAGCAGCTGTCATACCTCAACCACTCGCACAAAGACAATATTGAAAATTATACATATTTATTTGCATTACTTCAGGCCCCCTCCCCCAGCCCTGCCCCCAAGAACAAAAACCAGACGTAGAGCAGATGTCTGGTACAGATGGACTTGGTGAAAGGCCACACTGAGTCCCTGAGAGATGCCACTGTGGTCTTCTGCTCCAATTAAACAACAAAAATTGTATGCAAAAAATTATGCCCCCACCCCACCCATCCACACTTTGTAATGTGAGGCAAGTACTTCAAAAAGAAAAAAAAAAGGGGGGGGGGTACCAAAATCCAATGTATACCCCTGTACCAGACTTACCAAATTACAAACTGAAACCAAAACTGTGTGCTCTATGTAATCCTGTACGGTACACAAGCTGTCACAAATACCCATCGGTAATAGTATACATGTGCGTGTGTGCTTGAGTGTATGTGTATATCAGTGTGTGGGCATGTGTGCAAGTGTGCGAGTATGCGTGTGTGTGTGTGAGAGACAGAGACAGAGAGAGAATGAATCTGAGTGTGGAACTGTTGATATGATCGTTTTGCTATTAATGTTTTACTATACCACTCATCCAATCCCATCACCACCCCAACTTAAAAAGAATCAAAGCAACTACCAGCATTTGCAAAAATCCTTAACGTTAATTTGAATGAAAGGTAAGACTTTCGCTGGGACACCAAACATGTTGTACAAACTACAGGTAAGGGACCAGCACAGCTGTTTCTCTCTTCAGCTGATGGTCAGGAACTCTTTGACGATGCTGAAGGCCTGATCTTGTGCTGCTCTCCGCTCCATCTGGTTGGGTTGTCCCTTGCGAAGGTGATCTGACAGTGGTGCTGTCACAGTTGCAAAGTGTCCAGACTTCTTTCTTAGATGGCAGTGTGGGCAGGTCATATTTTTTTGGTTTCTAGCTTGACCCAGGCTTTTCTGTTCTTCACGGCCAGAATGTTAAAGACCACTTCTCTCTGCCCTCACTCGTGCTCTGCATTCAATGGCTTTGTGTTCAATGTGTCCACAGTCGAAGCATTTCAAGTTCTGATTCAATGATCTTGTGTCTTTGGTCTGTCCATAGATGCTGTGGCTGGCTTTCTCTTGGCGTCAAATTTCCGACTTTGAGACTCGAACGTCTGTGCTACTCCAGCCACATTTCAAGATAACTCTGGATTCGGGTTTGAAACTGAGCTGGGCTTTCATTTTTTTTCCGGCTGATTGGAAAGGAAACGTCTGCGGAAACCTTGCTCTGACAAATCGTAGCTGCGTACAAGCGGCGATTTGACCTTTTCATAGTCGTTGGCGTCATCCTTGGTTAATCTGGAGTACACTTCAAGGGCATGACCAGTCAGTAGAGCACTCAGATCAATTGCCCATTGCTGTCTAGACCACTTCATAGCTTCAGCATGTCGTTTAAAACGTTCAAGGTAACTGTCTAGGTTGTCTTTTCCATCCACAAACGCAGGAAGGCGTGGTCTCTTGGCACTGCCGACTTCTGTATGGGAAATTTGTTCACCATTTTGAGGCTTCATTTCTGCCATTCTTGTTTAAATTCCGTTTTCTTTCTCTTTGCTTTCCAAGTGAAGTCTTATTCTCTTTCAGCAGCTCGCGAATACAGCAGGAACGTTAAGGATTTTTGCAAATGCTGGTAGTTGCTTTGATTCTTTTTAAGTTGGGGTGGTGATGGGATTGGATGAGTGGTATAGTAAAACATTAATAGCAAAACGATCATATCAACAGTTCCACACTCAGATTCATTCTCTCTCTGTCTCTCTCTCTCTCTCTCTCACACACACACACACACACACACACGCATACTCGCACACTTGCACACATGCCCACACACTGATATACACATACACTCAAGCACACACGCACATGTATACTATTACCGATGGGTATTTGTGACTTGAGTTATCTTGAAATGTGGCTGGAGTAGCACAGACGTTCGAGTCTCAAAGTCGGAAATTTGACGCCAAGAGAAAGCCAGCCACAGCATCTATGGACAGACCAAAGACACAAGATCATTGAATCAGAACTTGAAATGCTTCGACTGTGGACACATTGAACACAAAGCCATTGAATGCAGAGCACGAGTGAGGGCAGAGAGAAGTGGTCTTTAACATTCTGGCCGTGAAGAACAGAAAAGCCTGGGTCAAGCTAGAAACCAAAAAAATATGACCTGCCCACACTGCCATCTAAGAAAGAAGTCTGGACACTTTGCAACTGTGACAGCACCACTGTCAGATCACCTTCGCAAGGGACAACCCAACCAGATGGAGCGGAGAGCAGCACAAGATCAGGCCTTCAGCATCGTCAAAGAGTTCCTGACCATCAGCTGAAGAGAGAAACAGCTGTGCTGGTCCCTTACCTGTAGTTTGTACAACATGTTTGGTGTCCCAGCGAAAGTCTTACCTTTCATTCAAATTACACGGCACCACACTTCATGGTTAAGGGATGGTATCAAATCAAATGTTAAGTTATACTCTTTAACTGACATTATTACACTCATTTTGTTCTAACTGGCATGCACAGATTTTTTGTTATATCCTACACTTACCTGCTGCTAAACTGACGTCTTTTCCTACCATCTTGAACATCTCCCTTCCCCTCCTCACACACACAGCCATCTCCTTTCCCCCTCATTTCACACACCAAGTCTCCTAGCACCCCATCACACACACGTCTCTTCTCCCCCCCCCCCCCATTTCACACACCAAGCCCCACCCCCACCCCATTTCACACACCAAGCCCACTCCCATCTCACACACACCAAGCCCACTCCCATCTCACACACACCAAGCCCCCCCCATCTCACACACACCAAGCCC